>BDMB01000029.1:0-385121 GCA_016859785.1 Macrotyloma uniflorum
CTGGTTTTTCAGCTTTAGTTTGAATTCAACATGATTGTATATATCTTGGTAGGTCCACGTGACATTTTCCTAAGCTTACAAAGTAAAATTATTTTGACAATTGACTCAATGCAAATGGAGCAGCTACTAGAGCAGGTGTGGTCCCAGTGGTCCATTTCCTTGAATATGTTGTGCTGGATAGAGAGGGACTGCTATTCTGAAATGAAGTTATTGCACATTCTGCTGTAACTCCTGATACAATATCTTCCTTTTGCACCCTTCCCTTTCCTTGCTTCAAATTATTGGTTACTGCTTACTACCTAGCTTTCACCTTCAAGGGCAAAAGGTGCAGAAAAAAAATAAGTGCAGGTCGTTTTCAAACCCATCTCTCGGCATTGGAGCTGATGTCAATTGTCAAGAATGTGACCTTGATTTTGACATTGGATGCGTTCTGCTTAACATCAAAATGTAACATATCTTATATGACCAGGATTTAATTCTCAAAGCTAGAAAAAGTTGGTGAAAAGCTAATTTTATGAACCCTTTTAAAAGGGGTGCTTTTCAAGTCAAGAATTTTGAAAGCTGGGTTTTCTTTCTTGGAAACCAAAATGTCTAATAGACAAATTGACATTTCAATGGTAATAGTCTAGAGGCCACATTAACTTACACGCAATGATGCAAAGGGTAGTGTGATTGGACGGGCTGGTCTGCAGAGTTTTGTAACGTTTGGAGTTGAGAACATGACTATGTATTGATGGTTCCATATTGGCACACTACACGATTTATTGAACTTACAGAAAGCATCAATTGAGACGACAATAAGAATCTTATGGTAGACCAATTTGTTCGAAAAATGTATGGGCTAATTGAATAGATTCACGTGTAAGATTACTTTATTGTAAGGATTCAGAAGGTGAGTTTCCATAGTTCTATTCCTGGGTCCCTATTCTTGTGTCTTTAGCTTCAAACTTGAGGAAGAGAAGCATAAAGGTGATGTCTATAAAAAGCTTTTTGTCTGGAAAGGTAAATCAGGGTTAGTCCTTTCATGCTTTTGTCTGGCAATTGAGATCTTGACCCATAAAATCATTAGTTAAGCAATTCACATATCTTTGGTTTTACTCTAGGCAAAAGACAAGTAGGCCACTATGCCTACTGAGTAATGTTTGTTTTGCAATCTTACCTCTTTTTTCTTTTTCTCTCGCTATCATATTCTCTGGGTGTTTTTGGATTTTTACTTCTAGTGGTTTTGGCATATAACATTGCAATGAAATTATGATATTAATGAACCTTTCAGTATTTTGTTTTAGTCCATAGAATGATAGAAATAATTTAGTGTTTAATCACTTATTTTCTCTCAAATGATCCAATCTCTTGTTTTTTGGCTATGAACATCCAAGGCATGATGGGACTAGTCCTATGACACTTGGTTTGAGGAAAGTCAAATGTGTACTATTTAAATCAACCACCCAACCACCCATTGTTTAATGATTAAAATACTTTCATTCTTTAAAAGACTCCCATTTTCTTCATAGGATAGTCAATGTCGGTGTACACCAATATCTATGGACATTATTCTCCTTTGTTGTTCTCTGTTGTGTTTTTTAAAATTTGAACATATTCTTACACATGATAGGAATACTTTTTTTTTTAGTCTTTTTAGAATGGATTATATCTTTAAATATTCTTTAAAATGAAATTAATCTAAGTTATGCTCTACCTAACCCAGCATTACTTTTTTGCTAAAGCATCAAAATAGTATTTGAGGATTCAAATAAAATTATCTTAATATCTTTACTGTACCTACTGTTATTCGTTCCATTTGCTCATGATCTTTATTTTTCGGGCCATCTTACTTTTGGTCAGACGAGTGTGTTTTCTTGGGCTAAACTTCCTACATACAATAAATATTTTGGAACATTTCCTATTCATTTTGGAACACTTTTTCTTAAACATGGTTTGCAAAAATCTGATCAACAAATCCACACTACTCTCTGCATCCCTCTCGTCACTCTTGTCTTCAACTCCATCGTTATCATCAAAACTCGCTTCATCATATATATATATATACTCAATTTCATTCACGACCCTTTCCTACACAACAATTCACTTATATAGAGTTGTTGTTTTCCTAACTATGCCCATCCTAAAATTTTGTTGTTATTGGAAAAGCTAGAAAAGGATCAAAGGCTTACAAAAGAAAAAGGAATCTTAGAATTGAAAGAAAAATGTAAGTTGGTGACTAACATAGTCACTCATCTAGCTTGGCTGTTTTTGTCACTTTTGGATTTGTTTTCATAGACCCTAGATGTCTCACTTGCTACATCTTTCTAGTAATAAGAACCACAACAACACATCTTAGAATTCTTATTTTGGAATATATATATATATATATATATATATATATATATATATATTCTAGAATGTTTTTGAAATGTCAAATTCAGAAACTTTTTAATATATTTTGAGTAAATTTTTCTAGAAAGTGTAAGAATTTTAAATTATTATTTTCATCATTCCACTTAGAAGTTGTAGGAAATAATTATGAATGTGCCATAAGTAATTGCATGGAGGAAGAACACCCTGTTGATTTCTTTTCTTTGGGTCAATACAACGTACAAGGGAGGCCATAATAGACCCAAAAGCCGAAGCAGAGCACCAGGCGATGCCCAACTAAAGAGAACACAAGTTAAGAAGGGATACTCTGCTCAGATCCAAGCAAGATACGGAGATGATAGTTGCTTACTATATTTAGAAAATTTCTTTCGCCACCAATCTAAAATATTTATTTTACCTTCTGGATTAATTAATCAGTGGAAGATCACCAATTCAGAATGTAATTTTACATTGTACATTGATCAAAAAGGTTGAAAAGTTGCAAAAACTTATTTTTTAGATGCAAGAAATAACTGCCTATAGAAATCTTGAAGAAAAACTAAAGTTCTGGGTGTTCAGTCTTTTCACTTTCACTCATTTTCACAAAAAAAAAGAAATATTGCATTAATTTAAAATCATCACATGTCAATCTTCTTAATTTCTACATGTTGTCCATGTTTGATTTACAAAACATTATTAATAAAATTCAATTATATTTACGATTTTCCTGAACTATGTAATAATTTTCCATTTTTATTATACGATTTTCTAAACTTTATCTTAAATTCTTAACTATAATTTGACTTTGGGAGCTTCGAATCTGCGCTCTAAATATGTAATGATTTTCAGATAATGATGGCAATGATAAGGAGACCTAATTGTTTCTTACGCATTAATAACACTGATACAATTAAACAACAAAGCATAAACAAGTTTATCCTCCAGTAATATCTGTTTGACCACTAATTTGATTTTAGTGTGTCATAAAGTAACTGAGTAATTCTGCTCAACATGAGCTGTTTCCATTCCAAGAGACCTTTAATGTTCATCTCACCGTTTCGGTCACCCTAGACGAGCTTGATGTAGCAGGTACTTCCTGTATCTGTCTTGTGTTGTATGAGTTGCAACTTAAGCACTTATGGGCCACAATATGGAATTTCACATGAGAGTTCATTCCACAATCATTGCAAAGTATCCACACCTGGTTGCATACAAATATTCAGTGAGATAAATCTCACAAGCTAAGCTACTCTAATTTCGAGCTCTAAACCTTTAGAATTGAAACTTGTTACTTACCTTCTTGTTTTTTAAGGTTTCAGGCATCGGAGTTGAGGCAATCTAACCAAAAGTTTTAATTCAAGAATGTTAATTAAAACTGAATATATTGATGCTCAAAAACATATATTAAGAGAAAGAAAAGGACATCTACATACCACTTTGTCAAGCTTCTTCCACAAACTTGACATGTCACAGATGGATTTTGTGCATACAGGACATGTGTACCTGCATCCATTTTCAAATAATGAGAATTAATAACACTGGCTGAAAGCTGAAGATTGTCTCGAGGCATCAAACAGGCTCATGGCAGAATATTGCATGATGAAATTCTTAAAGGTGTAACAGAATAACACCATTTAAATCCTTCATTGGTGAAGTGTAGATAGATATAAATGCCTTACCTATGATGTTTTTCCATCTCTTTAACACAGTCTAAATGTATAGTATGCGCGCAAGGCAAGATGCTGATTTCTCTTACCGTATCAAATAGATACTGCAAGGGGGAAATGAAATCATCTAAATGAGAATCCAACGTTTTTTTCTAAATATTTCAGCCAATTATAGTACTAGTGGTTTGTTTTACCTCAAAGCAGACAGGGCAATTGTGATGCATAGCTCCTTCTACACAACGGTGCCCCTTTTCCATTACCTTGGAGTAGCAACATCCTAAAACATAATTTGGTTGATTTTTAGTGATCAACTAATGGAGAAAAGGTATGAGAAAAACTAAATAATTGCATTTAGAGCAATTTACTCACCACATCTTTTGCAGTGGAAAAAGTTATCCTTGCCTCCAGTTCTGTAAAAGCACTTGCGTAGAACAGTTGATTAATCACATTATGTTCAGGAATATACTATGAAATCTAGGGGATTGGTTGAAGGACTTTACCTGCAAATGCCACATTCATCACAGTGGTATTGGTTCTTTGAAATCTGCAAGATTGAAGAAATTTTTAACACAATATGTACAACCAAGACTAGCACTAAATAAATTAAACAATCAAGACAAAAATTCTATCATACTGGAGAACTTACATCATCATCAAAGAATTTGCATATATCACAGAAATACTTGCCCATGCATACTCCACAGTTTATGCAATACTGTTGAACCTGAGAGCATGAAAAAACAATTAAACACAGATCAGTAGCTTCAGGCATATTTATGAGTATACATATCTTTCAATGGATTATTATAATTCAGATTTTTAGAACTCACATCTTGCTCCGTGTCACATAAGGAGCATATAACCTAAAAATCAACAAAGTAGATTGGAATAAGAGAGTGGACAACATCAAATATAGCTTAACATTGTGAGTAAAATATGATAAGAACCAGATAAATATTAGAATTTTATTTTACTCAATGTTTAAAAAATATAACAGAACTTTAATGAAATTGAAAGTTTACTAAATATGAAAATGACAATTCTCTGATAATCAGAATATTATTTCATATGAATTACCAAGGTTCGGGATAACAAGTACCAAAAAGAATCATACAAAATAACAGCACCCAATTCAAAATCAAAATCAAGAAGTGAGTACTAGTAATAAATAGTAAACGAATGCAAACCTTCTTAATTTCATGGCGTGGAACATCATGACGATGCAGAGCATCAATCTCCTCAGAGTTCTGCTTAAATTAAAACAAAACGCATAAAAAATATGTATGACTTTTCTGCTAACACTAACACAATTCCAAATCGATGAAAATTTGGCAAGAACATAAATTTATACCTTATTTTCATTGTGGCAATGCCGACAACCAAAAATCTCATCACAACACGGTGCTTTGATCTTGCATCTTCTTCTATAATGCGCACACCTATTTCACACAGCATGACACAAACAAGATAACATTTTTCTCACTTCTCCCATAAAACAAATAAAATCCCAACTGAAAGAAATTTTCAAATACAGTAGATGATTCTTTTTTTTCTTCAAAAAGTGATCATCATAAGAATTAAGAAGTACCCCAAATTCTGAATCCCAAGTTCCATAGCAGAAAGTTGTATGGGACTATTGAGAGTACTCTGATACAAGACACTGATATGAAACACCCTCTGTGTGGTTTCTATAATTCTGTGTGCCAGTATAAGGAAAACCCACTTGCCTATCTTGTTCTTATAAATATTGTTTGGAGTTGCATAAGAAATCTTCGAAGTAGCATTAAAAACATTATTAATTGTAATTATCATTATTTGAGTTTTACAACGAGGTCATTGCACACCGTTTCTCTCTGTGATTCTCGGTGGTGACGTTATCCACACATGCTGACTCGGCTACACGCAAGGACTTGTTACGATTACACTTATAAAGAAAATCGAGAATGTCAGAAAGATATAAACATTATCATATCGGCCAAGATTTTTTAAGAAATTTTTGCACCAGTATATCACCAGTCTAAATTGTCGTGGCATAATAATTAATGAAATAAAAAATATCTATGCTACAGACATAAAATGATTTGAAAGTTGGATTCTAATCTATTCTACATCATTTTCTTTATCAACTTATTTTTAATTATAAATAAGTGTCCTTTTATTATTAATTAATAATTAATAGGATGAAAAATTAGAAATTAGCTTCTGTTTCAAGTTTTTTTTGCCATTATAATTTATAACTCCAAATAGATAGATAAATATAATACCTTATTATTAAAACCACCAGTTTTAATATATATTTTTTTCTGTTTTAAAAATAGGTGATTTTAATTTATCCATGATTAAGTATGCATTGCGAAGTTATTGAATTAAATAAATATTAAATCTTATAAAGCAAAGATATAAGAGATTTTTAAATTTATAAAAAATAAAAAACAAGAGAAATAAATATTAAATTTATGGTTTCTTAAAATAAGATGATAGAGAATGAGAGATTTTAAAAAAAGTTTTAATTAAGAACAAATAAAGATAAATGGAAAGAAAGTATTTTTATTATAATATTATTTTATTGATTTATTATTTTTTTAATATATTTAAAAAATAATAAAAAATCTACAATCAATTATATAATATAATAAAATGAATAAATCATGTTTTTTTTAGATTTCTATACTCTTTCACTTATATTTGTGCAGAAACATACAAAATTTCCATGTAAATGAAGTGTTTAATTTGAGAAGAATGATAGAAAATATTTATAATACAGAAATTTTATTCTTTATTAACCTACTCTTCTTTATTAGTAAAAAATGGTATCATCAATAAAAAATTGTATACGATGCCTGCTTATGAGAAGATATCAAATGTATTCATTATTTATAATTTGTAATTAAAAGTAAATACATTGCAATTCTTCTCAAGTATATAAATAAGTAATCTGAAATGCTAATTAATATTTACTAATGTACAATCGTCATCCCAATAAATATTAATGATTACTCCTATATATTATTTTAGAAATGTTAATTTAAAGAAATTGGTTTTAATTGCGTTTTTACGATACTGGTGGGAAACTTTAGTAGTTCTAAAAAAAAAAAAAAATGATATTTACATCTCATGGTGTTCCAAAGCTGAAGAATGACTCATTTATTTTAGAATTAGATCCAATTGATTTTGATAAAACTAAATTTGTTGTATGTCCAAATTTATTTCAATCACAGATTTTACACAAAAAAAGTGTGGCATTGTGACAAGAATTGATTATGATTATGCATCAAAGTAAAAGAAATCACACAGTATGAGTTTATTTGATTAAGTTGCACAAATATTTTATAATTGGAGAATCATGTAAACAGATACTAATGTAAATGAGTTTTATGTCTTTCTCTTTTCCACTTTCTGTTCTTTATACTTTCATCTGTTTATAACACAAATTTACAAATGTATTTAATAACGAAGAACACAAATGTGCACACACAAATGTAAAGAGTAAAGAGTAAAAGTGATCTTTACACGTAAAATTGGATTATATCCTAATATTGTACTAGAATTGAGATGTTGACTAAACTCAGAAACATGAACATTCCAATAACTTTATGAACATCAAATTCTCCTATTGGTTACATTGTATTTGGTTCTAACATGTTGCCCGAGAGGGGAGAAGAAAGTGAAGCAAATATTGTACTCATAGTTGGAGAATGGTAATTTGTAGGGAACTGTTGAAGGAGTTCAAACTTAACCACTTAAATAACTTGCCTTACAGATGGCAGGATCTATAATCTGGTTTGGTATACGAAAGGCCAACAATCACTAAATGTTTCATTTGTTCCCCCAAGCAAGTAACTTTCCTAATTTATGGAGCTCCCAAACCAACTCAAATATAGATATCTCACCTTCATTGGCATTAAGGTCAATTGGTTTTCTTCCTGAGGCTAACTCCAATAAAACAACCCCAAAACTGCATATATCATATTCCTTCCTGACCTTCCCTACAGTGAACCCTGCTAGAATTGTGATTTGTGATCCTTTTTTCATGATCAACCAGCCTAACTAAGCCAAAATTCACAAGCTTAGCATTACAACTTGAGTCCAAAATAGTTCTCGTTTTCCACATTAAAATACAAAAACAACCCTAAAATAAGGAAACTTGCAGTTGTACCCCAACTTCTAATCCCACAGATAAACATTTGTTTCCCTCTTGTTTAGAGCTGATATTAACAATGGAAATTGGTGAAGGACTAAGATTTAGGATTGGTGAGACTGCAGTTGAAGATATCTTATTTAACACATTCTCTTAACTTGGTAAAGTTGAATGGAACTAAAGTGTGCTCAACTCAAACATAAAACATGTAACTGCTGAGAGTCAAAAATAGGTTTTTTTTTTAACCATAATGGTGAAAAAAAACTTATGATTTTACCAAAATTGATAAAATTTTAAAAAATTTCAGATTTTGGAAAGTCATGCTTCAAAACATGACTTCATGAAAAGATGACTTTAGTTCTTGTCAATTTTTAATGTTGAAGTCGTGCATTTCTGTACTTTTTTTAATTGAGATCGTGTTTTAACACGATTTCTATTTTTTTTAATTAAAGTCTAAAGAGGGAGCTATTTTAATTCTATGTTTCAAGAAGAAATATTTTGTAATTTTAATTTTATAATTTTCCCTGACCTTGTTTTATTCTATAAAGATTTGACAAAGACCTCAAGTGGAGAACTGGTGCTGAGATTGTTCCAATACAATGCACAAGTTCTAACAATTTCAAATTATGGAGTCAGCTTTGAAACAAGCTTATGAAAGCAACCACAACTTGAGACTGAAAGACATTTTGATGACAGACTAGTCAAACCCGCTAGGCCCCACAATGTCACGGAGTGAATTGAACCTTCTCTTTGCAGACACAGTACCTCCTCTATGCCATGCTGGGGGACAAGAAGTTCACCGGAAAATACATAGTTGAGAATCAGAAGAGGCTTAAACAATAAAGAATGATGGTTTTGGGTTAAAAATGTGGTATTTCTTGCCTGGAGGAACAATGCAGGGTTGTTTTGCTAAGTGGACATGAGGCACCTTTTGCATTTGAACAAGTTTGAATTCGATAAGGAACTGTGGAAGAAAATAGTGTATGAAATTGGGTTAAAACACTTCTCTTCAGTTGTCATGCCATTGCATTGAGCTAGGGTGATTCTGCTAGCTTTAATAAAAATAAAAGTCGTGCTTTAAAACACGACTTCAATTAAAAAAAATTACAACAATTGTGCTTTAAAACACAACTAAAATGTTAAAATTTGACAAGATGTGAAGTTGTGCTTTAAAACACAACTTCATCATGAAATCATGTTTCGAAACACGACTTGTCTAAATACATAATTTTTTAAAATTTTACCCACTCGGGGTAAAATTATAAATTTTTTACACCATTTTGGTGAAACCCCCCCAAAAATAACCCACTCTGGTAGGTAATATCTCAAATAACATTGCTTGAGATATAACTTTTTATTGGCATGCCATTGAGTTAGTTCCAGTGTAAGAAGCATTTAAATTATGAATACTTGTATTGTACTCAATTACACAATAATAAACTTTCATTCATCTATTACCAATGTACCATGGAATAGCTTTATTTGATCTCATAGAGTTGAAATTTATACCTATAAGAGTGCAGGTGGATCCCACGAATTTTGGCGCATGTCAAACTCCACTGCTACAAATGGATGTTTAGTTGACTTCACTAATTGGTTACCATCTACAAGAGCAAGACCACCTCCTTCTTTTATTCAATTAGAAAATGGTAGCTCTGGATCTGCAAAGAAAAAAGCCAAGCCATCTCCAAAACTAGTCTCATTTGTAGTGAAGTCAGTGAGTTTTCCCGTGCTCATGTCCCAAAGGTGCAATTTTCCAAAACTTGTGACTCTCCCTACACTGTAAGCATTGGTTTCCACTGCTACATGGAAAGCTTCTTCACTATCATGTCAGCTGCATTTCTAGAAGATTATATGTCAGCATAGGAAAAGGGGAGGTTTTGCCATCGGAGTACACAACTGGTTGCAGCAAGGGAGGACATTCGATAGAAAACTTGTGGATGAAGGAATTGGAAGGACAATTCTCACCTTGCCTTTGGAGGATCAACAGAGTATTTTGCTTTCTTGGGTTGGAAGATTCTTGAGAACGGTACACAACAAAATTTGCAAAAAAAAAAAAATGATAAATTGAGAAAAAAAAAAATACAATTAAGTCTAAAATTTTAGACAAGAGAAAATGTATTATGTATCAATGAGAGAAATGCAATTATCACAAATACCTTTACATTAAGAATACATACTTCTTATTTCAAGCATAATATAGCAAACCATAGTTCACAAGTTTCACTATCCACCACTATTTCAGTACGAGAGATCATTATCTAAAGCTATATAACCTGAGATATCCCCTAATGGGAGAAATATCACTACCTATTGAAGCTTGCTTTCTCATCTTTTGCATTGAGCAACATTTTTTTGGAAATGCTTCTCGTTACCATCCTACTACATGAGTTGCCGGCATCCAAAACTATCTTTTGTCGAGGTTTCATTTTCTTGGTTGATGTTGGAGGTTTAACCGTGTTTTTTCCAGAAGGTCCTGTAGGATCATGCATACCAATCAAGGATTGACCATTGGCTTGGTTTTCAACTGGTATTCCTTTTTCACTATTGTACATTTTACTACCGGCTGTATTGTTACATTCACATTCCATGTTATCAATTGAAGAAACACTTGAGTCACCAAAACTATGAGGTGAATACTTGTTCCAATCGTGTGGAAATCCAACCAGGAAGTGTTGACAAACCTGGTATAAAAGACATTGAATTTAAATTTTACATCCACCAACAGGATTCGGATATTTAGTTAATAGAGATACATTGAATTTCATTTTGATGAGTGGAGGGTAGTAATATAGAAGAAAAAGAACGAAAGCATTAGGATAGGTTGTCGAATACCTCTAAGGGGACGCCATTTTGAGATGAACGGGAGGTGTTGATGAAACCACGGAAAAAAATAGTGATTCCATCTTGAGTGTGGAGGACATTGGCTTCTTCTCTCCTTGCAATGACGGTGGACAAAAACACTTTTTCTCTGTTTCTCCTGCGCGTACATTTTCAATTACTCCATTTCCAGGAATGAAAAAGTTGAATTGAAAAAAAAAAGAACTTACTCTACAGAAGCAACCCCACCAACGGCTAAACCCTTGCCTTGCTTAACAAGCCACCATTCGTGTAAGAAGACCTACACAAAGAGTAATAATTTGTCATTAGCAGTGCGGGAGAGGAGGAAGATGGAAAGGAATTAGAATTAACTAATACATGAGATTTAGGCGGCACAGGGACGGTGCCGTTGCCGCCGCCGTTGCCACCGGCCATTCTCCTTCTCAATTCAACTCTTCTGCCTACAATTAACCCACTCCACCCTATACCTCAATCTCATAAAACCCACCCATTCATTCCTAGGGCTATCAAAACAGGATAGCCCATGCCGTTTGACCCGCCCACTTTATCCATCTTCTAAACGGGCTGGTCCAGCACGGTTAGTGGGTTTAAAGTGTCGACCCACTTAAATTAAAAAATAAAAATCCAGCAAACAAACCCAATCTCAACCATCTCCATCTCCATCTCCATCTCCATCTCCATCAATCCCAGTAGCTATTATGTCAAAATGCCAACAGTAAAAGAGGCAAAGATGAAAACAATGTACCTTCAAGATTCGTGCTGGTGCAGGCTGGTGGAGCTTTTGTTCGTCGTCGTGAAGAACGTTTGGTGCTGCTGGCGCGTGGTTCTTCATCGCGGACGAGGTACCTGATTCCTCGTCACGGAGGAGTTGGCACAAGTTGCTTCTGGTGGTCGCGCGAGGTTCATTGTCACGGAGGAGGTGGCGTGCGGGGTTCCTCCTGGCGGAGGAGGTGGCGCACGGTGGTGGTGGATGCACGGGGTTCCTCATCACAGAAGAAATATTTTTTATTTCTTACACTACACTTTTTATATTAAACCTACTTCATTAAGACAAGGCCTAGTACACAGTATATGGACAGCCCAATGGGCTTTTATTTAGTGAAGAAAATATTAGGTGACTTTTCATGAGTAAAATGATAAAAATACACTTATTTTCTCTATGAATAAATGGTAGAAAAGAGTATTACCAAGAAAATAAACTCAAGAGAAAAGTGATAATTTAATAGGTAATATGATGAAACAAGAAAAAGATTATTTATTTATTTTCCTCTTTTTTTCTTTCTACTTCAATCTACCCTTTTGGAGTGTACCTATGTGATAAGCCATAAGAGCTTTTTAATGGGTCATGCCTCACCTAACATGACGTGAAATTAGGAAACTCAATGGGTTTAAAGGATCATCATCTTAATATGTTGTCTCTTCCATATTATGGTGTCATCCACATTATTGTATAACTAATAAAACACATAAAATCCACTAAAAATAGAGAAGTTGAAGAGAACAACATGGTACACTCCATATTATGGTGTGACATGATATTTTTTAGTAATTATGTTATGGGTGAAAAGTATTTATTTGCTTTCTTGATAACTAATCCATAAAAGAAAATCTTATTTGGATCTCTCTTTCAAACTACTACTCTCCATTCACAAAATCTTCCAGATCTTTTTAAATTATATTCAGACTTACACCATATATATATAATCAGTGTACCATGATGTTGATCGAGTAAAAAAGAAAGAGAATATTAGGAACAAAACCGTGCTCTGCTTATAAGTTTAGATTCTCTAAGAAAAATCAAACATGGAGAATCTATAGCTTCAGCAATTTGATGAAGTCAATGAATGCAGAAGAAATAAAACTCAAGAAGTAACTAGAGTTAGTACTGAGTATCTGTGTAGTATTCAATTATTTACTTTCACACTTGTCATTTTGGAGTTAGTATACGGACATTACATATGTTGAATCATACTAGTTTATAATATTGTGTACTCTACTTTGTCTTTTGAAACAGTTTTTCGTAAAAATAAACTTTCAATATTTGATTCTTGAACTAATCTTCAAAAGACACATGTTAGCATTCTTCTTTTTTAATTTTACACAATTTAATAAGGTACATGAGGAATAGCGTCATTCTGTTCCCATGATTCTGTTCACACACATATATATTAAGCAGGAAAATAACTGTGATCATGATCAGAAAGTGACCACTATACCAATAAAGAAGCCATAACACAATTTTAATTGTTTACACCACTCAAGACATGTGTTCATGCACGCCAGCATCACTCAGCAAATTATCAATGATATCCATGCTAACCAGCGTGCTATGAAAATGAAATCTGTACGTACACAACTATGCATTTAACATCTTCCTGAACTTAGTTTTATATGATACTTGTCGAGTGCTCGCATTATCTCTACATATGTTAATGAAAATTGCATTAAATTATTACTACCATTTACAACTAAAAGTAGTTTGTTCTGATTTTATCTGTCATGGACATTTCACTCTTCTCAAGGATCATTCATGAAAAATCACAAACTGCCGCATTCTTCCTAAAGAATTCAATATAATTTTCTTTACAAATGGAACTCTATGTCAGAATTTTAAAAGGGTAGGGAACTCCTTATGTTTTATTCAGACCAAAATAATCATAATGTTAATATTTAATTAGCCATGCCAAGTGTCAAATATCTATATATTACAGTTTTCTCTCTCACCAAGTGTCAACCATAGAGACACAATGGATTTTCATCAAGAGACTCTAGTACACATTAATGACTTTGAGCTGCACGACTTTGTTGAAGATCCCAACTTAGATCAGTTGATCAATTTGATTGGTTTGGAGAAGAAAGATGCTATTTGTGACTTTAATTCTGAGCTTATCAATGAAGCATTCATCGATAACTCTTTCTTGCCACACCCTGCAATCCCATCTGATAAGTGCAATAGTAATGTTGTGCATGTCTATGATCCAAATTCCACACCTAGCTCCTTCTCCTATTTTGATGCGGCAGCCAAAGGAGGGGGAGTTGAAGAAGATGACATGGAGGATTCATCTGCAATAACAACCACCACAACACCAACTAAGAGTCTTATTGCTAAGTCGAGGCCTAAAACTGATAGGTCCAAAACTTTGATTTCTGAGAGGAGGAGAAGATACAGAATGAAAGAAAAGCTTTATGCATTGAGATCTTTGGTTCCCAACATAACTAAGGTAGGTGTCCGTACTACAAGATTAAGACATTACAAAAGGTTCATAGTTGAGAAAATTTCATATTAAGCAAACTTGAATATTGGCTTATTCATAGGTTGCTTAACTATGACATGCTTTACATTTTGAAAGTTAAGTCTAACTGATATATTTAATTACTTAATTATATGAGAAGATGGATAGAGTTATCTAACACTTTATTTTATTTATAGTTGTGATTTTTGCTTACTGATTTGATCAATAATGTATTGAAAACAGGTTAAAAGCCCTGAGCCAGAAATTAACCTGCCCAAGTTGAAGCTTTGGGTGTCTGAAGCATTTGTGAAGCAAGGCTTTGAATTCGTACCATTTTTTTATGCTTGACTCTTTCGATCTATATACTGTAAGCTGTAATCGGTTAAGACTGCATTAGAGACATAGAGACTGAGACATGAAAATCTATAATCTATAATCTATGGTTATAATATACATGTATCTAAGTGCTGGTTAGTGGTTAACTTTTTGTAATTTTTATAAATAGGTGGTGGCTAATTATGAGCATTGACAAGTAAATCTTGATTTTGAGACATGATTATTTTATCATGGGATAATAGGCATATCAACTTTTAAGAACCAATATATTAGTAGTATATGTTTGTACGCCTCTGTTTATCTCACCAGTTCTTAAAATTGTAAATTAATAATGCTGCACGTTGCAAACTTGGATGACAAAACTTGAATAAAAATTGTTATCCCCAAAGCATATAAAAAAAATTTGCTATCACACTTGATATGACAATCTATGTCACTACTGCCACATTTATCTGAAAATTTTACAATTAAATTATATTTGACTAACTTTCTATTAGTTTATTTTTTATAATATTTTTTTTAAAGTAATAGGTAATGTTGATGCTGACTTAAACAATTCTCTAATTTATTTATTTATTTTTACAGAAATGAGATAGAAGAGAAAATGATGAAGATAAATAAGATAAAAATATTACATTTTTATGGTTTGTTTGAGAAGAGAAACAAAAATGAAACAAAGTTATTTTCGTAAAATTTATCAAAAAAATATTTCTTTCGACTAAGATTATGATTTATAAAGTAATTATTATAAAAATTAATAAATTTATCATATATATATATATATATAATATGGTTAAAACGATGAGATCATTAGATAAAGATAAAAAGTTTCTATTTTTTTTTAGAATAAATAAATTTCTCTTTATATATAAAATAATTTTTCTTTAAGAAACGTTCTTTAACTTATATAATAAGAAAATTTACTCCTCATCTTAGTATTTTACGTTAGAATCTACTATAATTTGAGTCTCATAATTTTAGAAAATCTATAATTTTTATTATAGTGTTTTATAAAATTACTCTCAACATTTTAGACATAATTTTTGTGTGTAGATATTTCTGTTAATTTTAATTTTACTAACTGGAAGATCCTAAAGCATGAAATAACTGTGTAGTTATAACTTAGGGTAGTTTTCTAAAATTTTAGAAGCAGCCAAAAAAAGTGAAAAAACAAAAGAAGCGAAAGGTCTAGAGTGTGGAGTGGGAGATACACTATAAGATGATGAAGAGGATTATATAATTTGCTTTAACCACAGATTCACACACACACATTCTCTGTTGCATTATCACAAACACCTAAACCTCTTTCACTCTCCGTCACAATGCATCTAGCAATGGCGGCCAACGCTGTTGTCGCGCCGTCGCCGTTCCAACCCACTTCGCTTCTCCGGTCATCCTTCTCTGGCGTCTCCGTTAAGCTCACTCCCCAATCCCTAACCCTTTCGCGCTCGAAGCCCCTCACTGTCCTCGCCGCCACCAAGAAGGCCGTCGCCGTCCTCAAGGGCAACTCCGCCGTCGAAGGCGTCGTTACCCTAACTCAAGAAGACGAAGGTTCGTCCTCTCCTCTTCGTTATAGTAATGTTTAATTTGACTGAAATCGAATTGGATACAATGGTGCCAAATGAATGCGTCTTCCACTTTCTGGTAAACAGTAATGAACTTATGGTTATACAGTTCTATTTGAGGATATGGAGCTGGCTGGTTAGTTCTTTGCCTGTGTTTGGTAGATATGCTTAAGTAGTTCTATGTCTAAGTAAACATTGAAGTTTGAAGAAAGAAAATTAATACATTTTGGTTTCCTTAAATTGGTGCAACCAAAAGAGAATAATATAACTATACAAGAGAAGGACTCCTTTTCCTTTTGAGAAATTGTAATTTTATAATTTATTTGTACTTGTTTGAATAAATTTCTTCGTAAGAATTTATACAAAAAAAAACAAGAAAATAAAATGAATTGAATTTCTTTAATAAGCTAAAATCAGCTTTTGAAGAAGTTAATAAAAGAGTTTCCGTAAGAGTTAAGGACAGAAGTGTATTCAGTTTAACTTCGCATTTTCTTCTCTAATAAATAATTACAAAGAAACTTTTTCCGGACAAGGCAAAAGAGAGAGAAAGGAACAGAAGTGAGAAAGTGTGTGTGAAGATAATTCATGGGATGGAGAGAGATAAAAGAATAGGTAGTGCCAGTGTACTAGGAAATCGAAGTATGTACCAATAATGTAACTCTTTTTCATTATGGAAAATGTTTAACATTCACCCCAATTTTGGAGGGGATAGGTATTGGGAAGAGAAAGATATGAAAAGAAATAGGATTAAAATGAGACAGAAGAGAAGTGAGTGGATGTTTAAAATTGACCTTTTGTCATGTCTGAGTGTCAGTTGCTACTTTTCACGTGTCTAAACTACCTGTTTCTGTGTGTTATGAGTAGGTCCAACAACTGTTAATGTTCGCATTACTGGCCTTACTCCCGGGCTTCATGGTTTTCACCTAGTGAGTGTTTGTTGCCCTTCTTACTTCATGTCCCTTCGTACAAAATTGTTTCCTTTTTAAACCCTTTTAACAATTTTTCTTGCAGCATGAGTATGGTGATACTACAAATGGGTGTATTTCAACAGGTAAGGCAGCCGGACCTTAGTTTCAATTTTTGCTTCACTGTTTTCTTTTCATGCCGTGGTTTCAGTTCAATTGAGTAAGTTACAAGGGTTTGTTTCTTGAACGACATTTAGGAGCACATTTTAATCCGAATAAATTGACACATGGTGCTCCTGAGGATGAAGTCCGTCATGCGGGTGACCTGGGAAACATAGTTGCTAATGCCGATGGTATAACCTTTTTTTTTCTGTTGTCTTCCTCTATATTGAACTACTTTCTGGACCTGCTTATGTATTCTTTTGTCATTTGTTTTGAAATATAGGGGTTGCAGAGGCTTCGATTGTGGATAATCAGGTGCTCTTTTTTAATTTGTATTTTAGCATAATATCTGTTTTTTTTATACATATTTGTCAAATCATGGTTTTTACGCCAGTGGGTCATAATTCCAAACCATTTTGACCCATATAATTCCACATTGGAAGTAGCTAATTATGTTATATGTTTGGCATCAACATGCAGATACCACTCTCTGGCCCCAATTCAGTAGTTGGAAGAGCCTTGGTGGTTCATGAGCTTGAGGATGACCTTGGAAAGGGTTAGTTATTTTATTGTAATATTTATTTATATTTGCATTTGGATCCTGTGTAGTGGACAAATTACTTTCACTAACTTCAGCACTTGTGTTACCTAAGTAAACAGTATCGGGTATGTAGGTATCATGGGAGGAATGACATGAAAATTAAATTGGTTATTCATTTTGGGATTTTATATCTCACATTGCAATTGGAGTCTTGTGTAGTATGATGTATGAATCATAACTGATTATTTTTGCTTTGGTCTTAGCTGCGTTTGCTTATACTTGTGCAGGTGGGCATGAACTTAGTTTGACAACTGGAAATGCTGGTGGAAGATTAGCATGCGGTATGAAAAAAACAATATATATAAAATAGAACTGTTCTATCCTTTTTCGAATTCATCTATTCATCCAATCCAACATGATTATATTTATGTTTTTTGGTTTACTCTTTTCTTCAATGTTCTAAGATGAACTATTTTCTATATCATTGTGATCACTAATGGTTCTTATATCCTGCATTTAAAAAGGAAATTACAAGCTTGAAAACTTAGCCTTTTCTGACAGATTAGTAACTATTGTGCTTAAACTTATTAATAGATATAAATTATGAATCAAAGTTTGTCTCAAAAACTGAAGATTCGGTGTGAACAAGCTTTAGAAAGAGCTGTGTTGATTGTCATCTTCTTAAGGCTGCAAGAACAGGTTTTTTTACAATCCAACCCTGCACTGGCCTTTAGGGGGATTAAAACCAAAACTTGCCTCTCAAAATAAATTTAAACTTGCATCCCACCTTTCTCATCCTAAATTATGTATTTATAGAATAGTTAATCACAATTGTAAAATTAATCTATTTTTTTCATATAACCTGAAAATAATGAATAATTTTTAAACTAGTGAAATTAGTATAACTGCCATTATTAGTAACTTAGACAAGCTTAATGTTAATTAGATAAGGGTTAAAACCACTGCATGCAGGGTGGGTATTGCTGGTCGGTGTGAACTTGTAAAGCTTATTCAACTGTCCAATTTTCAATTGTCATAGCTGATTTATATGTTTGCTATCTTCATAATGTTTATGGTCCAATTTATGAACTTTATATTTATCCTGTGTGATAATGTGTGTTGTACTTGTGTGTTTGCAGGTGTGGTTGGTTTGACTCCAGCATGATTAGTGCAGCGCATGTTTTAGTCGTCTTATTTTTCTGAAGATGTTTTTTTTTTCTTTGGTTACCCCCTTCCCGTGAAGCATGATGACTCTGTTGTTTGCTTTCTTCAGTCACCAATGTAAAAACTATAAAGCATAATGTCCATCTAAAGACAAGTTTGCAAATGAATCGTGAAAACTTATCAGTCCTTCACCGGAGTTTGATGCACTATGCGATCCGGTGTGTACTCCCCAATAAAATTCGTCATGTGGTCCGGTGTTTATTCCACAATGAAATTGATTTCTGTTGTCTTGTTGCCTGCTTCAGAAATAACTTAAGTTGATATTCTATATCAATGGTGCAAGTGCAACAACTGTTTGCTTGTGTTGTGTCCACTGTTCTTTTTCTTTTAGGTCCTGGGGGAAGGGGAATGTGGGAATTTTGCTTGGCTTGTGAAAATGGTTTACATCAGGTAAAGAAAAAACTGGTCTCCACTATCAGAAAAGATGAAGGTGCAGCAACGAAAATGTCATTGTACTCAGTAATCACACATGCTTATCAATAAGAGTGCTCGTCTAATTATTTTTTGCACGGTTTACATATCTCGACTTATTTGGCCCAAATATGCCTGGAATGATATGATTTCTTGCTAAAAACAATTGCAAATTTCTTTAAGTTGGAGCAGAACTTTAATTATCGCGTTGGTCTTTCACACTATTTATTTACCATTAGTTGCTGATGAAACAAGACTGGAAGCCGAACATGAAATACCCTAACGAAAATAAGAACCGAATGGACAAGTAGTGGTCCTAATGGGCCCGTTGTGGCCTGTATCTATGTATGTAGACGGGGTTCTTATCTTTTCATATCTCACTATGAGGGAGAGATTAGTAAATGTATCTTATAATTTAATAACGTTTAGATAAAAAAATGTAATTGGAGTTTACTAGTTAAGTTTCATAGCAAGTCCTTGTTGATCTACTGACATGGGTCAGGTGGTGGGTTAGCAAAGACCTGTGTACACTTAACTTGTGATGTTATTAATCTTCATTGATCTATGGAGTAAGTGACGACGAAATGCACATTTAAGATATTTTTGGCATTTTTTTTTATTCAGGAACTAACCTACCAGCATCTTACATTTTTAGGGATGAATTTGGTGATTCACTCGAAGAAAAAATGCAGCTGAAGTATGCAGAATTTTACCTAATGCTAGAGATGTAAAAAATATGAATGAAGGGGGCACAATTTTACCTAACGATGCATGTCATAAATTTCCTTGCTAATACCTACCAATTTTATGGCGTAAGAATGTCTCTGTTAGCAAAATGAAATCATGTGGCTTTGGAAAGTTAATTCAAAGTCTCTCACCATTATTAATCATGAGTCATCACTACTTTGCTAGTGACTACCTATTTCTAGTTAGCGGTTGGACTTAGAATGGAAGCAACTTGCAATTAGGTAGGTATTTGGCAGACTACCCTCTACCAGTAATTCCAATTTACTCTACACACTACTCATGATGTTCTTACAATTTTACAATCACAAATTTCCTCATACAGTATAACAGCTTGAATTTCATGTAAGTCTTTTTCTCAAACAACTCATGCCAAGCCAAAACACAAAATATGATAATCTGTGTGCATAATCTTATACAAAGTAACATGGTCATTATGAGACAGTTGATGATAATTTCTGTCAGTATTTTATTTTCAAAATTAGTTCAGCCACATATTACTGAGTGTTCTCTGTCTGTCTCTCTTAATCTTAACATAGTTAAATCGAACTGTATCATCTTTCACATAAATTTAACAAATGGATTCATATGGTCTGTCTAGGAAGAAAGAACATCTGCATGCCATATGGCCATTTAGCAGCCTCATGTTCACTAAACCTTGATTAACATATGTGTTATGGCATCTTATTCTTACATATAGAGTATATTAATGAAACAAAAGTATCTAACTTTGATTAAGTACACGTGGGTCTGCACCTTGAGAAGGAGGCAACTAGTTTGGCAATTTGTTTTGTCTGTAATAAATTGTGGTTGGTTATGGACATTGGCAATCACTAGTTTACATGTCAAAGTTAGATATGATGGTGTGATGGAAAAAGGGTTTGTGAGGAGGTAAGCATGCATGCATGGGATTAAAGAGTGAAACAAAACAAATTGAATATAAAGGATGAACCTAACAGTGACAGTAACAGTAACAGTAAACGTAGAAGGAAGTGGATTAAGGAGTTGGCAGTGAGTCATTGTCATTGAAAGAAAGGATTTGGCAACCCCGTGACTTGCCTTGTCTTCACTTCACTTCACTCCCCTCTGCAATGCATCATTTCATTCGTTGAAACTTTCAAACCTCTTAAGTGCCTGCTTTTTCATTTTATCTTTTTCATACTTCAAATCATGAAAATTATAATTAATATGTGATTGATCTTAAATTGAATGAGTAAATGAACCAAACTTGTGAGAGAATATATTTCAATAAAGATAATCTGAAATGAGTAAATGATCTAATAATGATATTTACTGGTTTATATAGCTATTGGTTCTTTTGTTTTTACAAATTTCAAAATTATGAAGTGAGAACTTAGAAATTAATAATTTTGAATAAATCTTAATCCATTAGAGTTACAAAGAAAAACATTAAAGAGAATATCACTGAGATTTCTTGAATCAACATAAAATGATACAACTACCACAAACCAGAAAAAGTATATTTTAAAATTATATCATTTTAATGAATTTCAAAATAAATTGTAAAATAAAAAAGGTCATCAAATTTATATTTCAATAATAAGTAAATTTCTTTTTTAATTTATTAATTAATTTAATTGACTTTATAATGATTTATTGAAAATACGAAATTAAATTACTAATTAATGTCATAACTTTTATAAGGTAAATTGATGTATATATTGCAAGATAGAATTAAATTAAACATGACTAAATATAAAATGTTAAATTATATATTTCTTAAATTTAATAGAACAGATATTATTATAAAATAATTTTGAAAAATAAATGACAAAAATATTCTTACAATGCAAAATAGTTTATCTAATAAAGTAG
The DNA here is from genome assembly GCA_016859785.1 of Macrotyloma uniflorum. Classification (NCBI taxonomy): domain Eukaryota; kingdom Viridiplantae; phylum Streptophyta; class Magnoliopsida; order Fabales; family Fabaceae; genus Macrotyloma; species Macrotyloma uniflorum. The sequence goes on from BDMB01000029.1 coordinate 21,956, forward strand.
ATATAAATTATTAAAGTAAATTGTAAGAGTATTAATTAGTGATTATAATCTATTTATTAAAAAAATAATTGTTAATAATACTTAAAGTTTGAATATGGTAAATTTTAAGAGTAGAGAATAATAAAAAAAAAACCCAATTCATGTCAGTCCATCTCATTTGATCTGACACGTATTTGTTTAAATTTTTTTATTATTATATATATATATATATATATAATATTATAAAAAATCATAATTACAAATATTATATGATTCATGAAAAATTTTATGGATTTTTAAAAATAAAATTAATTACTCATTATTTATAGATTTATTTTTATAGAAATTTTTTTACGTGAAAAGGTTTTTTATAAATTTTTTTATTTTTCATAAAAAATAATTTTTTATTTATAAATTTATAATAGTAGAAAATTTATGATAAATTTATAAAAAAAAAAATTATATGTACGACTATTTTAAGTATTATTTGATGGAAAATAATTTTTTTTATAATGGTATATATTATTTAATTGAAAAAATAAATAAATTTATAATTTATTTAATTTATTTAAAAAATTAATATAATTATGAAGATAAAATAATTTTTTATTTACATTTTCTCCTGATGTGGCCTATCATTAATTTTCTAATAAAAATTAATATTGTGGGTGAAGAATAATTTAATAAGAATATTTATGATCTGAAATTGAGTATAATACTTTAGTTTTATTAGTTGATTTTGAAATTCATGCTTTATTTTTTATTTTTCTTATAAAATTAATGAGTTGTTAAAAAATATACAGCAACTAATTATTGATGGACAAGTATAGGATATGCAGTTTAATCAACATCAATCAATTTAAAAGTTGTTCCAATAAAAAAAATAGACATAAGAAATTTATTTTAAATAACAAATTATACAACGGACAACTGTTAAGTATAAGTGACAGTATATCATGTTATCTAATTAAAACTATTTATAAATTACTGATATAATAAATAATTGATAAAGAAAATCAACTATAATAATATTTTACATTAAGTTCAAGAAAAATATTAAAAAAAAAATACATAATTTATGAGTAATAAGTAAAAATAAATGCATTAAAGAAAAAAAATTAAATAAATATAAGAGAAATTAAACCTATTTAGTAAAAATTAATAAATACTTAAAATTTTAACTTAAAATCAATTAAATTAAACGAAATATCTTTACAAATATATAAATCATATTATAAGAATAATATAAATTCCTTAATATCTTCTTCTCCTACTATACTGATTAATAAATATAAGTTTTAACTTATTTATAATTATAAATATTTTATTATATGATATTTCTAATCTATTTTAAAATATTATTATACTCAATTAAAGAAAAAGAAATCAATTTATAATTAGTTTAATTTATTTTTAAAAAATTAAAAAATTAATATAATTAAAGAGAAAAAATAATTTTTGAATTATATATATTATTAAGATTGATTTATTAATTTTTATATGTATTCTTTGAAGGAAAAGAGTAATATGTTATAAGTGACTACTTTAAAATGTGATAGATAATAATTTCTTGTAGATGCTTTGTTAAAAGATTGTGCAGATATATATAAAAGTAAATTAGAATTTTGCCGTCAAAGCCGGTTACATCGCAGCCTTCACCGATAACATGTTATGATTAATTATTCAGATGATTTTGAGAAAACCCTTTTGAAAACAGAAGAGAAATAAAAAACAATTTCAGAACTCAAAATTTCAATAGTTTTGCAGAAATGACAGAGTAGTTGTAGTGTGATAAACTATGATTGAGTGGAAGCGGGAATGTAAGAATTATTAACACATATTATTAGTTAAATTCTAATACACATAGTCAGATTTTCAATTTACATATATTAGAATCTGATTATATTTATTAATTATGAAATGAAAACAAAGAGAAGAATGAAGAATGGAGATGGTGCATTCTTTTTGGTGAAGAGGTGGAGTGAGTGTTCGTTTTCCACTTTTCTCTTTTCTTTTCTTTTTCTTTTCTCTCTGCTCTTTCATATTTGACTTTGAACATAAGCAATGCCAAGGTGCTTCCATTCTACTTCCCCCTACACAACTAGTTCCTACCAACCTACCTCTTCAACATTTTCTTCTTTTCTTTTCAGATTCTTCTTCTAACACATTCATACGTGACGAAACACACGTAGATTTCAGGAATGTAAATACACTCTCTCATATTTAATAAATTATATTTTTTTTTTATTTAATCCTTTTTCAAATATTTGAAACATGTTATTTATTATCCTACTAAAATATTTAAATTATCCCAATAACTTAGTATCCTTAGATATGATAATGACATTCACAATATATATCAATAATATACAACAACAACTTTCATTACATCAATAATATACAACTACAACTTTCATTACTTTCATCATCATTCTAGCTAGGTTGTTATGTTTCTTTTAACAACTGAAATAGACAACTGATTTTTCACCTCATTTTTACAAGTTAATAACCACAATTTTCACATTTAAAATGCAACTTTTTATTTTTAAACACATTATACTATAACTTCATTTCTCCTTTCTTCAAAGCTATAATATGTTTCTTCACCAATACCACTCTTTTATTTCACCCATCTGCAGAACATATCAAATAACATAACAATGTAACAGTTAATTAATTAGTTCAAAAAGAAAACCCTTTAATATAATTTTAAAATAATGAGTTACTATGAAAATGAGATATTTCAACTACCATCATTAAAAATAGTCGTCTAAAATTAACTAACTTCACATCACGACGTAGTTGTCTAAAATTAGATGAAATTGTTTTGGTAGCTAAAAACTAAATCTGTATTTATCGTTTTATATAAATATTTATGTAAAAATATTATAATATTTAATTCTTTTTTAAAACTAATTTAGAAAATAGAATTTTTCAGTTATATATTTCATTAATATAAAATTTTTTATTATTTTATTTATGTTAAAAAAAATTTCTTAATTTAAATATAATTAATGACCTAATTTAAATTTAAAAATTTCATTAAAAATTAAAACTTTACATAATAATATCTCAGTTTAGATTTAAGTCTTATAATTTTATTAATAATCAAAATTTTAAATAATAATTCGTTATCCAATTTAAATATAATAATTTTGTTAAACATACTTTAATATTATATAAAAAAATAATTAAGATATTTATCGCATTCTTAAAATTGATTTAATAAATAATTATACCAAAAATAAATCCTACACCCACAGATACCAAATCCACTGTTGGGTTTTCTCAACAACACTGTAATTTGGATGAAGTTTTTTCTTCAATTATATAATATAATTAAATTTTATCTTTAATTAATATAACTTGGTTTTATTACATTTCTTTCATAAAAAAATACATGTATTTTCTATAAAAAGAAAAAAAGTTGAATTAATGGATTACTTCAAACAAACCCATTACATACAACTGGGTAGCAAGTAGCAACGAGCTGCATCACTCTCGTTGTCTCAGAAAAAAGAAAAATAAAAATTATGCAAGTGAAGTGGGAATTTTGGCAACTAAAAAATAAAGTAGTTTTTGTTGGGGGCATTTCACTATCTTGGACCGCATGCTCAAGTAATATTATAATTCTGGATAATATCAAAATTTTCGTTTTTAGTTCAGTGCTGACCAAACAAAAATAAGGACAAATTTAAATCTGTTGATTCTCATGATAATGTTATGCATATATTATATTCATCTAGTGATGTAAATTACTCGACTCAAATCAAATTATTCAAGTTTAGTTTAATTTTGTAAAAATATTTGTTAGTTTAATTTGATAACTTTTTTTAAATATTTTATACACTAAAAAAGAAACTAGTGTTTTACACAAATAGCTGGATATTAATTAATAGAATTTGAATTTTGAAACAAATGTAATAAAATCTCAATAAAACATAAACTAACACATAACTTTTATTCTAAATTTATATATATATAAATGAGGTACAGTAAAGTTTTTGAAGTTTGGTCCAACTTAAACGAGTTTGAATTTATTTACTTAGCTTAAAAGAGTTTAAAGAAATAATTAAAAGTTAAATATGAATAAGTTGAGTTATTATGTAGTGGTTTAGCTGCAACGAATTAAGTTAAGTTGTGTTGTTGTAATGAGATGAGTGGTTGAGAAGGTTATGTGAGTGAGTAAGGAGTGAAGTTGTGAAGTTAAAGATTTAAAGTGGAGTTAGTGTGGGTTAGTGTCTACTGCTACACTCTCTCTTTATATATATATATATATACTTAAAATGTTTTTTTTTCTATTTTTGGTAAAATATTTTATTTTTATATTTTCACAAGAATAAATGCAAGCACAAGCCAATTTTTTTCGAGTAACGTCTTTGAAAAGTTGTAATTAATTAAAATATTGATTCACATTTTGGTCTCTTCTCGAATATAGAGTTTAGTTAAATGGAATTAATTCTGTATTCGTAATTATTATTTTTTATTAAAAAAAAAACAAAATTTAAGCTTTTCATAATAAACTAATTTATTAAAAAATGTGTTAAAAGAGTTTGATGGTTATTGTTGTGAAGGAGAATTTATGTAAAAAGTATATGAGAGTGGCGTGTTATGGCATTACGTGTCTCACACAACATGACCTAATTACCACATTCAATTTGTTACGCTAAGAATGTGTTGTCCTTTTATTTTTTTTCTCTTTTTATTCATCACTCTTTGGAACTGTACATTGAACCTTAAACTTATTTATTTATATATCTATCTGTTCAATTTAATGGCTCAATCTTTATTGGCACATGCAGCTGAATTTAATTTCCATTAAGATACCAATTATAATGACCAAGATATTTAGAAAAGCTCAGGCTAAGATTTTTTTTTTCTTCTTAAAATTATTAAAACTTATATTATAAATAAATTTATTTATCTATAAAATATTTTTTTACAAACTTAAAAAAAAATTAATTATTTATTAAATATTTCCAATATATTTATTTTTATAAAAAGATTTGATAATTTTGTTTATGAAATTTTTTTCATAAGAAATTTTTTATAAATTTTTTTTAAAATAATTTTTTACTATTTTTTATTTACAAATGGTAAAAAATTTATCATAAATTTATAAAAAAATTATATTTCTTATAAATTTTATGAATTATCAACGAATTTGGTTTATGAAAAATACTTTTTTATTTTGTAAAACTTATTTTTTACTTGAAAAGTCAATCTATTTTCAATCTATTTTATAATAATTATAATAAGTTAATAGTGATTTTGGTCATTGAAAACTTTTCATACTAAATGCACTATTAATTTTTAATAATAATAATAATAATTTATTAATTCCAAATATAATAATACTTGATAGACTATAATCAAGTTGATTAGTTTGTTTCATATTCTATTTAAATTGATACATTTTCTAGTTTGTCTATGTTGATAGGAATATTGACAACCCTTTAGAAAGACTTTTAAGCAAGTTAGGCCAAACATTTAAATAAACTTAATTAGATCTAAAAAGAAGGTTACAATAATTATACATGCCAAGTTCTAAGTCTTGTAATTAAAACTCAAATCTTGCAAAGTTTAATCTAATCTACATCATTTCCATTCCAACTATTTTTTTTTTTCAATTCTTCAAATATCATAATCATATAACTTTAATTTTTCTTCTTTATATTTCAATGGCATAACAAAAGAGTTATTTCTTTTTATTAAAGCATTATTGGACCATGAGAGGTAAGAAACCGATTTAGTCAAATGGTTGACCTGTACTTTTTTAGTGAATTTATTATCTTTATTACTTTTTTTTTTCTTCTATACATAAGACTTAAGTTGGAGACTTTGCTTAAGAAAATCAAGTCTAATATTACTCTAACTAGTGACTTATTATTGTATTAACAGTTAATTTTCATTACCCTATTTTTGGTGTTAAATTATTAATATTTCAAAATCATAACTAAATCAAGTAAAGTTGGAGTGTGGTGTATGTGGAACCATTAATTTTATATACATAATATAACTAATATGTACCTTACGTAACTATGAAAGGAATTTGAGGGTAGCGTACAAATTGATGTATCTAAAGATTATAAAGCAAAATTGCAAAAGTGTCACAACGAATAAAATTTATCAGTTAGTTGACTTGGTTCCTCTTTCAATATTCAATTTTCAGTCACTTCTTATATTTTAATTAAAAATGTTTTATAAATACCAAAAAAAAAAATATAAATATTCATAAATATTTTATTTGTAAATTAGGTTACATTTTATTTATATATTATAATTTAACCTCATTTTTAGTCAACGTAAGATTTTTTTTAACACCCTCTCCTCACATTAAAGAGTTGTACCTCACTTATATATTATAGTTCGGCCTCATTTTTAGTTGATGTGGGATTTCCCCAACACCCTCCCCTCATATCAAGTAGTCATTCTTAACTCGAACATGTCCTGTTAACAGGTGACCTAATCTAGGTCCAACAATCTTATTAACGATCAAGGTTCTACGTAATAGCCCGACCAAGGTTCAATATATTAACAAGTGGCCGAATTTAGGTCCAATAATTTTGTTAACCAAACTCTGATATCATGTAAAAAGTAATTATGGACCTAACTCACCTTTAAAAACGGTTCAGAAATACACATCATTTATATATTATATTTCAGCCTATTTTTAATAAGAAATGAGATTTTTCCAACAAAATATAATTTTATGATTAGAATATAGACACTTTTTGAAAATAATTAATATATTTTTATAGTTTTTATTGGTTAAAAGATGAAGTTGGAAGTAGAATAATACACATCTTATATTAGATGTTAGGTATAATTGATGAAAAAATATTTTCAGTTAATTACAGTTTAATGTAAAAAATGTTAAGAGTCTGAATTATATAATTCAATTACTAATATAAAAAATAAAAAAATGATAGATATAAAATGTTCCATATTCAACTGCTCTTGATTTGTTTATAGATTAATGGGTAATAATGTAATGTATGTCTCATTTTTTACTAGCTAGTAGACAATTAAGTCAATGATGTGATTAAAGTGATGGGTAATTAACATTTAATTAAAAAAATTTATAGGACCACACATGGAAATGGAATGGTTCGAATCTCTCCCTAACCTATACAAGTAATATCAAAATAATATATGTGCCTAATTGCCTTATTAACTTGTTTAAAATGGCACTACATTTTGCTTTTTCTCCCTTTATTTTATTTAGTGCTTATCTTTGATTTAATTAATATACCCAAAGTTAGTGTTAGTTTATAAACCAATGGTGGAATCAAAATAATTATCTATTATCCTATCATGTAAAATTATATGAATCAAAATAATCTTATTGAAAATAGTTAACAATTTTGTTTTGCCTTACATTGTTCTAGGTTGATCAAATGTTAAACATCCAGTAAAAGAAAAGAAAATATATTTATAGAAGAGATGTTCATGCTCAATAATTTACTATATGTAACAAGAGTAAACTGAACTTGTAAATTAGAAATTACAAAACATAAATAAGAAATAAAGGATAAAATTTAGATTAAATAATATAAAACCAATACAAATTATAATTAATTAACTATAACTTATTATCCTTTATATAATATTTTTCTAAATTTTTAAAACTGTAATAGTTTTTCATGAATTTTCAAATTTATGCTCTTGAAATCTTGTACATAAAGATTTATCTACTCTTGAGAAATTCATCATAGTAACAAATTAGTAAAAATGGTTAAAATGATTATTTTTTGAAATCTTTTAATTTACAAATCCATAATAATATTTGCAATGCTTATTTTTTTCAAGACATTAGAAATAATTTTGTTGATTTTTTATTTTATAATTTTTTAAAAACATTCATGAATACTCTCTACTACATATGTGTATATATAAAAAATTATAACAATTTTTAAATGAATATTCTCACATGAAACCTTAACAGACTTTTTAGTCTTTCTAGTTAGCAAGAATTTTTAAAATATCAAGTTTATACATTTTAAAAATACAGGAAAAGAATAATATCATGCATAAGCAAAATCAGAAAAAAAAAATCTTTTTTTTTTTAATTCAACAATCATATAGGATAATAAAATAAATTAAAATGAAAAAAAAAATTAAAAGTATATACCCAATTTTACATTATTTAATTATAAATGATTATTAAAATGATATAGTTTTATGTAAGCACTCTATCAATATTTATGAAAAAATAATTCTATTAGATCATCATTTTCTTCTTATTTATTAAATAGCTGCATTTTAAATTCCTTGAGCATAAATGAGTCTGACAATATTATTAAAAAGATGTTGGTAAGATTATTAAAAATAAATAAATTAAAAATCCTAAATTCTAATAGAGCAATGTTGTCTATAAAAAAAATCATTAATTAAACAATCATATATCATAATAATAACAACAACATCTCGAAAGATTGAATATTAAAAACAATACCCAAAACAATAAAACAAATAATTACTTGATATGAAATTGAAAGAAAAAATTTTACTGTTATAAATGCTGAAATTGAGAAAAGTCTGAATACTAAAAATATAAAAAATTAATATATTTGTATTAAATTATTTCATATTAATTATATATATAAATATTTTTTTAAATATAATTTAAAATCCCAATTAAATACACACCTAACTCAATTTTTTTTTCATATAATAAAAAATTATTATGCAATATAAGTTTATTAAAGTTAACAATATCTATTCAAAACTTTTTTTTTTCTTTAATTGTTATAGATGGATAATGTAAGAGCATTTATGGACATACCATTTGGTCTTTATAATTGCATAACTATTATCTTTTTAATCCTTATTTTTTTTTTTTACAATTTAACTGTTTTTAATATTGTTAAATCATGTCTATAAGTTAGAAACAATTCTAAATGTAATTTTTAAATTAATTATAAAAAAAACTATTAAATTTTAATGTGCATGACAATCCATAATTAAAGGACAGATAAAAAACTAAGTTGACACTGAATTCATTTGAATTAAATCTAGAAAAACACACTATTAGAAACATCTTAAAGTTTAGTCAATAAAATTTTAATTTTCTATATAGTGAATTGATATCGAAGAAGAAAAAATGAAAAAGAAGAGAGTTCATAAATATAAATAAAAAAATGTTTAACAATAGTTTATTATTGTGACAGGTGAGCTTCTAACTCAATGTACACAGCTTTAAGCAGAAGATGAAGTTTAACCAAAAGGTATTATAAGGAATCCTACCCTTTAATAGGAACCCTCTTAAAGTTCTCATGTCCTATACATCTTGTGCCTTCCTTACTCCATATATTATTCATTAACCGAACCCTACACTAAACCTAATGTCCTAAACTAACCACAAAATACAATTTCCCTCTTTAACACAAACCAGAATCCATTGTTCATCTGTTACTTTGTTTTCCATTTTAACATGCTTACCAAATATTACACAGTTTCTCTTGCTATGAAGGGGTTTGCTTGAAAGCAAACCTGAATCTCTAATCATTACACTTGGATTAGTGCTTTTTTCTTAAACACACCAGGGATATGAACCAAATTATGAAAGTTGACATACTTTTAACGTGATTCAATCTCACTTTGCTTAAATGGGTTAGTGTAAATAGTTGCCCTAAAGGTGTGAACAAAAGAGAGCGTTGAAACCGACTCTGAAACGTTAACGCCAACCTTTCTTTCTTTTTTTAACTCCTCCATATTCTCGTTTCCACTTTTTTTTCTTTTCTTTTTCTACTTTATCAGTTACTTACTTATCAGATCCATCAATCTCCATCTCTAATTCCAACCTAACTTACTAGTAAACCCAACTTTTAAGTTATATATATTATACATTAATTACACTGCTACTAATTAAACTCACGTTAATTGTGAAATAAAAGCTATGTTAGTAATGGGAAAATAGTATATCAGAAGAACGCAAACACAAACATGAGGAGAATCAGAAGCAGAAGCAACATTACTGTCATATAACACACAAAAAGAGAGATAATATAATAAAATATTGGTTCATAAAAGTAACACCCTGAGACTGAGGAAGAAGTTATGTTATTATAAAATAAGTAGTAGAAGTGAAACAGAAAGAGAGGAAAAAAGTGTGGTCATGATGAAAGCGTAGAAAGAAGTGGTGAGAGAGGCGCGTGAAAAAGCTGAAAGAAGTTAGTTTTCTTGTTAGTAACACTTCGAAGGTTGGAAACGCAAGGAAGATTTTGGTGACAGACCACTTGGGTGTAGCTGTTATAAGACGGCTTCAAACTCTTTTGTTCTCATTCACTACCAAATTTCACAATACACACAAACATATTTATATATTTAACTACTTCAATTCCATCACTCCATCCTACTCACATTTTTCTCTCTCTTTCTTACCTTAAATAGCATTCTTTTACATATAAAACCACTTTGTGTTCACCCTTTCTCATCACTTGTCTTGTTTCAGTTTCTGAGAGATATGGAGATGGAAGCCTTGGATTCTAATTCTAATTCCAATTCCAATTCCAATTCCAATTCCAATTCTAGTTCTGCCCAGAACAACATAGCCAAAGGCAAACGCACCAAAAGGTTGAGGCTTTTGTCCCCTTCTGGTGCTGTGGTTGTTACCACCGCCACCACCACTAGCTGCTCCAGTCCCAATTCTGGTGGCTCCTCCGCCACCACTTATGAGAGCGAAGAGGAAGACATGGCAAATTGTTTGATTCTCTTGGCCCAAGGAGGGGAATCTCATCCTCATCAGCATCATCATGACCCTCATCATGATCCTCATCATAACAAGCAACAAGGTGAAGATCGTGGTCTTGGAAATTGTAAAGGTGTCAAGACAGAAAAGATTAAGAGTGACACTACCACAACCACAACCGCGACAACCGCTGTTAACACCAAAGTTGGTTCTTTTGTTTATGAGTGCAAAACGTGTAACCGAACGTTTCCTTCTTTTCAAGCACTCGGTGGACACAGGGCGAGTCACAAAAAGCCCAAACTTGTGGCTGAAGAGAAAAAACCACCACCCTCTCAATTGGCACACATGGTTGTTACCAACTTCGATCGGTTCGAGGAGGATAACGTTAAAAGTGGTCCTCCAATTTCCCTTCAATTGGGTCATGGAAACAACAGCAACAAGGGTAAGATTCATGAATGTTCCATTTGTGGTTCTGAATTCACATCAGGACAAGCATTGGGTGGACACATGAGGCGGCATAGGGCATCCACAAACACCAACACTGTCGACACAACAAGTTGTAACACCGCCACCGCTGTGACCACCGCGACGCCACCGCGAAACATCTTGCAATTGGATCTTAACCTGCCGGCCCCGGAAGACGATATCCGGGAGGCTAAGTTTCAATTTCCGGTAACAACTCAGATGCTGGTTGGTACTCCGGCTTTGGTAGATTGTCATTATTAGAGGAGGGATTGGAATTTCAAAGAATTATTATTTTGATATCAATGTGAATTATTAGTGTTATTTTTAATTTACAATTATTCGTAATTATCGATTCTTTGGATTATCATTGATTATTATTCCTAATTGGGTTTATTAATAATTGCCATTTTGATATATGTGATCGATCTACTTGTTCAAGTTGGAATACTTTGAGTAAGTAAGTGGTTAGTGTTCATGGTTGCCTTTCATTCACGAAAAGTGAGTGATTGTTCATGGGGCATCTTTTCATTTATTTATTTTCCTTTTCCTTTTCAATTATTTATTCATTTTGGGTGTATTGCAAGTTCTATGTTTGAGGGGGATAACCGAGAGCGATGTGGGAGAGAGAGTGGTTTGTCATGGCTAGCTAGGGTTTGGATTTGGCAGCACCACCATGATCATAACCAAAAGTGGTGGATTAGGTTCCTTTATGTGTTTTTGGATTTCATTATAATAAAGCTAAAAGATCACTTTCTCACTCACACTCACTACCACATTCCCACTCCTTTCATTAATGAAGAGAATAAACCATTTGTCAAAACTTCTTTGATAAATATGCCTCTACCATATGCATATCCATCACCTTCTATCTTTCAAAACTACATTAATGATTCAGCCAAATACCTTACTATATATGCTAAGTTTCACCCAATTAACAAACTAATTTCTTCACAACATATAAACAAGATCAAATTTAGTTTAATTACACCCTTTTGTTTTTTAATTTCAATAGAATGATTAATTAATAATGGGGTTTGAGATATCTGATGTAAGGTTTGGTGAGCTTGAAGCCACAAGTGCATTTGATTTGGACTCATAGAAATGGTCCACTGTTTGGAGTTGGACCCATCACCCACTGGTTAATTAGTAGTGTTCTGCAGCTATGAACATAACCCTTATTTATGTAGTTCACATAACCAAGATGAGAAAAGGACAGGGTGAGTGAGAAGAATTTCAGTTTCTCTCTTCCATGGAAAATAGAATGAGAAATAGAGATAAAAAGTTAAATTAAGCAAAGAGAGTGATGGAAGAGTTTGAAGTGAGTTTCAGTGGGCACTTATCTAAAGTTAGTTATGTGCACGTTTTTGTGAATGTAAGCGAAGCATGTGGACACGTACATTGCGTGAGGTGTCCGAATGCATAAGAAAATCACTCATTGACATTTGCACATGTAGTTCGAGAGGTTCTCTCCATGTCCTATAATGTAACCTCACACTTTATATTTTATTTTACTTTTTTATTTTTGTTAAAAAATCTTAAATTAATTAAAATTAAGACCCAATTATAATATATATAATAAATTTTATCTTTTGAATTAATTTTATACTTTGGTTGCTTGGTTTCTAAAAGGCCAATATTAATTTCTGTTCACGCAACTTATAATACTCTAATACGCGTTTCTGCAATATTTCTTCAGTTATCTTTGCAGTAATCGCATGAACCTTATCTAAAAAGGACCCACCTTTTTCTTTTCTTCCCTTTTTTTCTCAATGAAGAAAACTCTTATTCTGTATGTTAGATCATTTCTCAAGAAATAGATCATGGCTTGTCTACTAATTTCACTTGGCTACTTAGTTTACTCCAAATGCCCTTACTCAATTAATAAAAAAGAATGATTCTCCTTGTTATTTATTTTTGTTTATTTTAATTTTAATTTAAAATAAGTTAAAATTTGATATTAAATAATAATGAAAAGGTTGAATAATATATAAATGAGAAAGACATATAAATCCTTAATCTTAATATTTTTAAGTAAAAAGTGAAATTGTATTCACTTATATAATTATAATTTATTTTTATTGATGAAAATCTTTCGATATTAACCTCCTCTTATATATTTATCATTATTAACTGAAGTATAATGAAGCATGGAGTGTGTTATTGTGTGTGGTTGAGATAATTTTGTCTTGGAGAAGATGTGTGCTGGAATAGCATTGGTTGAAGGTTGTGATGATAGAAACAAATGGATGAAATGGATGAGTTGGTTTACTATGTGGCTTGTTGTCCTACTTGGAACCCCATAAGCAGAAAAGTACCCATTTTGCCGGCCTTAAATTCTATGTGTGATTGGAAGCTAGTCTTAAATTAATTTCCACTCCACCAATCAATTGCTTAATGAATACCCTATTGGTGTTGAGTCTTGACCATAAACAAGGTTTAGTTTCCAATTATCACATTCAAAACCATTCATTAAGATGCCAATCGGTGTTTGGTGTGCATCTAATTTCCCTTTTCCATTAATTAATTAGTGGCATGGCATTTCATTCTTTGTGTAATTTGTGATACTAAACATCCACTTTCTTGGTTTGGGGTTTGGTTAGCTTTTACAAAAGGTAGTTTACTAGAACTGAGAATGACTGTTGAACAGATTTTGACATTGTTCACAAACTTATGGATATACCAATTTAAGCAAGGTAGTTTTCTTCCTTTGGGGACAATTTTCTTGTGAGATTCCAAGAATCCATGTAAGATATTTGTGCTCGTAAAAATATGTCGGTTGATTGATTGAAGACTAATCACATACATCAAAAAAAATAGTTTGGAGGTGTTAAATATACTAAGTTAAATAGACTTGTTTTTATTTTTTAATAATAATATTAAATTTTTCATATAGGATAAAATTAATTTGAAGTATATTAAATAAGTATAAATTTTAATTTATAAATTAATTTTATAAAATTGAATTAAATTTAAAATTTATTTTTAATAAATAATAATGTAAGTAATTTAGTAGATTAATTTTAAGTACAATTAAATCTTAAATTTGATATAAAAGTTCAAATAATATAGATTCCATTTGATTAGACTAATTAATTTCAAGGTTAAAATTTCAATTAATTCCAAAACCGTATGTTGTATTAAAAAAACGTCAATAATAATTATAACAAAAGGTAGACCCCAAAATATAGGTTCATTTATTGAACTACCTAAGTTCTTATATTTTCTTCAAATAATTTCTATTTATATTTTATATAAAAGGGCGTTATTTTTAAGGTAAAGAGTTTTTTTTTCTAGTTAAATTTTATAATTTCGTTTTTATTATGCTCTCTCTATATATTTATTACATTGTTGTCTTTCTTGTCCAAAATTTTCCTATAAACTATTACTACTTCCCTCAGTTCTTATTTTACAAGAAAAAGAATTATATTTTTTTAAAAATATAAAATAGTTTTATCTATTTTACTTAATTTAATATTATTTCCTATAAAATATCCTAACTTTAATTAATATATTATCTTTTTTTTTACCATCATGATATATGTTTTTATTTTTTAAGATATTAGTAAAATTTGATATGATTAACTTATTTCTTTAATAGGCGTTTATATTGAGTTAAATGATTAACTTATTTCTTTAATATGCGTTTATATTGAGTTAAAATCTTCTATATTAAGAAATTACTTTTTTAATATCTTATTTTTATTTCAGGTGTGCAATTGCAAGCTACATTTGTGGTAAACATAGTAAATAAAATTTGTTGAAAGCAAATCAACAGAGTTGCTGTGGTGTAGTGGTTATCACGTCAGTCTTACACACTGAAGGTCCCCAGTTCGATCCTAGGCAGCAACAATTGGTTTGGTTTTTTAAATGTGATTGGCTTTACAACTTTTTTTTCTCCATTTGAAGAACTGGTGTGATAGTGTATGCTCCCATAAACTGAAAAACCAACCAAATTAACCATTTACTCTACACATAAATATGGAATTTCAAAAAGTAGGCAAAAATTTACAGGGTTATCTTTACAACATTGAAAATTGCTCTGTCAATGCAAAGTTAAACCAGTCATTCACTAAATGTCAATCTGCAACATGTTTGTTGATCTCCACCAACGGGAAAAAAATGTAGAGTGGAGTCTATCAGTGGCCTCCAAAGAAATTAAAAGCCTTCACACTTTAATGTAAACTTTAATCATTGAATCAAGATGCATAAAAACAATAGGTACATTTTATATTCCATTTTTATGCTCATCGGACCACTGAAAGACCAAAGAAAAAATATCATTTCTCACCAACAAAGTAGTGCATTCATTACATTGTCCTAAAAATTGAATAAACATTCAAGAATGGGGTATGAACTAAACAAAAATGTTCAAATAAGCAACAGTTCCCATTTTGGACTTATGACTAACCCTTCCTCATCCGGGACACAGGGCATGATTACAAGATTACAGACTGCTTGAAGCTTGAAGTTTGAAGAATTATCATCATAAGATGGTTATGCACCTTGAACCAATGCAAGTTGCTAGCTCCAAATTTCCATTTAGCATACGAACTTCAGAACAAATTAGTGCTTTTAGTTGGCAGAAACATTCACCTTCACTCTAGCTGTAACTTCTGGGTGAAGCTTTAACTCTGCAACATATTCTCCTGTTTCCCTTATCTCTGGCAGATCAACAATTCTCTTGTCCACCTCCCTAGAAATGAATCACAGGGCAATATGTATTAAACAATTAATCAATCAGATTACAAAATAGATATGAAATAAATATTGCAAAAACAATTCATCTCCCCAATTTTAGGCAGTGGAATGTACTTGTATGCTCTTACCCAACAAGATTGGAAATTTTCTAAAATAGTAATCAAGTAGAAAATTGTATAGATTTGAGACACGTCAGAGGAATCCATAGTATTATGCAGTGGATCGTTGACATTGATAAAGTTCATTTATTTTGTATCTTGTACTAGCAGTTGGAAAGGGAAAACAAAAATGTAAAATCATATGCACTATTGAAATACATTTGCAATATTGACAGTTGATACCAAGTTATCACATGAAACATATTATGCATACTCAGTCCAAAATAATAGGAAATTTGCTAAATTAAGCATAGGATATTGGATGACTGTATTACTATTTCGGCAATTTGGTTCATATTTCATAAATGAATTATATCAAAACTTAATCCAAAACTATATTATTAACCCTCAAAAATCTGAGAAAACTCCAGAATCAAATGAAAAAAAATAAAATCATTTGCATTACTGAAATGAGAAACACCTTATTGAAGTCTGTCACAAACTTTAGAAACTCAGTTTATGTTAGCCACATTAAAGAAAAGGAAAAGTTGTGATTGTATAGTATAGTATAGTATAGTACTCAATCAAAGAACATCTATAATACTGACAAAATAAAAGATTTTGGTGCATCAAAAAGATAGTACCTTTGAAGCTGTGCCTTGATTATGTCAACAAGATCTTGAGCAGTGACACTAAAAAGATACCAGACATTAGACACAAAAACCATAGAAGAACATAAATTGACTTCACATAATGGTTCAGGACAAATCTTACCTTCCAAAAATTTGTTTTCCTTTACCACCTTTACGCTTCACCTTGAAAGCCCCAACAGTTTCAAAAATCAGAGCAAGTTGTTGTGCCTCTTCTTTTACCTGCAGAAATGTAAATTTAGACAGCATATGTCTAAAGAAATTGTGCATGAGGAAAAATACTTGTTAGTAAATTTTCCTGGCTGCAAGGTTAAATTACTACAGGGATAACCATTGAAAGAAGTGTACATTCTGTAGTATAGAACTCATTGTTACAAGTTTACAGCTCTTGATGCAAGGTTTACATGTGGAGCTTAAAAGCATAGCATTCATTCATGTGGGGGGGAAAGGAACAATTACCCGTCTTTTCTCAGCCTCAATTCTTTCTTCTTCTATCTTCATTTCCCTGTGGAGAAAGAAGGTTAAAATGAAGAGTTCTAAACACAAAGCAAGGGACCAGTTCAAAACTGTGATAAAAATATTTTAGTTTAACAGTTTTATATATCACTTACTGCACATAGAAATAGCTAGCCCTAAATTTCCAATGATCATCTCTCTAAAAGAAACAGACAGAAAAGGTCTGAAACAAAGAACATGCACAAATTACTAAATCAAAGATTTGTTACAATCACAAATGCAGAATTTTTACTATTTTATCATAAAAATGGCACAAAAGCAATCTCATGAGAAAGAGGACAACAAAATCTCCATTTGGTAATCTGATATGCTAGCAGTTGTTATTGAACTAATACAGCAGGAACTACACTTAAAGAAAAAAACATGATAACCCAGTCCAACCCAAAACATCAAAGCCCTATGGATGAAATAAAAATAACTTCCTACAGTCATTACTAGTATAATTAATAACTCAAAGCCATCTTTTTGTTGTTCTCCAATAAAATCCAGAAGGTTCTAAAGTCTCGTCAGTCTATTGTACACAAATAAATCACATTCAAACGAACCGTTGTCAGAGATAGTTTATTTTTCATGAACTACAATGACATGTTCAGCACTCACTAGTTATCCAAGCATGAAGCAACCTACTGTTTGTTTGAAAACCATTATTTCTACTACGAACGGTCATGTAAATGCAAATTCCAAGCAGTAGTCCAAAATATTGAAAATTGAAAAAAAAAAAAAAAAAAAAAAGCTATACAAGCCCTAAGTGGTTTAATTACACATTACTTGAGTATCTGGGGTGTAACAAGTTGTGCCATTCCCATAGGAAGCAGGTAATTTCTGTAAAAACCAGCCTTCACATCAAGAAGTTCCCCTTGCTTTCCCACATCAGCCACGTCTTCCTTCAGAATAATCTGATTTCACAAATAACTAACCTAGTGAATACATAGTGCTGCAAAGTACAAATACATTACACTAGAGAAACACCAAGTACACCCATTTTTCGTACAGCTACAAAATTCAAATCCAAATAGTGTTGAAAAGAAATTTGATTTATGGTGTTAGAGAATGGAATATTTATGAAACCTTTCGAGTTTTCTTTGCCTTCTTTTGAGCAAAGACCAAAAAGCGCGCAGTTTTGTTGGGGAAGTGAATTGGAACCTTCGAGCTTCCGGTGAAGGTGTGGTGCAAGAGTGAAGAAGAGCTCGAGGAGAGAGAAGATAATGGTGACGCCATTGATGTTTGAGAACAAGCACAACGTTCTGTTTTCTTATCTCTTTTCCGGTGTTACGCGTCCTAAACTATAAAATGAGAATTTTTTAAATTTTGGAATTATTAAATTAAATAGTAAAATTATTCTTTGATAAAGAATTTAACTATTATTTTTATAATAATCATTTTAAAAATTGTATTTAAGGAATTTTTTTGATATAGTTGATATTATAAATCTTTATAAACTGTGAATATAAAAACTTTTATATGATCAATCAATAAAAATTTATTATTAATATATTTATATATAAAAAAAAAACTGTTAAAAATGTCATCAAATTTACTATATATAACAACACTATAGTTATATAAATTAGACTCTTATAAACTCAAATTTGCTAAACATGTTTATGGATATACTTTTTAGTTGAAAAAAATTATAATATATAAAAAATAAATTCTTATTTAAATTTTGAAATTAATTTCTTACTATATATTTTTAATTGATAGGATTATTTGTTAATTATTTTAAATTTACCTTATTAGAAATATGTATTTTTTTTATCATTCCACATGACTAGCATATGTCAACTCATTATTAGTACTTGGTAATTGTGACCTAATTTTATATTAAAGAAACTCATTATTAGCACTTTGTAACTCTGACCTAATTTTATATTAAAAAAACTCATTATCAATACTTTGTAACTCTGACCTAATTTTGAATTAAAAAATTCAATTTGAATAAAGTTGGGGTTAGATATATAACCTACCCCACCCACCCGTATATTTATTTATTTTTGCTTTAATTATATTTTTAGTTCTCAAAATTATAATTAATCTGATTTTTACCTTTTAAATTTAAATAAAATTATTTTAATTTTTCAATTTAAAATATATGATTTTAGTTTTTAAATACTAAATTTAAGAAATAAAAAAAAATTTAATTTAGTTTCTTAAATTTAAATATTTGAAAAATAATATTATATATTCAAAATTTAAGGAAATAAATAAATTTAAAATACTAAAATCAATTTTATATAAAAAATGTTAAGAACACATACTCTTTTAAATATATTTTTTTTTCATTAATAAATGTTAACTATTAATAAAAAAAGTGTGTTAAATGAAGTGACTTTAAACATTAATCTCTTTTTATTACAACATATTTATATATATTAGAATTGTTGTTTTATTTTTATAACTAATAAAAATATAAATATAAATTAACTACTTTTAAAGTGGTGTATGCAATTGGGTTTAAAAATTTGATGTCACTTTTAAAGTTGAATTAAATGTTGAATGATTTTTTTATAGAGATGTGGCATTAGAGTTAAGCTCCAACTCACCCCATTGTTGTTCTTATCTTCTACATTTAATTGGATAATATTATTATGGACAACAAAAATCTAATGTCAAATATTTAATACAATTGATTGGTACCAAGACTCAATCTTGAGACTGCATGACTTCAAACTTCATTTGTCATGGTTATGGTTAGTGAGATAAAAAATTATCAAAACTTTTAAGACACTTAAATAGATAAATCATTTAATGTATCTAACAACTTTGAAAGATCATCGTCATATTTAAAGCAAAAAGACTTCAAAGATTATACATTTTCAAGAGGCTTAATATTTGTTAAGCTTTTTGTGATCAAAATGAAGAAACTAAAGTTTGCAATTTTTTTTGTCTGTTTTGTTTTTACTCTTGATGTTTGGTATAAGGTGCTTCACATGTTGGATGTGGTAATAATGTCAATGCCATAATTTTGTTTCATTATTTTCTTTAGCATATGAGTCTATAATAATAATAAAAAAAAACACTTATATTATTTTTTTTATAATAGGCTGGGAGTTACATATTTTATTTTTCATAAAATAAATTTATAAATAATATTTAAAATTAATAAAAAATATAAATTTTTTATCACTATAAAATAAAAAATAGTAAAAAATATTTTTCTATAAATTATATATAAAAAATTTCACATAAATAAATTTACAAAAAAATTTTCATAAATAAATTAATAAAAAAAAATTTCATAGATAAATTTATAAAAAATTTTACATAAATAAATTTATAAAATTTTTTTATAAAAATAAATATGTAAAAAATATTTAATAAATAATTAATTTTTTTTATAAAAATAAATATGTAAAAAATATTTTATAAATAATTTTATTTTTTTAATAAATTTTCTCAAATAATAGGTAAATTTTATCTTATATTATTGATAGAATTAAAACAATTATTTAAAATAAAATTAGCTAAATTTGAATTGTGTATTAATAATTTATACTAGATTCAATATAATATTATATTGAAAAAATTATACATAAACTAAAATAAGGTATAATAAATCTTACCCTTCAGAAAGATTATACTTTAATTATATACTAAAATTTAATTTATTTTTAATTAATATAAATTTTTTTTTAACATATTATATTAATGAATTAGTTGTATATAAAAAAAAAAATTAAGACGTAACATTTTTATAGCAATAATTTCCATATTTTCAACACGTTTTGAAATAGGTGAATGCTACTTCTATTTCCATATTTTACGCGAGAAAGTATTTACTTTCTCTATGTTTCATGTTTAACTAACGTAATTATATTTACTTTTTCAAAAGAATTATTCAAACAAATTTGAATTTAATAATTTGATTTTTCATCTCTTGGAACAAACTAAAATCCTCCACTTGCATTTAGCATTTCTAGAACACATGCATTCAACTATTTAACTACAAATTGATGACTCAAGTTATTGTTACCTTAGCCTCCAAATAAGTTTATATACGAGTTAATTATCTCTTAGAATTTTATAGGGCTACTTATTATTTAATACACAAAAAGGATTTAATTATATTATTAATTGTGATGCTTAAGTTATAAATTATTCAAATTAACAAAGGATTTTGTGTTATGGATTTCAGCAGTAAAATCTTAAAATATTTCTAATTCTATTTAACAATGTTGTACTCCCTAACCCTTTAACTAATCTTTGAGAAATTTACTATTTTTTATCTTCGTTATCATTTGATCATACATCACTAATATAACTTACTATTACAAACATTACTTAGAAGTTTAACATTTTAATCATGCTTCATAAAACGATAGTCGTTAATAATAATAAAAAATAGAAAATTTTTTATTAAAAAAATTTCAAAATAAATTTTACTTTTTAAATTAGTTTTTTTATCGAATTAAATTTATAATAATTTTTTATCGAATTAAATTTATAATGATATTTTACATAATATCAAAACCCTAATTAATAAGATTGTTAAATTTATATTCAATCTAGTTAATACACTTAATCTTAATTAATAAGTTATTAGACATAAATTTAATCATTTATTAATGAATTATAATTTCTTTTATATTATTTTAAAAAATTCTTATTATTAAAAAAATTGTTAACGAATTGTATAAAATATTTTATTATTAACGTGTTATTAAATTTAGATTAAATCATTTATTTAAGAATATTTTTTTAATGTAAAAAAAAAATTAAGATATATAAAAATTAATTATAATATATAAATAAAAAATAAACCTTATTTTTTAAATTAATTTTAAAGATAAATTAAACTCGTAATATTTTTATTATTTTATCATATCATATTAAAATTAATATAAAAAAAAGTGAAATGAATGGAAATTTAATCACATAGATTAAAGACTTATTTTAGACTTGAACAAAACGAATTGACGCCGTCACACGAACAAAGATCGTCCATGCGAACCCTTCAAACCTCTGGCTTAGATTGACAACACAACCTAAAAACAAAGGAAAATTAAGTTTAGAAAAGACAAAAGAAAACACTTTTAAACACAAAAAAAGGGTAGAGGTCCACGATTTAATCAATTTTATAATAATCAACGTGCAAAAATTAGAATGATGAGCTCAGTCCAATGAAAGTTGTAAGTTTTGTAACCAATTGAAAGTCGATTATTTCTCATTTTGCTATGTTTGATGTGATATATGCTTCATGTGAGGGAGGTCTTAAGTGGGGATGAGTTTCTACCTATACCTCTTCTCAGTTGACTTCTTGTTCTCTACATTAATTTTCAACCAAACCCTTTTTAAATTTTTAAGATGTTAGTTTACTAAAAAATATGCCATAAATAATGTTTTACTCTTGTTTATTTCAAAATACTTAAAAGTTAATTAAAACTAAAATCAAACACTTTCAAATTTAATCTAAAATTGTTTATGTATTTTTCACTTTAAAATCTAATATTTGAAACTTCTAAAGATTTTAGCACCATATTCTTGAGAAATTTCAAATGAGAGTTTACTATTTTAAATTTAGCCGCCGCCATCTTTTATTCGTAAAAATTAAACACATACGATGAAGTATACAATAACTATATCCTTCTCAATCAAGATATTGTAAAAAAATTAAGAAAAAAATTCACTTAATTTAACTCTAAGAGTTAGAGATTTATTTCATTAAATTATCATAGTTTTTAACTCTTATATTTAAGAAAAGTCGATTCTTCTTTACATTTAAATATCAAAATAATATATATATATATTAATTATAAAATTAATAATTCATTATATTTATAAAATAATTTGTAACCTTAAATAAGATAACGTTAATATAGCATTATTTTTCTATCTCTTTTTTCTTATATTTATCCACACTAAATTTGAAGTTTACATTTACCCTTTTAAACTCCTAAACCTATCAAATATCAAGATGTTACTTTTTTTTTTTTTATTAAAACTTCAATTTCAGAAGAAATAATTTATATTAATAAAATTGATTAGAAAACTATAGGATGTTGTATATAAAGGGGTAAAGTGATTATTCTATAGAGAATCTGTAACCATCGATAAGCCATATCATAAGATATAAAAAATACAAATTATTGTTATCTGGCTGCTTCTCCCACTTTATATAAAGAACGTTCCCTCCATATACACCTTGCAGTATGTACAACGTATATCTTTCCTTCTGATCCAAGTCAAAGCCAATCTTCACACGGAAAACTCAGATTGAAACCATATAGCTCACACTCTCACAGGTTTCTTGGAGGAAGATCAATTCAACAATGATGCCAAAGGGTCCTGCATCTACCTCCACAAATGATTTTCAAGCAACTCACATGTTTCCTGTTAATGAATATTTGGTTTCATCTTCTGCTGAACTAAGCTCTTCCTCAGCTTCACACTCTTCTACCTCCCTCCTTTTCTATCTTTCTCTTCTGAAGGACAAGCTAGGTCAACTGCAGAATCTGGTTGGTGTTCTTGTGACCCCTCAACATAGCCTACCAGAGTCAACTCCCATGGCAATCTCCACCGTGAACGCAACACTCCAAGAAATCATAGTGGCAGCCACTTCAATGAGATTCACCTGTCAACAAATGACTCTTGCTTCCTCTTCAGGTACTAGTATTGCTAATGAATTGCACCGAAACCAGAATCTGCAACAAATTGATCATGATAGATTGTTATCACCTCCTCATCCTTCTTCAAACTTTGGGAACAATAATAGGGGAGTGGTTAGTATGAGTAACATTAACATGAGCTCAGATATGATTAGAGGGCAAAGTGATTTCTTATCTAGTATTGAAGGAGAGGCACTGGATTGGTTTGCTGAAAGCTATAATAATAATAATATCAATAGTGGAGATTGTAATGTTAAGGATGAGGAAGCCAACATCAACATCATGGGAGAGAGTGATATAATCGAATTGGATGCTGCGGATTTGTTGGCAAAGTACTCATATTTTTGCCAAGTTTGTGGAAAGGGTTTAAGCGTGATGCGAATTTGAGGATGCACATGAGGGCTCATGGGGAAGAGTATAAAACAAGTGCTGCCTTGAGAAGCAAGGATAGCTTATTGGGTGAGGGAAGTTCCACCAAGAGATATTCGTGCCCTCAAGAAGGGTGCAGGTGGAACCAAAAGCATGCCAAGTTCCAACCCTTGAAGTCAATGATTTGTGCTAAAAACCATTACAAGAGGAGCCACTGCCCCAAGATGTACGTGTGCAATAGGTGCAACCAGAAACAGTTTTCGGTGCTTTCTGATTTGAGGACACATGAGAAGCACTGTGGGGACCCCAAATGGCAGTGCTCGTGTGGCACAACGTTTTCTAGGAAAGACAAGCTTATGGGCCATGTTGCTTTGTTCGTGGGACACCACCCAGCTATTCATGGTTTGTCAAGATGGGTTTGATGATTTCTCATGAAGAGGTGCTAACTCTTCCAATTTCAATGTTCGTACTATATTTTCATGTAATCAATTTACATTCACATAACATTCTGTATGAAAATGCTAAATGCTGGTTTAGTGAAAGGAATCCATATATACACTTCACTTGAAAAACTAGCTAATAGTATATTATTGCTGAGTTCTTGTACTAACATTTTCCTCTCTTGTTATTTTAGGTGCAGTAAGTTTGGGAGTTTGATTTTGTGCATGGTTGAATCATGGTGTTCACTGCGCCAAGGTTCGGTTGTAAATTTGCGGCCATAGCATATTATTCTTGACATGTGGTATATATATATACTTCCTCAGCAATAGCCAATATTGCTTTAATTTGGTTCGTGCCTTAGCTTTATCGTGTGGTTTTCTTTTCTGCTAGTTTGATATTGTTTTCTATACACTGAGTAGGGTGTAACACAATCAGTATAATGTTGCTCATGGATCTGATATAGCTTAGTTTTGTTCTGTAAGTATGTGTATTGAAAGGGGAATATCGATCACTGAATATGCTTAGGACTAAAATAAACAATAATGGTATGTGGAATACATATATATATATATATATATATATATATATATATATATATATTATAATCTACTTTTTATGCGTGTGCATTGTTATTATTTACTGTGAGAGTATCTGGTCTGAGACGATTCTAAGAGCACATGCATGAGTTCATCGATCTAACTATTTCCATGATATATATTTAGCACTAATGCTAACCAGGCCAGCCCTGACCTAGGGTAGGGTAGAAGGACCTACAAAATTAAATAAAGAGGAAAACTTTAATTAATTAGATTTTTATTCTTACTTTGTAATTTGAATAATGTATGGTGTAGGTTTTCTAAACTCAATATTTTAAAATTTCAAAATTTCAGTATTTTAATTTTTTTTTTCATCTTATTTAGTTATAGTCTGAGTCGCTTATTTATTTTAATAAAATATTTATTTTATTTTATTAACAAAAAGTTATTATTATTAGGTTTAGATATTTTTAGTTCTTAAAATTGAAGATGTTTTTTGGTTTGATTGTCTAATTAAAAAAATTTATTTTTTAGTTTATTAAAATAAAATTTTTTATCTTTTGAAATTGATTGTATTGATAACAAAGTTAATTGATTTTTTTTATAAATTGTTATATTTGAAAATTTGAAATAAAAAAAAAAATTCAATGGTAGGGTTGTTTTTAACAAAAATAACTTCATAGCTAAAGAAAAGTTAGACCACTGAATTTCATGGCTAATTAGGATGAAAGCTATTTGTAAAATTTCTTATTTTCTTCAGTCATGGAAGAAGTTAGAAATTATCTTCCAACATGTCTTCTCCTTGATAACACCATTGCAACTCACGTCCCCATGAAAATGTGTTTCATCCTTATTAATCAGAGAAACTTTTATACACACACATATATATATATATATATATATATATATTGTGTGATGATTTTATAAGCTTCTATACTAGTTTGGTGTTTTTAAGACTTCTTCTAGTTTTTTTTTTCTTTATTTTTATAACTAAATGAGTCAACTGGTTAAATCAATTTACTTTAATCTACAATAGGCTGAGTTTAATTATATTTTTTCCAAAAATTAAGTCAAATTAACTCATTTTTTAATAATTCAATAACTTGACTAAATTTAATACCTTCGTTGTTGGAGGGTTCAATATAATAGTTTTTTTTTTATTATTTGTATATACGTTTATAAAAAAATTAAGAAAACATTTGAAATTTTTACTCATCATAATTTTGAAATTAAAAAAAAAAAAAAAACGACAAACAACTAGACCTTAATGTTTTTCTTAATTACTTATACAATTTCATATTTTAGTATCTCGTATGAATTAAAATATTTTTAAAATGATTTTTAATATTTTTAATTACTAAATCATTACAGGCTGCGAAAAGTAAAATATGCTGTTTTTAGAAAACACTAAAAAAAATATTTTAAATAACTTTATAAATTCAATTAAATAGAAATGTTAACCTTTTATTATGTACAAAATATACATCAGGATTATATTTTAATACGTATAAAAGATATTAAGGGATAGAAAATTAAATTGGATAGTAGTTTGGTGCATAAGAAAACACGGAATTATTCCTCAAAAAATGTAAAGAGAACACAAAATTGAGAACGTTGCATTGAAATGACCTAAAATTTTTTAAATAAAGAGGAAAAAATCAATTTTTTTTAGTTATTTATTTTCTTGACTTTCTTAATTGGAATAAGTTACAATGTAAGTTCCACCATAGCGTTGATACACAGACATTCAAATAGATAAAACATCTAAAAAAATCATTAATAATTTCTTTTTATAATAATATTATTAGTAGAGAGCATTGCTGACTGATATATGATTTATAATATTTTATTATTAATAAAATAAATTATTTATAAAGTTTTATTATTTAATGTTTAATAAAAGAAAAACTCAAAAAAAATATTTTATACTATTTATCTTTTTCCTATCCAAAACAAAACAAAATTGGGTTTGTTTAACACTTCAACGTGAAATTCACACTAATAAATATGACAGTATTTTAGTATTTTGAAGGAATGGATATAGAAAATATAAGTTAACGTTCTTCTTGAGCTCGCTCCTTCTGAAGTCACCAAGTTCACGAGTTCCAATGGTTAGTGTAGCAGGGTGTTTTGAAATGGAATAATCTTTGTGTAATTAAGATAAAGCAAACCTTGTTTTCATGTCTTTTCAACCTGAATGATATAAACGTTTTGCTGTAATTGCTGTGTATAACATTTTAAAACCATGGATTATGTTCATTGAATTTAGTGATACAACCAAGGTTATGTAGATTTGAGCTCTTTTCATCAAAATATTATGCATACATGTAATTTGTTTTCAACTCTATTTACAACTAACTAGTAGAAATTCTTTTGGAGATACGTGTTTATTCGATTTCTGCATGCACGTAATCGACAAATTCAAAATTCTTTTGGAGTTGGTTTAGGGCAAAAGCTAAGGCTGCGCTGACAATTGCAAGTCCAGCCAAAAGTACACGAAACTGGACTTCTGCTGGAATCCCTGATGTTGCACAAAAGACAACTGTTGCACCAATGAGGACTTTCTGCCATCTTTGGAATCCCTCATAAGCTCCTTTACATGACGAACACTTAAGAGTATGCTGTTCAAATCTATCCAACATCTACACAACCAAAAATAGAATGTTTCATCAGTGCACAACTAATAAATGCAGGTCTTGTTCCTGATTTTGTATGTGTTGTGAATTTTATTCGATAAATTGGAGAGTTAAAATGAGTGTAATAGAGTGTGTTGTTAACATTTCTCATTGCTCAAACTGAAAATCTTAGATCATGTTTGTTGTACCTCACGTTTCGATAAAACAGTTGATGGTAATGGCTGGTCGATGCTGGTGCCAAACCATTCTGGTTGGCCATTGCCATGTCGCCTTAGCCAGTTTCGAAATGCCAATACAAAGCGATCTGCTTGTGTTGGTGTGAAGGTGATGTTGGTGTACTCTTTGTTAATGTCACCTCCTTCTTTGGTTTTTGAAAGGAAGATTTTCTCTTGGCCTTGAAGGACTATCATGTCTCCATCATATACCTTGTTCGAAGTCCAATGCTCATACCATCTAGGAACGACCTGAGACATGTGGAAAGCCAAAGTGAGATCTCAAGTTACATTAAGCATCGGTGAAATTGAATGCAGTAAATATGATTACTCAGTTTAGCTAGATAAGAGAACTATAGAAATGCAAAAACGGTATGGTATGGCAGGATAAGTCAGATTATTGTGTTCAGCAATATTTACTGAATATGGTTACTTTTTATCATTAGCAAAAACTGATGGATATTTTGCATAATATATATATACTGTTGGTTTTATAGAAGGAATGCTACTAGCTATAATGTTTGCTCAAAGTCACAATGATTTTTAATTCTACGGAAATCATGAAATTGTTTAAATATACTAGGTCTCGCAAAACTTATTAAGTCTCAATCCCTCATTATCACTAACATTTTCCATGTCAACATAAAAGTAAAAACCCATTCATCTTCTACTGCTCATGAAAGAATAAAATTGTTCAAACGATTCTTCTATTCACTTTCTCTATTAACAGGACTGGCATTCAAATTTTAACACCCTTACCACAGCTTCAAAAGTACAAAAAAAATCCTAGTATCTCTTTTTAATTTTCCCACATTATTGAGATGAATGTCAGTTGTCATAATAAACCAACATTTTATGTCAACTTCTAATGAATCCGAAGCATGTCCTAAGAGGAAAGCTTAGGGTGTTTATTCAGACACTTTTGAACCTTTTGCAGAACAGAAAGAAATTTTCAATAGTGTTTTTAGTTCAGGTACACTTCAAAATAGACAAATTCTTCCACCTTTCCACATTGATTGAGACTACAAAATTAGCTACACCAGTATCATAAGGATAGAACAAGTTTTCTCTATAGATAAATCAGTAATGGAGCACTGAATTAAGCAGTCTGGAACATGTACGTTATAATCAAACAGAAAAAAAAATGACAGCATAGACCATAGAAATCTTACTTGCCACCAGGCAGGCCCTGGCACTGAGAACTGAAAGAAGTTTCGAGCACTGCAAACAATGGAGCGAGTCTTACCAGGTGCCATGGGGACATTGAAGGAACATATCCATACAACCCATTTCTGGTCACCAACTAAAGGGAGTTTGGTATCAATCTCAATCCTGCAGTAATAATGCCAAAGTATAAACAATTGAAAAAGAGAACAACAGCACCCAGGATAAAGTAATAGTTATTTGAAATGCATCTTTAATTACATATAAACACTTAAAAAGGATACAGAAAGTCATATATACCACCATTAGCATTCACTCTTAATAGCAATACCTACTTAAATTTACTTCCTTTCCAAGAATCTCACATACTACATAGTGAAGGAACAACTAACTTAGCAAGATATGTCTCGCCCTAAACAGCAGATGATGTGTTAAGGTTTAATTAGAAATTCAACAACAAAAAAAGAAAAGATTTATGGAAACCCTCCTAATTGATTGTTAGATACTGCATGATCCACATATTGAGGAAGCTTTGATGGTTAAAACTTCATATTTCGTTCAACAAGTATGCAAGACAGGACTCCTATGACTGAATACACTATACTCAAAAGCTATCTAACATTATACCGTTAAAGTTGAGAAAAAATCTTCTGGCCCTAAACAAACAAAATCCATATAATTTCCTTCATTGTTAATACTGGAACTAAATAATGCACTTGAGAACAACGCCAAAACCATTGCCTTACTTGTTCATATAATAACATGGTGCAACAAATTTGGCACTGATCCTAGGGTTCCCTTCATTAGCTCCAGAGAAGCCCCATGAACCACGAGAATCCATCTTGAATGGCAGAGGCTTGGCTCTGTCTCTCCTTCCTGTGACCTGTAGAGTGTGGATCATATTTATGTTAGTGATTTGGATAATATAAAGTAACTCTCAATACCAAATAATTTCCACTTTTACAGAACTCTAAATTAAAATTACACATTAAGAAGCAATATGATAAAGAAACAAGTGAATTACAGGCGCCATAAATAGACAAAGCACATCTATGAACTTAAAAGACACATAATCAATTAATCCTTCTCTTGAAATATCTGTAAAGTTTAAATATGTTCCTAATTAAAATCAACCAAATGTTCAAACCAAATTCTCACAAGAGAATAGATTGAATGTTAGTAAACTAACAAAACATAAGAATGAAGGCTCATGATATCCGGTTGGATTGAAATGTAACCCATCATGAAAAAGGTTTCTCAAAGTTTTTAAATATGCTAATTGTGTGGCGGTTTCAGTGAGTGAAGTATAATAAAAGAAACCAACCAAAAGTTTCTTCCTGATAACACTTTTTGGACTTCATCAGCATCACTTAATACATTTAACAAACTCCACTTACAACAGGATCAAATAAAATACCTTCAATATGCACACGAAATTAAAATAAAATACCCTGCACCTAAAAGTCAAGATGAAAGGTGTCAATATACCTTGTGATGAGCAAAATCAATGTGAGAAGGATCAGAGACATTCTCCATGAGAGTATCGTAACCATAGAACAGATCACGCTGAATGTTGACCGTGGCAAACTCCGGTTTTTCAAAGTCATCAGGCAACCTAAACAAACAAATTTAGCATACAGGTCAATAAAACATTCGATAATCAACATAAAATAATAAACACAGGACAACATTCATTATAAGGGGCCCAATTACAATTAATTTAATATTACTACTCCGACAAGATCATATTAAATTAAATAAATTACATTGGAGGCTTTGAGGCATTTGCTTTCTCCCAACCATTCTCATCAGGCCAAACAAAGAGCAATCCCTGAGACACCAGAGTAGGGAACCTAGTGGCACACGCTTTAGGAGATCGAATAGCACGTGCTTCAGGGCCTTCAGATGCAGCCTGAGGAATCCTAACACAAGATCCACAACCATCAAAAGACCATCCATGATAAGAACACTGCAACTTCCCATCTTCATCAATCCTTCCTTCCTACAAAATCCAAACACCCAACTTTTTATTACAACAACTAAAAGGAAACTAATATAGCTAAAAAGTTAATATAATAAGTCACTCCCACTCCATAAGTTACTTTTTTTCTGGTTGATTTACACTCAAAATTAAATTCTATGATGGTATCACATACCTAGTTAGTTAGGTTTAATAGGTCATCCATTATCGAGTCACTATTACACCACTTGATTTGCAAATTTTACTCCTTCGAAATATTCAGTTCTCGATATCAGAAAGATATATTCTACATTGATTGGTGATTTACCCAAGTTAATATATATAAAATAGATTAAATCAAGCTTAAACCCAAAAGAAACACACACACATAATATATATATATATATATATATATATAGAGAGAGAGAGAGAGAGAGAGCTATACTCACAGATAAAGGGGCAAGACGATGAGGGCATTTGTCATCAAAAGCAACCCATTGGGAAATGGACTTGTCGTACCAGAGCACGATTTCACGACCCAGAAGCTGAAACGGTGTGGGCAAGAGAGGGTTCAGATCCTCAATTAAAGAAACGGGGTACCAGTGATCCCTCCAAGAGAACTTAGAGGAAGAGCTATCCTCGTTAAACTCTTCCTCAGTGTCCCCCTTTTCGGTTTCAGGTAAGGATTGATCGGTTTCAACCGTTGACGGTGGCGCGGCAACGCGTGCAGGGGTAACCAAAAGGCTTCTTCCGCTTCTGGGTCGCGTTTGTTTCGTGAAAAATTGCGTACCCTGGTTCGAGAAGCAGGGAAAGGAATTCACTTTGTTGTTGGGTTTGCTTATTGAGGAGGATAGCGTGAGTGTGGTTGCTAACGCAGAGATGGAGTGTGGGAGTGCCATCAATGGTTTTGTAGTTGATTTTTCTGAGACGTTGAGGTTTGAGGAATTGTATAGAGGTTCATGCGAGATGTGTTAATAAGAGAATCGAACACGAAGGTTATTGAGTCGTGCAAGTTTCAAATGTTTCTTCCTTCTGGCTTTCGGTTTTCAGACAAAACACTGTTCAGATGTGTCATTCTCTGCTACTTTTTTTTTTACTTTAACTAATTAACTAATTACTCGGTGCTTAATGTAAAATTTAGGAAACAAAATAAAACTGTGTAGTTAGAGAGAAATCTTGGAAAATTATTGGTGTGAGAATTTTGGGAATTTTGTTGTTTTATTTTCAGCGGAGGAAAATAAAATGAAATCATTGGGTGGAATGATGCATGTCCACAAGTTTGAGGAACATGAGAGATAGGTATAGTATCTAGTAATCCACCACGTGGTTTGAGTTCTTAGAGGAGAAGAGAATAGAAGAGAAAAAGAAGACACTGAAAACAGTGGGAAACATAAACCATGTTTATTTTAGGTTCAGACTTACTTTTAATCCAAACCCGAT
This sequence comes from Macrotyloma uniflorum, assembly GCA_016859785.1. Classification (NCBI taxonomy): domain Eukaryota; kingdom Viridiplantae; phylum Streptophyta; class Magnoliopsida; order Fabales; family Fabaceae; genus Macrotyloma; species Macrotyloma uniflorum. The sequence goes on from BDMB01000029.1 coordinate 54,418, forward strand.
TTTCAAGGTTTCACAATCGCGAACATCTCAATCACGAACACCTTATGCATGTTCAAAATAAAGTTAAATCTAAGTGTGAATTTGATTGGAGAAGACAAAGGACTTTCGTAACAGATATCAAAATTTCATTTAAATTGTTTTGTTGCATTTGAAAGACGAGTTTGACTTTTCTGAGTTTTTTTTTTTTTATTATTAAGTTCTTGTTATACTAGATTTTAATGGTTTAATTATTATTTTAACTTTTATAAATTAATAATTGTAATTAAATAAAATTAAAGAATTTAAATTGTAATAGAATATTGGATTGAGTCGATTTCAAGAAAAAATATTTGATTCAGTCATCTTGGTTTTTTAATCCTTTATTTAATCACGATGATTTAAAATTTAATTTTAATTTAATTTAATTTTTTATTTTTTTATATTAGATTAATTTTTTGGTTTAGTCTTATTTTTTATATTTATTTTTAAAAGATATTAAATATTAAATATAGAGTGAGATACAATACTAAAATTTTAAATATCTCATTTATAAGTTATTGGCTTAAATATATTTTAAGTTGTAGTAAATATGATTCTGTTGGTTTTAATTCTGGTAAAATAAATTGTCAATTTTAATTTAATATATTTTTACTGTTCTCTTTTATTCTCACTATTAATTATAGTTAATTTAACATATTAGTTAACATAATAAAAATATTTTAAATAAAAGTTCTTAGATTTTTATTAAATTTGATATATAAAAAACATGAACCAAACTGAGGTAAAAATAACAAAATAATTGTCCCCCCAAATTTGAGGTAAAGAGTATATTTTTGCGAACAAAAATAATAACCAATTTATATGCATAGATCTTGAAAAATGACAGAATGCATCATCATCAATTCGTGATTGAGTTGCTATGATCGGTTGATCAGAGTTGCCAAAACAAATGGATTAATTAGTGAAGTTCTTTTAGGAATTTCTTTTGAAATGCGAACAATAATAAGAATGTAAAGAACATGTTGGTTAAAGATTAATTTAGTGAAACAGCTTTTATTTAAATTTCTCAAGAAATTAAAGAAACCATAATTATATATTAATGTAAATTTATCCAAAAACGCAACAATTTTCAGATAAAAAAAACGAGCAATTCCACTCCCCTTTTATGCTTTGTTGTTCCGTGTGCTTTTTAGGTGTCCAACTTTGTTTAGTTGTTTTTATTTTGTCTTCTCTCTTTCTGACTTTCACATCAATATTTGTCTTTGGTTGTTGTGATGTTCAAAGATATACACGCACACAAGATTCCCAGTGGACGTGAGATAGGATAGAACTATGCCGGTGGTTTTACACCATGAGAGATTTGCTAAGTTTTGTGGCTAGGTAGGGTATCCTGCTACCCTTTTCATAATGGGCAAAATCCAGAGCTAACAATTAAGCAAAATATGAAAACCAAATAAAAAATGTGTATTAATACTTGAAGAATTAAAATGCACATATAATACAACTTTCCATAAAAATAAAAAAGCATTTAACCATTTTTTATATATTTTCTTGACAAAGCTTTGAAGAAAAAAAAAACAAATATTACCTAAAAACTAAACTGAAACAAACTTGCCACAAATATAAAACTGCAGTCTGGATACAGTTTTAATGTTCACAAAGCAATGCAAGCGCTTAAGCCAATCTTCCATCAAAACAGGTACAAAACTGTAATTAGCAGCAACTACTAGTTTGTTTGATTCACACTGGAGGAAGCCAAAATAACATTCAATAGGCATTTGCAGCATAGTTACCATATGTTCACAAAACAAATGCAAACAGGACTTTAGAACCCAAAACCTGAGTTTTGCCAGAAACTACAACTAATTACGTTGAGGATAAGGCATCAGTTATGCAAAATCAAATCTGCAAACTCAAATCCAATCACGCACTAAGCTTTGCCAAAGGCTCAAGTTGCTACAGAGCTTAAAGTTTTTGCAATTGTATATGGTCAAAATACAACGAAGAAAACATACTACTGAGGAGAGTAAATTGTATACTTTTTAGTCCTATGGAGAAAGGGAGACCAGGAAAGTAGTTAAGAGGAATCTGGTTTGGTCTTTAACTGAACTAAATGGTATCTTGTAATCCATATCACCAACCTAACCAAGAGAGAAAAAACTGTTATTGTTACTGTGGTCACAAAAAGGCATGCAATACAGAAACAGAAGAAACAAATACAAGTGTCATGATAAATAATATCACTCATCCTATTATCAAAATCGCTAATACAATCAGATTGAGTGACCTCTTCCAGGAAAGAACCCATTCTCAAACCTTCTCAGTTCCAAGATTGTGTGCTTCAGAATCCCAATCCACCAAACTGAAGTCAGAAAATTTCTCTCAAACAATGAGCATATATATGAATATGAGCTTGATCATCAAACTCCACTTGTTTATTTCTTCTGGGGACCAACATCAGGACCAACATCACGCGAGCCAGTGTTGATGTAAGGCCCTCGAAAAGTTGCTTGTGGTGGAAGTGGCTTTGTTGGATCAATAACAGGCTTCCTTGATGAACTGAGTATTAACAATAATTTTTACACAATTACCAAAAAAAAATCATCATAGTCTATTTGGACAAGTCTCCAGAAGTACTCTTCATAAGAAAAGAAAAATGAAACTGAGTTATCCATGTTCGAATTAGTTTATAGGCAAGTTTAAATTTTTTTCTGGAGAAGTTAAAATAAAAGTTTCTACAAATTAGTTCGTTCATAACTTAAGCAATCAAAAAGTAAATTTATTGACTTTGAATATTTAATTTATAAAAAAATTACTTGTTGATAGTATATGAAAAATAAAATCTAACAAATGACACATTATTACGTAATGAGGATGTAATGCAGACGAAAAAGAATGAATGGAGTAAACTTACGCCATGTAGAAGGGAAATGCCAAGCCTGCTGCAGCGAAAGCAACTAAGCCCGCAGCAACCATTAGATTGCGTGCTCGGGCCATCGATCAATCTGATACCAAATTGCAATTGCAAACCCTAGAAAGAATTTCAAAAGGATGAAATCATATAGTGGAGACATTTTATCCAAATTAAAATATGCAAGGATTGATCAGATAAGTGAACAACCTCGGAACTGAACCGAATCTTTTTCTTTGTCCACAAATTTGTTGCAATGCTACTACCAAAGTCGAAACTTGCGAACCCTAATTCCCGAGCAGAGTTTTCTTTTTCTTTTCTTTTTTTCTGGGTCAAGAGTTTCGAATTCCAGTGAATGTCTTGGTGAAGAATGAAGATGAGCAAATTCTTTTTTTTTTTTCTGGTCAACAGTTCAATGGAGTATGGGCCTCTTGAGGCCCAAAGGGAACAACCACTGAGATCTGCTATTCCCACTCCCATTTGTGGTGAAAAAAGCTTATTGGTACGAAACTTGTTTTCGTAAACCAATGAAGCTGTTAATTTTCGTCAAATTTTATTTTATAGTTTTTCATTTTTAATTAAGAATTATTTTTAGAGAAGGATATTCATCTATATTTACCATTTATACATGTTTTGTTTCGTAACAAAAGTGTAGTAAATGACCATTTATCTCACCTTTATTTTCGCATCTTTAACCCTTCTCATTTGAAGTTAGAGTTTTGTAATTTTAAACTTGAAAATTAATTTCATTTTAAAATTCATTAAGAAAGCTAGTTTTTCATATTTTGTTTGATCTTAACTTCCCTTTACAAAGAGAAGTTCAATATAAGTTGGATGAATACTACCTAATTCATACTATCTATTAAATATACAATTTACTTAAAGCAATGAAGAAATTGTTTTAAAAAATTATTCAAAATGTATGACGACACCATTAAAAAAAATTAAAACTAGCAGAACCTATTTAAAATCTAAAGAGTAATTTAAGCTAAAATAGTATAAGTATTTTTTTTTCTCTTGAATAATTTATGTTCTGAATATGAAATAACACGTAAAGAGTTCAATTTTTAGTAAGAAACGATAACCAGTGAAAAAGAAACATCACAGGAAATAAGAAGGAATACATTTCATCTCATTAGTACCATTCATTTCGTGAATTCAATAATAAGATTAGTATGATTATTTAAAAGTTACACCGATAATTATTCATCAACAAGAAACATCATTGCACAATATAGGTTCATAACGGCACACAGGACTAGTCAAGCAGGTCAACCCAGTATTCAAATATATGCCGAGCAGTATGTTTCCATGGAATTGATCAAACATCATTTTCAAAATCAACATCTTCAAATTTAGTAGTATTTACTGCTAAACTGAACAAGGTTATTGCAGGTGACCCCACCCACCATTTCTGTAAACTACTATATTCCAAATTGATGACAGGCAAAGCCCATTGTCGCTTCATGTAGCGGTGGAAGAACAAGTACTTCAACAAATGCATAATCTGGTTCCAATACCAGCAAAAGTAATATTATTTACTTACTATATCACTACATGCCTATTAAGAAAAATTAAGAACATCCTTATGAAAAGACTTTGTAGTTATTGACTATAAAAACACAAATGCCAGAATCATGGAATCATAGCAGAATGTAACTGAAAATGACTATTATATAATCCACCAAGCATAAGAGTACACGAGAGGTACACCAACACAAATCCAAGAAACATCATGTCCACAACACATTCAAATAAAAATTGAAACCACGTTAAAATTCTCCACAAAAAGAGAATTCCATCAGCTACGTCTTCATAATATCATCCATATTCCAACAAAATAAAAACCTATATAACATTGTATCCCACTTTTAGATTTGCATTGAAAGTGTTCATTTGACAAGCATGCTTTGCTGGGCCTGATTTTCCTGCTGCTGCTGATAATTCAAAGGCCTCCTGAAAAGCATTATGTGTGGCTCAGGGCGATGAATGGCGTAATGAACCCAACCACGGCTCTGCTGAACCCCAATTGCTCGCCACTCATTCTGTAACATAAAACCAAAACAAAAAAACTTAGACCACCTAAAATAAAAAGTTTAAAAACAAAACAAAAATAGCACCTCCACTAAAAAAATTGCACAAGAAAACCCTAAATACAGGGTCTCAACTTTCCATCAGATAACAGCACAGAACAAAGGCTTTTACTTGAACCACCGTGAGCCCAAAAAATTACAAAATTATGTTACTGTATTCTCTTTTGAACAATCCTGTTCTAAGTTCGAAAGTCAAAAAAGATAAACAGCAAAATCGATGGAACTCAACCTTCCATAGTTAACAAAATTTGAATGGAACCTATGTACATCCATTCCTTAATTGAAAAAATGTTTGTAACAGTCACCGGTAAACAAAATCCAATCATCAAGCCCTTTTCAATTACAGAAAAGTAAATAACTGTGCTAAGAATTTCCATCGCTTTTCGAGAACAGACTATACTCAAACCGATTTTTAATTCAAAAAAATCACAACCGCATATCAAATACACATACACTTAAAATTGAAGGAAGAAAGTTAAGAAAAAAACTTACTTCGGAAAGAAGCCGATTCTTAGGAAGCAGTTTGGCGACTTCAGGTGGCAGAACCACATGTCTGAAAAACAAAAATAATATTAATATTAAAAAAATCAATAAAATCAAAATAATCGAAGAGAAAAATGAAGGAAGTGTAATCCGCACTATACCTATATTCATAAGTGTCATCGAAGTACTTCTCAGAATACTGGATCTGACCCATCTTCAAAAAAACTAGGGTTTCTGACTTTGCTTGATGGAATCTGCGACACAAAAATTCACAACTTAAATAATCAACCCTAATAATCGAAAATTAATAATTGATCGAAGAGAAAACGAAACAAAAAAAAAGAAAGAGAATGGTCTCACATGAGAACTGAAGATTGATAATGAGAGAAGGAAGAAGAAACAAACTATGAATATATTGGTCACCCCATATAAAGGATGGAATTGTAAATTCATTTTTATGTCGTCTTTTTTATTTTATTCTAATTTAATACAATTTTAAAAAACTAAAAATATAAATAACGGCTATTAAGTAAAGTAAATAATAACGGCTTGATTTTTAACATTTCAAATTTTAGATTTTCCCGCTTCTCTAGAATTTTCTACACATAAGGTGACGTGGATAAATTATAAACAATCGTAAATCAAAACCATTATTTTCCTAACCTTGAGTGAAAGAAATCCCATCACTCTCTATTTAAATTTAAAATAACTATTTTTAAAATAATCAATTTATTTATTCATTTAAGATTTTATTTTATTTTAAAAACAAGTAAAAAATTATTTATTTGAAATAAAATATATTAAATAATTATATAAAAAAATAAACACAAAACATCTCATTCAATTATTAAAAATCAAATAAAAGTTTTTAAAAACATGATAATCTAACATAATATTTCGTTAATAATAAATTTTTAACAGAAATATTCGGTTAGAATATATATTTATTTTTATTATATTAAAATAATATATTAAATAAATAAACTGATTTGATAAAATGAAATAATCATGTTTAGTGTGAATAATTCAGTATTTATGATAATTAATTTTTTCAGTGTAGAGAAGCGATTATTAGAGAAATCATACTTATGTATTTTCATTAAATAATAAAAAGATAAAAAATAATTATTTTATTTTTATTTGGTATAATTTTTTTAATGATGGAAAAATAAAAATAAAATTTCACTAATTTAGTATTTTAAAATATTTTAATAAAAACATTATCGGTAGAATTGTACATTAAAAATACAACAAGAAAATTTAAATTGAATTTTTTTAGTTAAATAACATATTAAAAATAGTTATAAAAAATATTTCTTCTATATAATAATATAAATAATGATGTATAAAAGAAATATTAATTTTCATAATAAAAGTATATATTATTAATTTCAGATTACTAATCATTTTAAAATAATTTCTATTATACATGTCTTTTAACATAATTATTATAAAATTAATACATTTTCCCATATATATATATATATATATATATATATATATATATTCTGATAAAACTTTAACTAGATTATCAAATATCTTAAATAAATTTTATGTAGTTTATAGGTTCTCAACAAATTATTATTAACTTATTCGTTATTTTTTATTATTGCATTGTTGATTTCTTGGTTCTTATTTTTTTTTTATTGTTTTTGCTTTCTTGGTTTCTTAACTCTTGAGTTTTTTTTTTAATTAAAGTAACTCTTATTAGTTAGAATCTTGACTAAAGAAATTAATAACCAAAAATTAAGAATGAGTTATTTAAATTATCATTTCTAAAATTGAGAATCCTATAATTTTATTGAAATTATAAATTAGATTTATTGTCTTTCCAAATACAAGTTTATAATAGGCTCTAATATTAAAATTCATATACATACATTTTTTTTCATCAAACTTTTTGTAAAATGTTGCAATAAAAAAACTAACTTAGTTATTGACTTCATGGTTTTTTTATTATTGTTTCTTAATTTTTTTTTATTATTTATTAAATAAATTCTTGTTAATTGGAATCTTGACTAAAAAAATTCAAGTATCTGAGTTACTCAAGTTTTCATTTTATAAAATAAAAAATCTTATTAAAACTATTAAATTATTAACCTTCTTATCTTTTTAAATATAAGTTTATGATAATTGTGATATTTGAATTTATATACATAGATCTTTTCATCAACTTCCTATAAAATATATAATAGGACTTTAACTTTGATTTTTTATTTATTGATTAACGTGCTTCTTGATTCTTTATTAAAGAAAGTCTTGTTAATTAGAATCTTAGACTAAAAAAAATGAAAAACCTAGAATGAAGAATGAATTATCTAAATTATCACTTCTAAAATAAATAAAAAGTCCTATTAAAATTACTCACACTGTTAACCTTATTTTTTCAAATACAATATGATGGTAAATTTTAATATCATAATTCATATACAATATAAATACTAAACTAAAGAATTAAACTTGATCCTATTCTAAATACAAGCACATACAGAACAAAATTACATACTATATATTTGAAAATGAAAAGTTTTTTATTTGAAAATAAAAGCAAAGGACCAAAATTACATACTATATATTTGAAATCTCACATTTAGTCATAAATAATTTTATAAATCAAAATAATTTAGGCTTAATATTATAAAAGCTATATAGTATTAGATTGTTAGTCACCACTGGTAAAAGGTGTAGATTTCTAGTAAAATTATTCTGATTATCCCATTTTTTTGTGTCTTTTTAAATTAGAAGTCTAATATTGAAAATTTTCAGATTAAAATTACATAATTATAATATTTAAAAAAATAAAAAATTAATTAAATTAAAAAATTACATTAATTAGAGATCTTCGTTTAGTAAAAATAAAATAAAAGCAAATTTTAGTATATATAAATAAAATGTAAATGCGACCTTATAAATTAATAAATTAAGTTATTCAGAATAATTTTCATAATTAAAAAAGATAACAAAATTATTATATATATAGATAATTGATGATTGGATTTCATTATAAAATTTGTTTATACTGTTATCCATATTTTGTTTTCCAATATATGTTTGCGTCGTGGGTGTTGCATTGGCTATGGTGGTTATGGACACGAACACAGAGAAAAGAAAAGACGAGACGAGGACCGCATCGGTAACTGTAACGGCGGCACGATAACATGGCTTTTTCTCCTCTGCTATTGCTTGCCAATGCTTCCTCACACCTTCTCTTCCACGTAGGTTTTTCTCTTTGTTATCTGCTTATAATGTCTTAACAATAATCATCTTTAATTTTTCACTAACCTACCTGACTCCTATCACCATCATCGCACCATGTCGGTGTGAATAAATCGAATCTAGATGCTAACCTAATAATATGCTGTTTTTCTTTTTGTCCCTGATCTTCCATGTTGGTAATTGTATTGTGGATACAAGCCTATTGGCTTTCACGCATCACAAGTGTGATCTGATTCATTTTTGTGCTGGTGGATTTGATTGGAGAGAAAACGTGTGTGTAGTAGACAATTATTGGTATTGATGATTTTGTGATGTATTTATTGGCTCTTCCATGTTGGTAATTGCATTGTCGATACAAGTCTATTGGCTTTCACGCATCACAGTTTTGCAATTGTATTGGCGGATTTTGATTTGAGAGAAATCGTGTGTAGTAGAGAGTTGTGTGTAGTAGAGAGTTATGGGTATTGGTCACTTTCTGATTAAGAGGATTGAAGTGATCATTCTTTTTTTTAGGGGGTACAGTATACTTATAATTTTGTTTAACAAATATGAAATTTGTATAAATGGAAAAGGATAAGAGGGATGGAGGGAGAAACAATAGCATGTTAAGGGGGCTTGAATGTTTCTCCAATTTTCACCCTTATGATTTTGATTTCTGCGTGTAGGTTTCATGTCAGATGTCAAGGTTCTAATGTTCTGTTTGCGGGACTCAGGGACTCAGTAAAATCAATCTTAATGATCTATTACAAGTGAAACTACCTACTAGAGCTTTTATTATGATACAATAGTTTTGACATGTTTTTGGTGAGAAGGGAAATAGGTTTTGCTAGATCGATACATGATTTCTAAATTTCTGTTGAAAGGTTTATATATGTGGTGCCATAGTCTGACTTTCAATCAGAATATCAAGAATAGATTTCTTTATCATGGGATAAAATTCATGAGCTTTATTTAGCATGATATTCGTGTGTGGCTTGATCATGGGAACTTTACTAGTTAATAATATTTGGAGGGAGTAAGGGAAAAGTGCCACAGTTTTTATTTATTGAGCTGAAATTTTTCGTTGTATTATCTTTTTTTCTCTTCAAAAGAGGATTGCTTGTCTACTTTCTTCATCAGATTCCAACCTAGATAAAGATATATGAATAAAATTGGAGATTAGAAGAATAGATTTTCTTTTTTAAGCTGCCAAATTTATCTCATGTGGAGTTTTTAGGACTTAGGTTATTTACTATTAAGTGCAAATAGGGATTGCTATTCAGGATTAATAGAGAAAAACATACATTGATAGTTAATGCTATCTCAATATTTGATAAATTCTAAATTCTTTGTGAATTGAGATAGTTCCTCTTTTAATGCTAATATATACTTCTCTTTTCTTCATTCAATTTTTTTTTTTTTATCAAATTCTTTATGTAATTTTTTTGTCCATTATTCATTTATATAATTTATTTTTATATCTGTTATATTCTTTTACATACAAATATATTTATAATTATATAGATAATAAACTACGGCATAAAAATCTATAAATCATTATTTTGAATAAAATCTTCAAGTTATTACCTACGGATTAAATCCGTAGATAAAGTTTCTATAATATTATTTACAAATTTACTTAGAAGGTATATATATAATTAAATTATATTATTATTTTTTTATATTTTTGTGCATGTAAATTACTTGCTTCATTGAGCAATACAAATTAAAAAAATTATACTTCATAAATCAATAATAATAAGTACTTCCTAATTCTTTTAAACTGAGTTATATATTATTAATCAAAAAATTATACCTATTTTATATCTATAATAAAATAATAATTTATTTATATATTATTAATCAAAAAATTATACCTATTTTATATCTATAATAAAATAATAATTTATTTATATATTATTAATAATTTTAAAATATTATAAAATATGAAACTTTAAAAAAAATATAAGATATTTATTTTATTCGATTAATGTTTATCATTTAAAATTTAAAAATCTTTAAAAAATTCATAATAAATAAAAAAAATATAGAATCATTAATCATTATAAAATTAATTTTTCTTTAAGTAAAAGTTAAAAGTTATTATTTAGTTTTTATCTATATTCCTATATATTCCCATGTTAAGATATAATCATCATATTATCAATAAAATAACAAATACAAATAATAAGATAATGTAAACAAAATCAATATATATAAATTTATTCTCATAATCATTTATCTAAATATATTTAGGTATTTAAACAATCATGTTTGTATTCAATCACATGTATTTATTACACTCACTTATTAACATACACATAATATTCTAGATAAATTTTTCCAAAAAATAATATGAAATTCTTCACCTCTAAAGCTAATATCTGAATATGTCTATTTTCTTTTTCTGATACTAACATGTTAGGGTGATCTCATACATATACCTACCAAAGAATTGATTACTCAATTCATCCACTAATAACTGTAGCAAAAATCTTCATCAATTCTCACCACATGATACTCCTCCTGTCTATCATTGAAGTCTACATATCCTATCTGATATTTTTAGATTTTTTATATGTACACTAAAGTTATATTAAATAGTAAATCTAGTTTACACACAAAAAGAATACAATCATTTTAAAAATTATACAAAATACCAAACTAATCTCATTAACATTAATTAATGTCATTTTAATTTTCATTAGCTTCCTACTATCACAATTTTCTTACCACCACTATCATTATAATTTTTTGGCATCATTGTCATCTTCACAATTCCTTGACACAATTGTTATCTTTACAATTCTTTAACATCATTGTCATCACAATTCCTCATATTCACAGTCACAACTCACAATTATAATTCACATAACAATCCTCATTTCACAATCTCATTTCAATCATAATATATTAATCTAAACACTTTAGTACCACTTAGTATCATGATATATTTCACAAGTTTCACATTTATATAAAATTCTTAATTCAATAATCAATATCTTACATAATTCATTGTATGTCATAATATTTTTTAAAAATTATAATAACTCATAACATAAATAATTTTTACAATTGTCATGAAATCAGTCATAACTCACAATTATAATTTCTATCATCATCATAAAATCAATCTCACATTAAATTTATACATATAATCTCAAGAATTCATCATATAACTTAACAACTTAATTATACAACAAATATTTTATCACATTTTATCATATTTTACATCTATATACTATTTTAATTTAAATTAGAACATAAATAAATTTCCAAAAACAATAAATCTTCGCCCAAGCGAGATAATTTCAAGCGAAAATTATCTTAAGCATATTTTGCTTATCTTGACCGCATAATCTTTAATTACAAAAAAAATCATATCTTAAATTATACACATTTTTTTTATGAAATAAAAATCATTAGTTAGCTAACCTCCAAAGTTACAACTTTAATGAAGATCACTTTTCTAAATTCATAACTAAAATATGTCAAAATGAGATCGTAATCTTTAAGCGAAACAATTCCTTAACAATATGACTTTTAATTACTAAAAAATTCATATATTGAGCTATATATATTATTTTTACGTGAAAATAATGTCATTAATTAGCTAACATACAAGGTTACAACTTTGATGAACATCACTTTTTCAAATTGTTAATGAAAACATATCAGATTGGGATTGTAGTCTCGGAACGAAATAATTTCTAACTCCATCTAATATAATAATTCTCACCATTAATCTATTAATATACTCAATTCATACTTTCACATATAATAGTCATTTCATCAAATATTTGTAGTGCAAATAAAACACTTAATTAGCTTCCCTTACTTCTAAATTAAGTTTTACCCAAATTGAGATGAATAAAAAATATTTTATCTTACTCTAAAAGATTTTGAATACAAAATATCTATATTATTAAGGATTTTATTCTTAAATTTAATACAAAATTAATATTTTAAGCATTTTGATCAAAGTGTTTTATTAACGGAACTTAAAATCTGCTCAAAACGAAAAAAAATTTCAAATACGATTAATCTACTTTTCATGCTCCTTCCTCTTATGTTCTCGGATCTTCAAAGATATAAGAATTAAATGAGAATTCTTAAAGAGAATTAAAAGAGATTTGAGAGAAGTTTAGAGAGATATTAGAAAGTTAGGATTTTCTGAAAATAAGAGTAAAAAATTAAGGAAATTAATCATTTTTCTAAAATAATTTTTTTTAAAAAAAAAAAAAGGTATCATCAAGTATACTTTTTCATCACCAGATAATTCAACTAAAGTATTAATTTTGCTAATAATAAATACAAACATAATGAAATCTACTAATAGAAATGAATTCAACATCAAAATATGTTGATTTCTTAAAAATTCATTCCATGGCTTGATGTTTACTATTCATACAGCATGGATGATTAATTTTATTTTGTATATTAAATTGGTTTTACACACCAATCAAAATCCATAAAAACACAAATGCAAATGAGGTTTCCAAATTTATCATACTTCAAGTAAAATACACTTCAACTTCAAAGATCCATAAAATCACAAATGTAAATGAGGTCTCCAAATACACTTCAAAAATCCACAAAAACACAAATACAAATGAGGTCTTTAAATACACTTCAAAGATTCATAAAAATACAAATACGAATAAAGTCTCCAAATACACTTCAAAGATCCATAAAAACACATGCAAATGAGGTCTCCAAATACACTTCAAAGATCCATAAAAACACATACAAACGAGGTCTCCAAATGCACTTCAAAGATCCATAAAAGCACATGCAAATGAGGTCTACAAATACACTTCAAAGATCCATAAAAACACAAATACAAATGAGGTCTCCAAATGCACTTCAAAGATCCCATAAAAATACATGTAAATGAGGTCTCCAAATGCAAACAAGGTCTCCAAATTTATCATGCTTCAAGTAAAATACACTTCAAAGTGTAGGAATTTGCTTATGTAGTAAGGAGGTTCCTTGAAATATCATCATGCGATAATATTTCCAATAATTATTAATCTGAAATAAGAAAAATAAAAGTTAATTTAAGTCTGAGTAACTAATGAAGCTCAAAACAAAACATATATATATTACAAACCTCATCTTCATCTAACTTTGTAAAGCCAAATTTACTAGTCCATATTGCTTCGGCTTCACCAGCAGCAGGTAGCACAAATTGTTTTACTTTTAACGATCCCAACAAACTCTCAATACAATAAAATAGGGACTGGAAGTAACCCTGAAACAATATTATATCACTCTCAATAAGAATATTTCATATAATCTTTAAATAATTCCTAAAATTTAAAAACATAGTTGAAGTATATTGAACAACCAGTCCTTGCAAATTGGTAACAGTTGCCACTAGGGGAAGCTCTGCCATTTCTGTCCCAAACACACGAAATATTCCAGCAGATACAACCACTTGACTGTAGAAAACATGAAACACACACAACATTCATGAAAGCTTTCAAACAATAAAAGATAAAATATTCAACAAAAGAACATTTCACTTAGTTGACAATGAATAATACACATGAACACACAACATTCATGAAGGCTTTCAAACAAATTAAGAAGAAAATATTTAATAAAAAAACATTGTACTTACTTGACAGTGAGTAACACACAATACATTCCACTAAAATCTTCACCCTTGATGTTCCTTCTGTGGATTTCAAACAACCAAAGCTAGTTCTATTATATGTTAAAAAATATTATACAAAAAAGTCAATAGTATAAATTTAGGCAGACTCTGCTTACCCAAAAAGCATTGTTGGAATGTAATCCATGCCTGCTGTAGTATGAACTATTGGATCAAATCGATCCTATAAACATAAACTCAATTCTAAGTAAATCACTCGTGTCATCAAATCGAAACAATAAAGTTATACTCATAAGTAAACAACAAATAAGCCTTCATATGTTAAATAGTTCTTATTTTCACCTTAAACAATTAAATTGAAAAAGCTGAACTATTTAGTCTCTCTAATGTAAAGTGATTCTGTTTTGATATCCCAAATTTTAAAAAATTATTTTAATCTTCATAATAATAGATAGAATATTGCTTTAGTTTCTAAACATCAAATTTGAGGGAGATCAAAAAATATTTCCAAAATTATTTTTGTCTTTTAAATTTAATATTTAAGAATAAAATTATATTTTACTAAATTTAAAGAATTAAAATAACTTTTTTTTTAATTTGAAAGAAAAAAATATTTATTTTCAATTTTAAAAACTAAAAAATAATTAAATCAATTAAAAACAATAATAATTAAATAATACAGAAATTATAATACACTCACATGGAAAAGAGCAACTACTTTTGAGAGCAATTGCCTAGTGTCCTCAGTATTATTCACTTTCCAGTTCAGAACCCTCCATTTTATATCAAAATCAAATCCTAAACCTTTGTCATTGTATTTCTTTTTTATCAAACTTGTGAGGGAATTTGGAAGATTCTGTTCTCCACAATCCACCAAATCCACCAAAGTAGTATTGATGTCATCACAATCTGAACAGCAAAACCAATTTCCTTCAGGTAATTCCTGGAAAATAACACTCATCAATTAGTCAATAATTAGATGTATTGATTAAAATAAATGAATAAATTACAGGAGAAAGCAAATATATGAAACCTTAAGATCTTGTATATTATGATCCTTCAAGCACCCAATATGAAACTCTTTTTCGCACTACAAACACACATTAATCAGTAATTTTATTTAAGGAAATAGAATATAGTAAATAATATATATTTAATAATGCATCATGATTAATGTTCCACATGAAACAACACCTGATCACAAATAATTACTGTTCGGGGACCAAATTTTTTGCTGAAATCTTGTCCACTGAAATATCAAATGAAATATATGAAAGATTAATCTAAGAAAACTTGTAGCAAAATAGAGAAAGATACTAGTGAACCATAAGACCAAATATTTGTTATACCACACATTTTTTATTGTTGATCAAGCACAAAAGATCCATAGGGGAGAAGACACAGCAAACATTATTGGTGTGTGTATTCAAAACACAATACCTCTCTAAAAATAGCAAAAGATATTACCTGCACAGTACACATCCACCAAGTTCAAACTCTTGGACAACACGAATGCATTTCTGATTTATCTGTTCCAAGGGATCAATTTCTTCACTCCTTCCAGCTACCAAAGCGTTTTCATTATGCTTAACATATTTGCTCCTCTGAAACAAATTCTGACAATACTTACAATACCAAGTATGATTTGGGACAGATGGAAGAGGTACACAATCTGCAACAAGCAAAAGGATCAAACCTTGTTATTTCATCTCTCATCCAAACTATAACATAAAAATATTTAAATATTATAATTATGTCATGAATTCCAAGATCAACCCAAGTTAGCTTACATAGAAGGAAAATTATATTTTATATATAAAAGCACGTGACAAAGTGATAACAAGATCAACTTCAAACAATGTTCTATAGGTAGATATTATATGAAGAGTAATATATAGTCTATCTTAATTTTGAAAATATTTATATATTTATTAGATAATTTTGATTAATAAATTTTAAGTTAAAATATGATATAATAGTAGATTTTATAATTTATTTTGACCATTATTTATTTTGGTAGGTTTGATATTTGGTATATATTTGTAAAAAAAATATTGAAAAAGTTTCACATTATTTATCTTATCACCATCGGAACAAATGTTGGAACAAGTTGATAATGTAGTCTTATTACTAGTCCTACAATTGTTGCATATAGAAATAATAATGTCATCTCTCTTTATATTATAATTTATAGGAATTATGTTACATACCACACACCATAAAATAAATGAATGTGAAGGAGAGTTATAAGTTTTTGTCGTAGAAATTTTTAAAGACATTCATTGCTATATCAAACTCCACTTTTAAGCTAAAAACATATGAAAAAGAACTAATAGATATAACACCAAGCAATATTATACAAATAATCTCGTAGAAAATAAAGTAGACTAGGAAATCGAAGAAGTTGGACCCTTTGAGTACTAATAAAAACACACAAAAGTTTTTGATATTGTATCAAAACATATAACTTATCTTAGTAATTGCCTATTTTTGTAAGCTCTTCTAATTTGACAAATGTGTGGAAGGGAAATCTCACACCGTTTGTATTAAACCTTATGGTGAATATTATATATTTATTAAACATATTCACTTGTTCATTTTGGTAATTACCTATTCAAATAGGTAAAGTTAGGAAATGGGGTGGTTTAGTCCTACCCTCTTAGATTTTATCCTAAAATCAATTAGTATTAACGGAAGTTGTCTAACCAATATATGAACCGTTAGAGTTCAAGGTGAATTGAAATCCCACATGAATAGAAATGGAAAGGTTGAATAGCATATAAGTGAGAAAGACATACAAACTCTTAACCTTAAGATTTTGGGTAAGAAAGGGAGTCGTATCGTATTCCCTTATAGTTGTGGTTTACCCCCACTGGTGAAAATCTCTCAATGTAAGCCCCCTCCTTGATACCTAATAATAGTATTAGAGTTAGGTTTGTCCGGCCCACGAGGAATAGGTGAGGGATCCTAACTCAAAGTAGATCCTTATATCGAAAGTCTTCTTGACATGAGTTTCAGGTAAGCGTGTCCCGTCAAACGATGGCGGTACAAGTCAAAGTAAACAAAGTTTAT
Source organism: Macrotyloma uniflorum (assembly GCA_016859785.1). Classification (NCBI taxonomy): domain Eukaryota; kingdom Viridiplantae; phylum Streptophyta; class Magnoliopsida; order Fabales; family Fabaceae; genus Macrotyloma; species Macrotyloma uniflorum. The sequence continues at coordinate 71,771 of BDMB01000029.1, forward strand.
CACTCGGAAACTCGTGATGCTTTCGTTGGAAGGGGAGTGTGTGCCAATGTGGAAGAAACCCACACTTGAGAGAGAGATTGTTAGAGTTCAAGATGAGTTGAAATTTCACATTGAGTAGAAATGGAAATGTTGAATAGCATATAAGTGAGAAAGACACACAAATTCTTAGCCTTAAGGTTTTGGATAAGAAGTGGAATTGTATTCTCTTATATAGTTGTGATTTACCCTCATTAATGAAAATCTCCTGATATTACCCCTTCCGGATATTTCTCCCAATATCCTTCATTGACAAATATCTATCAAATCAAACAACCCTATTCTAATAAGCATTGCAAATTGAGGGAAGACATCCTTAACAAACCCAAGTAGTCGTTAATTAAATTTTTTTTATCCAGTTAAAATGCACCCTAGATTGAATCAATGACCATTTTAATCCCTTTGTAAAATAATTGAAAAGAAAATAAAAATTTAAAAAATATATTTATAAAATATAAGTTATATTAATAAAATTAATTTCAGTATTAACTATAATGATTTAAGATATAAATTATAAATTATAATATATATATATATATATTTTAATAAAATAACTTTACTTATATGTTTTTTAAAAATATAATTATTATCTTATAAAACAAGTCAGAAAAAAAATACTTAATTCAATTTGGATCACAAATTTTAGTACAACGTATAACTATATAACTATATACATACATATATTGGACAACAATATATGAAAAAATTACTAAAAATTTAAAAACTAAAACTTTACCTATATGAAAAGCCCTCGGGCATCCATCGCAGCACAAAAGATTTCCTCCATCTCTGCATATACTACAGAGGTCATCATTATCATTCGTCGAAAATTTGCGACCTTTTGATAAGGATATAGACAAGTCATGGAGTGAGACTCCATTAGACATGAGTATGTGCACATAACTACAAAAAAAATTACAAAAATTATGTTAAATAAGAAATAATTCATTCTCAACACAATGGAGATCAAAGGGAAAAAAAATAAGAAAAAGGTAACAATAACAAAAGTCTATAATACCAAAAAAAGAAAAAAAAATATATCAAAGAAATATAAATAAAAACTTACGGCTTTCGTCGTGATGACCAACCAGCATGTGCTTCAAATTGAGAAGGACTAACCTGTTCATCCATTTTTCATGTACATAAACTTGTCAAATCAATTATTGAAGTCAATAATTAGAACAACATAAATACGACAACATAAAGAAGATTTACCTCAGCATTACAACAACTACAAACGATTCCAAATCCCTTTTTGTAACCTTTTAATAGGTTCTGTTCAGATAACAAAAATTTCCATTAACAAAAGGTTATAAAAATAAGTATATAATAAATATAAGAACAAGACATCATCAAAATTACCTTTCCATGAATATAATATCCTACTTCGGTTCCATCCGGTAACCCACCTTCATCAAAGACCAACTTATGCAAGCGTAGATCCCTTTCAAAATTTTAAATATATAAGAGAATAATATATCTTTAATAAAACTAAAATGTAAGATATTAATACATAAACAAAATTATACTTGTAAATGAATTAAAATACTTTAATATGTGAAACAAAAATACTTACTTTCTTGTTAATCTTCCCTGACTTTTAGCATGAGATGTATTTGATTTTTTGGATCTGAAATTGAAAATTAATGGATATTATATCAACATACCAAAATTAAATAGAAAAGAAAAATCCTATAAACATTTATGTACATACATAGTTTGTTACATATGCAAATATCTCTATTACTTAATAAATAACAAAATATGAAATCAAGTTATAAATATTGGATTAGTTAAACCTTATAATAGATGTTATATTTTCTTTATTTTTTTAAGCATAAAAGAAATTAATTACATTATAAATGCAAAACATTTGTGTGCTATTATTAATATTCATGGTTAATTATTAATGAGTTCTAGTATTACTTTATAAACTTACTCTTAATGCATAAGAACACCAAATGTTATCTTAGATATTAAAATGCTTTTAAAATAGTATTGCACAAAAATAATTACTCAATGTTTCATGTCAAATTGACTTAATCTTAGTGTAGCCATTAAGATTATGAAAGAATACCTGGATTGAATTGATACAGAGATATCAGTGGTGCCATTTGATGGAGTGAGATTAGATTGACAATCTTTCGATAACTCCACGCATGAATTACAAAATAATCTCGACACAACATTAACATCTTCAAAGCAAAAAATACAATTAAAAATTATTTTTTAATATATATTTAAAATAAGTAGTCAAACACTAACAAAAAGTAGAAAATAAAAAACATGAATTTCAAACCTCTACAGTTCACACAAAATTTAGATTTTCTCATTGTGAAATCTCCAAGGATCTTCTGCACAGCTTCTTCTACAGTGTCTAATGGAAAATGCAAAAATATGTTCATGACATTGCGAAGAGTATGTCCATTCTCAAGAAAAATATACTCTGGAGGACGCTTGTTTGTGCTGCCAGCATGCAACTCAAAAATTGTGGGTGTCACAACCTGTTTTCATGAATAGAAAAATTAAGTCACAATATTTAAGATGATTCTCACTATCTTACTTTTATAGTAATTTGTAATAATAATTTGTATTGCAGTTGCATTTGTCCATAATTGTCAAAAAATGTAACAAAACTATTATAATTTAAAATCTAGCTTGCAAAATATAAATATATCTTCATTCACTTACTTCAACCTCATTACAAATGTCACAATGACATAAAACCCCAACTCCAGAAATGACTCCCAAAAGCCCTGCAGATTTTGCCTACAAAACAGTGTAACAGGTGAATTTACACAACTACAAAACTCAACAACACTATGAAAATTAAACCAAGAAATACCTTGACACCACGAATATATTTCACAAGAAGTCCTTCAAGAATTCCAGAAGATAAGAGGTCCTTCAATTTGGAAGGAAACTTTTTTCCCGCAAAAGCCATAGATATTTTTTCTAGTGTTGAAGCAACAACATCACCCTTTCTTTTATTCTCAGAATCATTACTTTTAACATTGTTATCATCATTTTCGAACTTGTTCATAGTTGAATGCATAAATGTCTTTGGGGCTTTCAACTTATGATCCAAAATCGATCCATTATCATCCTCCTCCTTCTCTTTGAACCCACCATTATCACATACAGGTTGTGCATATTTAGCTTCATGATTTTTTGAATTTATTTGACAAACAACATTCATTAGCCCTTCATTCTCCATTATTGATTCATTCTCACAAAGACCAGAATTTGTTGATTCATCAGCTACTTCACTCCTAGCATCGCTTTTTCCTTCATTCTCGCTTAAAGCTTGAGTAGCATCCTCATTAGTTTTACATTTTGGTTCAAATGAACCAGATCTTTTGACTCGCTTCTGAGTCGAACCATTAGAGACCTGAACCAAATTTTGGGTCCGGTTGGATCGAGTACGGCCTAGAGAACTACAAATCTCAGATTGTGACTTCATAGCAAAGGTGAATTCCCTTTTTAGCCCTGTACGAATCGACTCTACAATGTATTCTGAATCTGTACCATTCGCCATGTAGGCGTGGTACCAAATTGATGTATAAAACCCTAAAATATGAAATAATTTAGTTTTAAATAATTATAAAGATGTAAGATGGTAAGATGGTAAGATGGTAAGATGGTAAGATGCATGCAGAACAATGAGGAAAATATAAGAAAGAAGAATTAAAATTTGAAGAGGAATTGAGAAATAGAAAATTGAATTAGGTAAAGTAAAAAATAATAATGAAAAAAAAATGAGAGATTAAAGAGGAATTGGGAAATTTGAGAATTGTATTCGATAAAGTGTAGAGTAATAATGAAGAAAATAAAGATATTAAAGGAAATGAAAGATCGCTTACTCGAAGAAGACGAAGAGTGTTCGATTTGTGCAAAAGCGAAAATAATTCGAACACGCCCGAATCTTCTATCTTATTCTCTTATCTCTCTTCTTTCAACCCTTTTTATAGTAAAAATCTTATTTTATTATCTTATAATATCAATAAAAAAAATTTAAGAATTGAATTTAGAAAAAATAATAATGAAAAAGAATAAGTGTTTAAAAAAAATTGAGAATTTAAAAATTGAATTTAATAGAATGAAGAGAATAAAGACAAAATTGGGGAGATGAAAGGTCGCTTACTTGAAGAAGACGAATAAATAGTATTTGATTTGTGCAAAGATGAAAGTAATCCGAACACGCCGAATCTCTTTTCTCTCTTCTTTCAACTTTTTATAGTATTTAATATATTTTAATTTTGTATATTGTTTTAAATTTTAATTTATATAGTCTATCTATAAAAAAAATCTTATCTTATTATCTTATAAAATCAATCAAAAAATATTTAAGAATTGAAGAATTCGATAAAGAAAATATAACAATAAAGAAGAATGAGAGTTTAAAGAGAATTAAGAGATTAAAAAATTGTATTCGATAGAGTGAAGAGAGTAAAACAAACATTGAGGAAAAGAAATGTTGTTTACTTAGAGAATATAAATAAAGAATATTTAATTTGTGAAAAATCGAAGATACTTCGAACACGCCGAATCTTTTATTTTATTCTCTTTTTTCTCTCTTCTTTCGACTTTTTATAAGATTTAATATATTTTAATTTTGTACATTATTTTAAATTTTAATTTATATAATCTATTCATAAGAAAAATCTTATCCTATTTTCTCATACCATAAATAAAATAAAATAAATAAAATTAATAATTATAATATTTTTTACAAAAAAAAATTAATAGAAAATTTGTCAAAAACAAATTTATGAGAATATTCTCACAAAGAAATTTTTTTATAAATTGAAAAAATTTCTACAATGAAAAATTTTCATAAAAGTAAATCCGTAGGAAATATTTAATAGATAATTAATTTTGTTTTCCACAAAAAAAATTCGTGAGAAATATTTCATAGATAAATAAATTTATTATTGTAATGTATATGGACAAGCTAGAATCCTACAAGTAAAAAAAGACTTAAAATGTCAGATTGTAAACACATTTATTTAATAATTAATTCCTCATGTTTGAAATTCATACAATTTTTCTAAAATTTATAAATTTTAAGTATGCTAGTACATTTTAAGATGTGATTGATATAGGTTTATTTATATAAAATTTTTATTTGGTTATATATTTATATTTATATTTTCCTTCTATCTTACCTTATGTATTTTATTAAACTGTGTATTTGTGTTGTTTACACATAAACCTATTACCCATAAAAAAAATACTAATAAAAAAATATAGAATAAACATATTAATATGTTGTAAATAAGTAATATAAATCATAAAAATTTAAATATTTATAAAAAAACTCCAGTGAAAAATATTAAGTATATATTTTTAATTAAATATTTAATCAAATATAATTTTTTTATTATATAAATATCGAACGTTAACCTTTGTTTTATACTAAAATAATACTTTAAAAAAATAATATTCTCTAAAAGAGTGTGGTGATTAATTTTAAATAATGAAATTAATTATGGTATAAATATTGTTATCCTATATTATTATTAAATATATATTAATGAAAAAATTGTATAATTGAAATAATTATTTATTAAAATTTTAAGAGTTTTAATATTACATTATTATTTTCGTAAGGACACAGTATGAATTAGTTCTAATGAGTCAATAATTTAAGTGGTAAAAATTGAAAGTATCTACTAAAATTTTAAAATAAAAAGTTATAAATAAAAAGATTTAATCTTTTAACTTTTTTTTTAGAATTATTTTCTCTAAACCCTCTCTACCTTCTTTCTAAACTTTCTTTTTCATCTTTCATCTCTTTTAAGATTGGAGTACACCATTCTAAAGTTCTCAAGGTAGAGCACTTTGAATCAATTGAAATCTTATTTTGAGTAAGTTCAATGTTCTCTATTTTGAGAATTGTATTCGGTAGAGTGAAGAGTAATAATGAAGAAAATAAAGATATTAAAGAAAATGAAAGATCGTTTAGTCAAAAAGACGAAGAGTGTTCGATTTGTGCAAAGGCGAAAATAATTCGAATACGCCCGAATCTTCTATCTTATTTTCTTATCTCTCTTCTTTCGACCCTTTTATAGTATTTAATATATTTTAATTTTGTATATTATTTTAAATTTTAAGTTTTAAATTTTAATTTACATAATCTATCAATAATAAAAATCTTATTTTATTATCTTATAATATCAATAAAAAAAATTTAAGAATTGAATTCGAAAAAAAGTAATAATGAAGAAGAATGAGAGTTTAAAAAAAATTGAGGATTTAAAAATTGTATTTGATAGAGTGAAGAGAATAAAGACAAAATTGGGGAGATGAAAGGTCACTTATTTGGAGAAGACGAATAAATAGTATTTGATTTGTACAAAACGAAAGTAATCCGAACACGCCAAATCTCTTTTCTCTCTTCTTTCGACTTTTTATAGTATTTAATATATTTTAATTTTGTATATTGTTTTAAATTTTAATTTATATAGTCTATCTATAAGAAAAATCTTATCCTATTATCTTATAATATCAATCAAAAAATATTTAAGAATTTAAGAATTCGATAAAGAAAATATAACAATAAAGAAAAATGAGAGTTTAAGGAGAATTGAGAGATTAAAAAATTGTATTCGATAGGGTGAAGAGAATAAAACAAACATTGACGAAAAGAAATGTCGCTTATTTAGAGAATATAAATAAATAATATTTAATTTTTGAAAAGCTAAAAATAATCCGAACACGCCGAATCTTCTATTTTATTCTCTTTTTTCTCTCTTCTTTCGACTTTTTATAAGATTTAATATATTTTAATTTTGTACATTATATTAAATTTTAATTTATATAATCTATTCATAAGAAAAATCTTATCTTATTTTCTTATACCATAAATAAAATAAAATAAATAAAATTAATAATTATATATATTTTTTACAAAAAAAATTAATAGAAATTTTTCCAAAAACAAATTTATGAGAATATTCTTACAAACAAATTTATGTGAAATTTTTTTATAAACTGAAAAAAAATTTCACAAATAAATTTATGAAAAATTTTCATAAAAGTAAATCTGTAGAAAATATTTAATAGGTAATTTTTTTTTCACAAAAAAAATCTGTAAGAAATATTTTATGGATAAATAAGTTTATTATTGTAGTATATATGGACAAGCTAGAATGTCCTACAGATAAAAAAAAGACTTAAAAGATCGGATTGTAAACACATTTATTCAATTATTAGTCCCTCATATTTTAAATTCGTACAATTTTTTTAACATTGTTTATCTTTGATTTTCACGATAAGCATATAAATTTTAAGTATGATAGTACATTCTTTAAATGTAATGGATGTAGGTTTATTAAATTTTTATTTGGTTATATATTTATATTTATATTTTTCTTCTATCTTATTTTTTTTATGTATTTGGTTATTAAACTGTGTAATTGCGTTGTTTACACATAAACCTATGACCCATAAAAAAAATACTAAATAAAAAAATACATAATAAATATATTAATATATTGTAAATAAGTAATATAAATCATAAAAATTTAAATATTTATCAAAAAAAAACTCTTGTATTGTACAGTGATAAATGTTAAGTATATATTTTTAATTAAATATAATTTTTTTTATTACTTTTACATTGTTATATTATATTATATTATATTATATTATATATATATATATATATATATATATATATATATATAAAATCGAACGTTAACTTTTGTTTTATACTTAAAATAATATTTTAAAAAAATGAATATTTTTTTAAAAAGACTGTTAGTGATTAATTTTAAATAATGAAATTAATTTCATCCATTCTCTACTCGAACATAGTAATTAACGTCTCTCTTTAGCTTATTTATTCTCTATATTTTTTTCAAATTTAATATTAAACTCATCATGTAAAATGTACACGAATTTTATTAAATTATTTTAATTTATCAAAGAATAAAATTATCTCATTAAAAATATATTAAAATAATTATAAAAAAATATCCCTTTATATAATGATATATGATATAAATATTATTATCCTATATTATTATTAAATATGTATTAATATAAAAATCGTATAATTGAAATAATTATTTATTAAAATTTTAAATTTAATATTTCATATTTATTGTATTATTAATATTACATTATTAAAGATACAGTATGAATTAGTATGAGTGAGTATTTTAAAATTTATTATCTCTTTAGAACCATTTTTTTTAAACCCTCTTTATTTTTATTTTTTTTTTACTTTTTTTTCATCTTTTATCTCTTTTAAAATTTGAACTTACTATTGTAAAGTTCTCAAGATAGAATATTTTGGATCGATTAGAATCTTGTTTTGGATAAGTTCATTATTCTCTATTTTCTCCTGATATTTAAAATGGGGTTTTTGTTTTGGGATTAGGACTATGCATTTGTCTCTTTATTTTTTCATATAGTTCTATACTAGATTTGATACATAATAAAAGCATTAATTTGATCTTTAGTACCCTTAAAATATTTGGAAGTTTGAATAAGAAAAATAAATACTTTAACCACCTTTATTTTTATTATATATATAATAAGAGTTATTGACACCTTTATTTAATTTTTTTTCATTTAAAATAAGATAAAAATATAATTCAAGATAATGTATTTATTATGTTTGAGTAATTAATTAACATTATGTTCACACAAATAAATTAATATGATTTTGATAATATATATATATATATATATATATATATATATTTATATACTAATATTTTAAAATAGAATTAAATTTACATTCTTAGTATGATTTTGGTAAATATTATATTCTAAATATTATTAAAATATGTATTAGAGTAAAAATTTTATAATTTTATTAAAATTTTCAAATTAATATCTCACGTGAATTATATCATTACTTTTAAAACATGATTTCTACCCTAATTCAACTCCTTAATAGCATAAGAAATACATTTAACCAATATAATATAATAAGATTATTAAAATTGAGGTAGCAAACAAGTAACTTCAATGAATATGAATAGTATATTGATGATTCTCTTACCCTTAAATAAATCATAACATATAAATTTAATCGTGTGATATGTGAATTTTTTTTTATCTATTATAATTTCAAAGAAAAAAATAATCAACATATTAATAATATAAAATAATTTTATATTATCATTCAATCATAAACCAACCTATAAAATTAGTTTATTCGCTTTTTTTATAACTACCTTACGGACATAGCAACCATAAATTTAACTAGTTGATAATTTTTTAAAAAGGTGTTGTAATTTTTTAAAAACATTAAATTAAGTCAAAAATTTTAAATGTTTACAAAATTACTAAAAAGAAACGATGGAATAATTTAACATATTTTATTTAGATTTAATTAATTTTTTCACTCCTATAATTAAAATATGTTCATTTTTTTAATCATCATTCTAAGTTTAAAAATTTATTTTTAGTGTGTACCATTCATTTATTATTTTTAAATATTAATTTGCTATCGTTATTATATTATATACCACTAGTAAAAATATGGGCATGGTTGTGTTGTGTCTCCATATTTTTACAATAATAAAATTAATTAATATAATTAAAAAATAATTTATTAAATATTTATAAAAATATTAAGAATAAAAGTATAAAAGTTAATTAATTTAATTAAAAATTCAGTTATTAAATTATTATTATAAAAATTTTGTAAAAAAAAAAAAAATTATTTGCTGAATGAGTGGATCCGGAACCACATAATAGCTGCATTTTATTTAATAATAAATTGTAAATAAATATATCCATTTCAAATACAAATATTGGCAATACACGTAATGAATTTAATAGTGATAGTATTATTAAAATTATCATATTAATAATATAATAATTATTACTATATAAGAAAATTTAAATATTTACCTAAATTATATATTAATAAATAAAATAAATATTACCATAATAATTGTGATTTGTTTTAATATTTTTAAAATATATAATTAATTTTTTATAATTCATAATAATAAAAAGTATAAATTAAGGAGTGAATTTTTACATATAAAGAGATATAATCAAATATGCACAGTTGAAAAGAAAAACAAAATGGTGTTTGTATATATTAATATTAAACTTGAATCTCACAAATCAAGCAAAGAACATTAACTTTGGCATCAGAATCCCTTACATTAGATGTCTTAATTTGAGTTTCGTGCAAGAAATACTCAAAGTTTTATATGAAAGGAAGAATTTTTAGAGGATCACAACAATATATTTGCTTCTTCAATCTTACATTCCTTGCTCTGAGTTCTATTACAGCATTGGTTGCAGTTCTACCATGAAGCCATTCAACACTCAGTTCAAAGTCATTTCTTTTATACGAGATCTCACCTTAATTATAAATACGATGGGTAAGTCTAATTCATCTTTATAATAAAACTGATTAAATTGATTAAATGAAATAAGGTTTATATTTACTTATATCTAATTATTGATACGAGATTTTTAACAATTAATAAAATTTATTATTTATTTATATATTTTCTTCAAAATTTATATCTAATGTGCATGAAATTTAAGTTTCTTTTTTTTTAACACATTGGATGCATATCGGTTATGAAGATATGACTCTTGCAAGTGAAGTAAGATGAATGCATGTTCAACCTGACCCCATAAATCTTCATGGGATATGATTTCATCAATGGAAGAATAAAAAGTTCAAGATTATGCTGTGGAATTTTTAGTTCTTACCTCTTCATGTTTGTTTCTTCTCTAGTTCCAAGGGTTTTGGAATAAATGACCTACTGCAATGTAAAACCCTTAAGCAAATAACAAATCATGAATAAAAAAAATTTCAATACCTATTTGAATCTTTACTTTGTTTCTGTTGTTCTTGTTTTGGTGTTCTTTTTTGAGTTTACCCTTGTCATGGTTTTTTTATTGGTTCTTGATATTATGGATAAACTATATCCTTATCTTATCATTATTATATGTTTAACAAGTTTTGGGTTTTATGCTTTCTTTTTATCTTTCAGCTAAAAATTCTGTTTAAATAAATTTATCTATAACTTTTTTTAATAAATAAAATAAATTTTTTTTAGTATTACTAGAACTTTTCATATTTTATAAGATTTTTTTTTAAAAAAAAATTGTAAACCTTACAAAATTTCAAAAAGAATGACATGAAATATGAACCGTTGTAGTTGTGTAAAAAATTTCTATATTAATTTTAAAAAATATATATTAGTTTATGAAATGCATATAATTTTTATCTTTGGAACATCCATCAAATTAATAAATAATTGTTGCGTTACATTTTAAAATTGTGGGTAGTAATACTTGGAAAACAATCTGGGCTTTGTCCATTTATGTCTTTGGGCTTCAAGTATAAAACAAGAGGTCCAAGCCCACAAAATGAGATCGTTGTGTAAGGTAATTACTTCTTCATAATTTTTTCTCGCATCTCTTATTACAGTAGAACAACCAAAATTATCTTTAAAAATATTTATATTTTTTTGAAAATATATTAAAGAAATATAAATTTTGAAAAATACATTTCATTAATTATTCTAAAAAAAACCGTCAACTTTTTTATGTCTAAATTAAAAAAAAAAAATCGAAGGACAACATTTTCTTACTTTAATTTTAAGAAGTTATGTAATTGTTAAGTAGAAATGAAAATGTCTTTACCGAAAGTAGTGATAAAATTTTAAAATTTGTAGAAATCTAAATCTTTATCTAGAAGATTTAATGAAACTAAAATTAGAAAAGTTTATTAAACATCAACTTAAAGAGCAACTTTAAAGAAAAAATATTGAACAATATAAAAAATAATAACAACATAAAACTTAAATCTAATCCTATGTAGCTTCAAATAATAATCTAAACAAGTAGATGAATAAAAGAGATTAAGAAAAGTAATGCAAATAAAAAAAAATTATCCTGAAATAAAAGAAAACATAATAAATGAGACGATGAAGAGATATATAAAAACTTTAAATTTACATTTTTCATGCATTTCTTATAAAAAAAATAATAAAGTCGTTTTAATTTTATTAATAATTTTGTAAATTTTTCATTTTATTTATATATTATAGTTTAATTTATTTTTAATGATTATTAAGATATTTTATAACATTAAAAAAAAATATCTCAATTAAATAAATATAAATAAGTGAAGCATCCTTAATTAGGGAAAAAAATAAAAAGGTAAATTAAATTTCTAAAAATTAGGTAAGTATTTTTTTATATTATATAAGTTTCCTAAATTAAACTAATTACAATATTTTACTAGTAATTATAATTATAATGAAAATATATCTTTGACGGTGTAATAGAAAAAGAAACACTCTCCATCGCATAGCATTTAATAGAAAACTCAAAATCAAATCCTAAAAAGTATTCTAACAGGTTTTAAAAGGTTTTTCAGAAAAAATATTTCAGAATGTTTTAAATATCATGTTTCCAGAATGAACATTGCATAATATATTTTAAATTATTCCAGAAACATAATTTCGTAATAATATTTTTTATTACTATATTTAATGATTTAATGAAATGATCAACTCAAAACAGTTAAATAAAAATAAAAATTTTATGTTTTTCTTTTATCATGTAAATTTATTGTATTATATTTGTATTTAATATATATCATTTAATATATTATTTAGTATATTATATTTATATGTAATATATATTATTAAATGTATAAAAAAAACGTTTAATAAAATTAAATATAAAAGAAGGAATTTTCCGTTTAACATATTATATATAATATATACACTGAATACAATATAATATAATGTATTTAACAATTAATAAATATTATGTGAATATTGAATAAAAACGGATGTACGTTAACATTTTTCTTTAAAATATATATTATTTAAAAATATTTTAATACAAATCAGATTGCATTTTTTTAAAGTATAAAAGTTTTAGAAGATTATTTAAACGATTAAGCTATAATGGAGAGGTGGAGAAAGAGAATACGGGGGGTGCATGTAGCAATTAGCTATATATGTAATTAAATTTGTATTTGACCTAAAAAGAAAAAAGAAAAAAGAATTAATGAGAAAGAAACAGATATCGATATATTTTGTGGTGGCTTGTATTTATTGTTGAGATTGCAAGTTGGTGGTTGGCATTGCACCTACTTGTTTCAGTTTTACTAGCTTTCAAGTAATGGTGAGAGAGAAAGAGAGAGAAGAAAAATGGCCTCACAATTAAGCCAAGACTAATTAATTCATCGAAAATGACCCTCTGGCATTTCCTAGCAAACTTTTATTTTATCTGCACCATTCACCACTTTTCTGGTTACGATTCAAAATGAAAATGGAACAAATCTTATTTGACACCTCCCTTACACCTTCACTTTGACAACTACCACAAATTAAAGCCAAAACCATTATTTTCTCCTTCTATTTCAATTTTCTGACTCCAACTACAATTTAGTTACACATCAAATATGTCTTCTTCATATTCTCCAATTTTATTTTCTTTTATTCAATTTTTTCAAAAAAATATATAATGTATCTAATCTTAATTTTATTTATTTATGTAAAACATCGCAATAAATATAATAATAAATATAATATATAATGAAAAATAAATTTTATTTTCTTAGTCTAACTTATTTTTATAAAACTGTTTCAGTAAGATGAGGTTTAAATTATTTTATATATATTAATTTGGTTATATATGTCCGATAATAACTCAAAAAATTTATTGATAGCGACCCGAAAACGAGAAATTTATGAACGGTCCAATAGCGGCTTGAGAATCTTATTAGAGTATCGGTCCGAGAATATTGTTAAAATAGACTCTGATACCATATTAATAATGAATTTGAAGTCTAACTCATGTTCATAAAATTGATTTAATAGAGTAAGGTTTGTACCACTTTATATATATTAATTTAGTCATATCTTTAAATAATTTGACATCTTCAACCATTAATTTAAAATAATTATAAATATAATTTTGAAAAAAAATAATGATGATAATTCATCTTTATAATTAAAAATCAACATAGATTTGTTTATTAAAAATCAGTTAGAAATATATTAAAATTTATTGCTGAGTGAATTAATAATGTTTTAATAGAATTTTATTTAATGTTGTGTGTAGTTGAAATATGTCAGTACTAGGTGCATACCCTACATTTACAATTTACAAACACCCCAACAACCATGCATCCAATGCCATGCAGATTCTTGCAATCGCATAGTTTATGGCTTTAAGCTAATAAATATTTGATGCATCATATCTTTTATTGAACAATTACGTAAAGTTCTGTGTTAGATAATTATCATGTTAAAAATTATAATGTGAATAATCTATCCTCATTTTATATGATTTTATATGAACCACTGAAAAGCGAATATCATTTATTAAATATGATTAAAAAAATTAAAGTGTATTTAAAAGTGTAAGGACATACAAGTATGATTTTATTAAAAAGGATTTAAGTTTAACTCATCTTTATAAAATGAATTTAATAAGAAAAGGTTTGTACCATTTTATAAATCCTAATTTGATATTATCTCTAAATGATATAGAATCTCCATACACCTTTTTCATATAGAGAGTCCCCAAATTCGACTGGAAAAATTTTTAAGTGGTTTAATAACGGTTTAAGAATCTTGTTAGAATAGACTTTGATATCATATTAGTAGTAGATTTAAACCTAATTTATCCTTATAAAACTGATTCAATATAATAAAATTACATAACTTTATAAACTTTAATTTTGATTTTAACTCTAAATGATAGAAGATTTCCAATATAAATATCTATTATAAAACTAATGTTACGAAAGGTACTTAAAATTAAAATTTATGATTTGATATTTATGATTATTTAATGTCTTTTCTAATTAGGACCACAAGTAGAGTTAGTAAAAAATATCTCTTTAATTATCTTGCTGTTAACCAAAACATGAACATATGAACGTGTTACATGTGGTGTAATATCTGATGGGATAATTTACGAGGAAAATGTGTACTATAAAATGGAGGTTTTGAGTTAGTGAAAAAGGGTGTATCTTATAATGAGAGGGAGTATCTTGTGACAGAAAAAGGAGGGGTCTGATAAGGAACAGAGGAGGGTCAATGTGTTATGAAAAGTGTTAGGCAAAGAGTGTGCAATGGGCATTAGCTTTAAGGAAACATGAGGTGATGAGGTTGGGTTTATTGGTCCATGGGAGTGGAAGGTTTCACGTTAGAATGTGTGAATTTTGGCATGTTTTTGGTGTCTTTTTGGAATAAAGATAGTGTGTTGATTTGATGAGTGATCTTGGGATTGATTAATTGGAGTGAAAGGAGTTTGTTTGTGATGGATAAGATAAGAAAAGAAAAAGGGTGGAAATGAAAGACAGCTAACCAAACACATCTAATTTACTACCTACCTTTCTATCTCAATATGTCTGTTTCTATCTTCCTCCCTCTTTCTCCTTCACCACTGTCTCCTTCCTCCTTGTTTCCTTCTATAATTTCATCAAAATTGAGTTTAGGATTAGAATCATAATTTCGTAAAATAGAAAAATTAATAATTTTATTAAAAATTTCATATTAATTAAAAATAAAATTAGATTATATTATATAAATAGAATTTATATTTTACTTTATAAATTAATTTTATAAAATTAAATTAAATATATATTCTGAAATAAATAAATTTTAAATATATAAAATTGAATTAGACACATTAATTTTTTATTGTATTTGTGTTTTAAAAAATAATATAAAATAGAAAATAATTTGTTCTTAAAAATAAATAGAATAAAAAGTTATTTTTTATAATAAGAAAAAGATAAAAGTATATAATTATTAAATGAAATTTTATATAGTTATCTTAAAATTAAAAATATATTATATTAATAAAAATTAAATTTAATTATATTATATAAACAATACATAAATTTTATCTTTTAAAAATTTTAAAAGTAAATTAACTAAAATAATTACATTTTATAATTTATTTTTCATTTAGATATAAGAAAATAATTAATATTTTTTAAAATCATCTCTTCTAAAAAATAAAAAATTAATAAGAGTATGGATAATTTTATAATTATATAATTTTAACTAATATATATATATATATATATATATTTTAAATGAATTATTTTTATTTTCATGTATTTTTTCTCGAATAAATAAATGTACCTTTTTATTATATATCATGTCTATTTTTTTTTCTTCTTTATTTCAATTTTTCTTTCTTACCCAAAACATTTTGGTTATTTGAGTTAAGTTAATTCCTTAAAATTTGTGGTTTTTTGGGTTGTTGTTGAAAATAATATCTAAGGAAACTACCTTGAAGTTACCTCAACCCATAATAAATTCCGAATCCAAAATTAATATTTGAGCGTTCGATTAAAAATATATCATCATACCAAAAATATTTTAATTATCATAATTATTTCTATCATTTATTTATATTTGATTTGGCTTAATTTTAAGACATTCAATTGTCAAATAAAATCATTTTCACAATAAATATTAAATTAAATTTATTAAAAAATTATTTTAAATTTAATTCATTTTCTTAAAATTATTTCATAAATTCTTACCAATCATAAAATAATGTTAGCATATATATATATATATATATATATAATATTTTAATTTCATTTTAGACATATCTAATAAGATTAGAAGTAATTAAGAATTATTTTTATTTTGATAATCAGTTTTAAACTTTTGTTCTTTTATTTATTTATATATACATATATTCTAATTTACTCATTTCTTATAATAATATATTAAAAAAATATATAGTTTGATTCTTAAGAATAATTAAAGGACGAAATAAGAATAATTTGTTTATCCTCATTCATAACCACTCCATTATATCATTGGTTTGCTATACAGCAATAGGTGACAAAAAACGTGTCTAATGAGATGATAATGCGACTAATGCATCATCGCAAAAGACATTTATATTTTGTTTATTTTTTAAATTAAGATGCATTGTTAAATTAATAAATGAATCAGAAATATAAAATGGAGGAATAAACTACCCTAAAAATATTTCTATTGTTAATAACGCTTATACCAAAATAGATAATTAAAATAAAAATCTTTTAACCACTTTTTCCCACTCAAATTAACACCTTGTTAATTTGTATAAGCCGAATATAAACAAATTATTGTTAGAATTAATTTCGAAAACTTATTATTTATAAAATAAAGATTTTGAGTGACGTTCCAAAGTTTTAAAATATCATTGTATTTGTTAAAGTTTTAAAATTAATAACACATACGATGTAAATTCTTTTTTACAACATTACAAGTTAATGAAATAAGAATAATACATTCAAAAATTTATTTAGAATTATAATTGTTTTTGACAAAATTCATCCATTCTAAAAATAAATTTAAATATTGAAATAAAAAAATATTATATATATAACATTTAAATATTTTATTTATTTATTTATTTATATATTTTTTATATTTCAGAATTTTTTTTCATTCTATTTAAAGATCTAAACCTATTTTAAGAATATAATATTTTTAATCTAGTAAAATCTAATGAATTTGATTTAGAATAAGTTTTGTTTGTCGCTTTTATTGATTATATGTAGATAGGGTTTTTGCGTGTGGGACTAAATTTATTTGTATGTGACATTTGAGAAAACAAAATTATTAGAATAGAAATCCTAATAATATATTTACTTTATTGATTGATATTTTTTTTCAATAGATCTGATTTTTTTTTGTGTTAATAGAAGTTGTTAGAGGGAATTATTTTTTAAGACAAGGAAACTAAATATTTTAAATATCATTGTAATATGTTAAACGCATAAAAGAATAATTAGAGAATATATTTTTTATATATATAAAGAATTTATAATATATAAAATGAGAAATTATATATTTTTTGAAAAATAAAAAAAGACATAGATTAAATCTATTATAATATTATATATATATATATATATAAATAGAGAGAGGTATTGATTTAATAACTGAGTTTATTATAAATTGAATTCAAATTTTGTATTAAATTTATTTTTTATATTAATTTAATTAATTTCTTTTTCAAAAATCATACTTAACCAAATCACATAAAACATTTACAGTGTTAGAATTTGAATTTTAGAGCCACCGGAACAACAATTTTATTTATTTATTTATTCTTCTTATATTATTCTCGAGACATGTTTGTTCAAATATCAAAATATAATTAATAATCATTACAATATGATTTATTAGTAATAATGATTACCGATAAACTTTAAAATAATCACTAGTCCATTCTCTTAATTGCTATTCTGACTAACAGAATTTTATATAAAAGATTTCTTATTCCAATGTTAGAGAAACATTTTTTAACATTTTTTTTTATTTGAAAACAAAATTACCTATTTAGTTTATAATAGCTGAGATGATTTTAGGTTACTCTCTAAATATTAATAAACTATAAAAAAATTAAAATATTTTATTAATAAATTTTATCATTTATTTCAAATAAATTCATATAAGATATCATAAAACCAAGATTTACATACAAAGACTAAATTATTTGATAACATAATTGTATTTTTTAAATAATTATAAAGATTTGTCTTAAATGAAAAATTAAAACTATTTTGAAATATTTTATTTAGTTGAAAGGCCAACTTAAAATTATCACCCATTTCATTTAATTTGAATGAATATTGTCTAATATAATTAATAGATATTAATGTTTCTCAAATATATAATTAACAATTTGATCTTTAAATTTGAATATAGAAAAAGTTATACCTTGAAAGAAGTCAATACTATAAATAAATATAAGTATTTTCAGAAATTAATTACTGACTTTTGACCAAAAAGTAATGAGTTAAATTTTTATTTGATTCAATGCATTTTGTTTTTAAAAAGGTTTACAATTAAAGTTTTAATTAATTTGGTTTAGAAAGTATTACTCTAAAAAATCATAGTACCAAATATACATGTCTTTTATCAATGCATAGATCATTAGGTGAGTTAATTACCAATTTAATCGAAAAGCAAAAAGATATATATAGAAAAAGAAAAGAAAAGGAAAAAAAAAGCACTTCTTCCATTGTAAAGAGAGCGTGGAAAGAACTTCCCCCTCTTTTTCAAAATATCCATATTTATGAAACGACAGCGTTTGGGTAGGGTTCTGTCTTCTGCGGTCTAAAAAATCTTCACGTTCAATTTAAGATTGTGAGAGGAAGCATTTCGTCATTTGCGCGGAAAAGGGGGCAGATTGCCACGTGTCACGGAAAGGTAAGAATCGCTTAAAAATAAAATATATTTATTTAATTATTTTAATATTTTATTTTAAGTCACGGCAGTTTCCATGCAGACGTGTCAACATTTATTAATTCTAAATCGCCGCTCTTTCTTCATCTTCTCTCTTTCTTTCTCTCTCTATCTCTGTGCTTCCATTTTCGTTGTCATTATTCTCTCTCTGAAATTCTTTCTCTTCGCTGTTAGGGTTTCGTTTCCTTTACTTCAAAATCAAAAGCTCTACTTCACCGGTACGTTTCATTTCACGCTTCGAAGTTACAGTTAAATAACAATCGCTTAAAGACGCCTCTTGTTTTTTCGTGTTCCATTACTGAATCCTCTGGATTCAATTTTATTTCGTTTTGTTTTCTTTTTTTCTTTTTGTTTCCTGGTCAGAAATTTGTGTTCTCGCAATGCGGATTTGATTTCCGTTTGGAATTAATTTTAATTTTAATATTATTTCCTCTGGCGCGTTTATGTGTCTGTCCGAAATGGTGAGAAATGAATTTTCGAATTTCCTTTTCCGGAGTCGAAATGGCGAACTCCGGCGTCGTGAGCCGAATGACTTTGTTTTGCCAAGGTTCGCTGAAATTGTGGAATCTGAGAAATTTTAGCATAGCTATTTATAATTTTTTTATTTCATTATGCCTGTTTCTGTTATACACACACACAAATATATATATATATATAATTTTTTTTTCGTGCTGTCGTTACGAATTTCGATTGTGAGTTTTAAAATGGGAACATAAATTGATATATATTTTTTTTTTTGCGCAGGACTAAGTGCAGGTAGCGGTCATACCTTCAATTGGAAAATTCTGAACCTTGGATTTTGTTTCCTTGATGGGGCTAAGGCTGGTGATGTTATTAGCTAAGAGAGTAATGGTGTTGACTAATGTGATGGTTGAATCCATGAAAATATAAAAAGATCCCTGTCTTGAATGAATTTGTTTTTTTCTTCCATGTTAGCGAATGCTAATTTTAGTGCGTTTGAATAAGATGGGTTGAAGAGATCTGTATGCTTGCTAGAAAAGTACAGTAGAAATGGCTATTGCTGGTCTACACAGTGTGTCTGTGCTCGACTCTCCTTTCCTCAGGGACTCCCATACTCAGTCGTCTAGGAGAGGGGGAGAGGGAAGACAAGGAAGCACCCGGTCATCTTCACTCTTGCAAATGTGGCGAGAGATTGAAGATGAACATGTGGTGAATCAAGTTCAAGGAAGACCTGGTGAAGTACCTCTTGAGCAAAGGAGGGATGGGTTGATTGCAGAGCTTTCGCGGGAAGATAGACTGAATAACCAAGAGAGAGGACAGGGACATGTTTTAGAAGATGCAGTTTTGGGTGAGAATGAATCTGAAACATGGTCACAGTCACAAAGTCAGAATGAGTCCCATGATGATCGCGAGGATTTAAATAATTCTAGCTGTGAAAACTCTTCTGATTTGGGAGAAGTTGAAAGGGAAAGAGTGAGGCAAATATTCAGGGAATGGATGAATAGTGGTGCCAGGGATCATGTATCAAACGTATCCAGAAGAAATAATGGTTCAAGGGGAGAATGGCTTGGGGAAACTGAGCAGGAACGGGTGAGAATTATTAGGGAGTGGGTACAAATGAGTAGCCAGCACAGAAGTGTTTCGTCTGGGGAAAACAGGGAAGAACCATCTACTGAAATTGGTACACAAATTGAACGTGTGCGTGATGGACTCATTGTTAACCAGAGTCAGGGCCAAAACGAGCATACACGGAGGGGCATTCGTAAATTATGTGGCCGACAGGCTATGCTTGATATGCTTAAGAAGGCTGAAAGAGAAAGGCAAAGAGAAATTGAGGACTTGTTGGCCCATCGGGCTGTATCTCAATTCCCCTATCGTAATCGCATTCAGGTTTGTTCAATAATTGGTTAATATTTTCCTTTTACTTTGTTATCCAATTTTTCTGCATCATGTAGTTTCTGAGTTTGTTACTGTGAACTGTGTAAGATATTCACGTTAGTTAAACCAAACAGAACTTGTAAGTGAGTGAGAGAACTTTGATTATACTCCGATTTTCAAGGAAAAATTATAGTAACACAATATCATTGTAGGGATAGTACACTTAATGTTAAAATGCAAAGCGTTCCTAATGCAGAAATAATTTAAATCCTAAGCTTTGTCCTCCATTTGATGAATGCTTGTTAAAATGTTTACAGGCATTGCTTAGAGGCAGATTCTTGAGAAATGATAGACCTGTTGATAATAACAGGCCCCTTTCTGTTGCGGAAAGTGAATTGGGCTTCTTGAGGCGTAAACAAACTGTATCAGGCCTAAGGTATGGATTTCTTTATGACCAGCAGTTGATGATTTCAACTACATTTTTCTTGTCTTTATGCAAGTTTTTACCTGATAAAAATGCATGACATCTTGTGCACAGGTTGCTCTTATGTGTGTGTGTATATATATACATACATGCATACATAAATACAGGTTGGCTTGTTTTGAAAATTTGCTATATGCATCTTTTGAATGTTATACTGATATATTTATGGAATTTAAATTTTACTAATTTTTGTATATATTAGATTTAAATGCTCAGTTTTTCCCTAGTTATTTTTAAAAGAAACGTGAAATACTAATTTCTTTTTGTTGAAAATAAAGAAAAAAAATGATTTATTGGCAATCAAATAGAACTGTTGTGCGGGGTTAACTGTGAAATTAATAACATTTAAAAAAATCCCTCCCTGTTTTCATCTTTCTAAAGATGGGTAAAAAACTCATTTGTTCATGTATTTTTTTTGTTACTACAACACTTGAATCTTGTAATCCTTAATCTGATTGGAGGACGTGTTAATTATTTTAGCCTCATCTTCATTTTAATTATTTTATATTTTTGTTAAATGCCAATGACACTAACTTATCTTCTGAACAGGGAAGGATTTTTCGCAAGAAAGGAGAATAGTGGTTGTAGTCAAGCAACCAGTAATGTATCTGATACCTCGTCAAATGTTGATATTGATTTTAATACTAATGAACAAATGGAATCAAGCAGTTCACATTTGGTCCCAACTGTACATTCTGAACAGTCTGACCCTAATGACAGAGGAAGCGATGGACAAGGTATCGTATCTGAGAATTTAAATCGGCAAGAATCTACTGCTCAAGTAGGAGATCGATTGCAGCATTTGCCAATTGAATCACTAGATTGTCAATCATCATTCAGTGCCAGTGTTGAAAGAGTGATCAACACTGAGCAAAATGTTGATGTGATGCCAACTGAATACACTGGTAATGAAATTACCCAACAAAGCTTGCGAATTGAAGATTCAGAGCATAGTAATAACCAGGAATTCAGCGAGGTGTATAATGAGCATTATGAGCTGGCTGATATAAATAGTAGTGGAAACAGTTATTCAAATTATGACATACGTACTGAGGGTAATGTTGTTGATGATGTAAATTGGAATGAATCTGGTGCTCTAGAAGTAGAACAGCCAGAAGTTTATGAAAATGAAGGAAGTGAGTGGTATCAGGATAATACCGAATGGAGAAATAGCACCGAGGAAAATGTTGATGATAATCAGCTCAGTAATACAGCAAATGAGTGGCCTGAAAACGCTTTGGGAAATGAGGATGGAGAAAACTCTCATCTGCAAGAATCTCGTGAAGCATGGCATGAAGATGGTGGTTTCCAAGAGGCTGTGGAAATTTGGTTGGGAGGACCTTCTGATCAAGAAAGTGCTCCAGTTGGTAGAATTCGAGGATTTTATTTTCCTGAAGATGACAATGTGTACAGTGTTGAACTCAGGGAACTTCTTAATAGGTGCGTAAAATACAAGTGTGTAGAGCTTCTGCACTATTTATTTTTTCGAAATGAAACTTGTAATCTAGAATAAATCTTTCTGTTTATCTTGCAGGAGAAGTGTCTCTAACCTCCTTGGCAGCAGTTTCCGGGAGAGTCTTGATCAGTTAATACAGTCATATGTTGAAAGGCAAGGTCATGCTCACATTGACTGGGAGTTGCAAGAAACAACCCCCTCATCTGAGTCAGTAGAGCAGGACCTTGAGCAGCAGAGTAGGGATCAAGTTGTTGATCAGGAGGGTCCTGTTAATAGTCCACTTGATCTGCCCTCTTTACCTATTCCGCCCCCTCTGCCTCTCTGGGACCAGCACCGCCATCGTGACAACTGGTCACAGAATGACATAAACAATCAGCGTCTAGGAATTGTGCGTAAATTTGCTTTGGTGCTTTGTTCACTGTGCCCTAGTAAAGTGAAAATGATTTTTATGTATTATTAGTTGTGTAAATGAATTTTATTAGTTAATTAATTGAAGTTATAAAATTTATTTTTTTGCCTGATGGTTTTATCATGCAACGATTCCTAGGTACAAAAAATTGAAATTTACAGGGAACAATTATTTTCCTTAGCTGATGTTTTCCATGATATAGATAGTAGATTAGCTTCTTTTTTTCCTTTTTAAAAATGTGTTGTTTAAATAATTTTCTGATTTGTCTTTTTAGCAGGATTGGGAGATTGTTAATGACTTGAGAATTGACATGGCTCGATTGCAACAAAGGATGAATAACATGCAGAGAATGCTGGAAGCTTGTATGGATATGCAGCTTGAGTTGCAGCGTTCCATAAGACAAGAAGTTTCTGCAGCCCTTAATCGGTCTGCTGGTTCATCAGGTTACCATTTCACATCCCAATGTTCAGGGTCTTCCATTTTGCCACTCAACTGACTTGTGATATTTATAAAGAGAAACAACTTTTGTCATATAGCTTACTGATAGACTAAGTAAAATTTATTCCAGGAATACATGATTGTGAGTCACCAGAAGATAAATCTAAATGGGAATGTGTGAGAAAAGGTCTTTGCTGTGTATGCAGCGAAAGCAATATCGATTCTTTGTTGTACAGGTAATATTCTATAACCAGCTCTGGACACATTTATAGCCAGTTTGCGCCTAAACTTGATTGTAATACCTAAAGAGTATCCTTGTGCTTCTGTTGCAGATGTGGTCATTTGTGTACATGTTCAAAATGTGCCAATGAGTTACTTCAAAGCAGAAAAAAGTGCCCTATGTGTCAAGCTCCTGTGGTGGAGGTGATACGTGCTTATTCTATACAATAATTTGACGTTAATATAAAAAGGTCACATTTTTAACAAAATACAGGATTCTAACAAGTTTTATCTCCTGGACGTTTCCAGGTACTTTTTTTAATTTTTTTTTTGTTTCTTACTGTGACTATTGTATTTATGTCGAGTGAACCAATGGAACACATGATGGCATTTTTTTGGGGCCATGATTCTCATGAATAAAAAGAGTTATGTCGTTTTTGAAGTTTCGTTTTTCACTTTTTGTGGCTTTGGGATAAAGAGTTTCGTCATTCTAATTCTAGGTGGCTTGATGGTGGTTATAGACTTGTAGATCAAAGTCGTTTGGGTTGTTGTACACTACATATATCCAAATCAGATTAGTTTTGATCTGACGTGGGTTATGGTGTGGGCTTTTCTGGCTGTTATATATAGACCCGTACCAATGCTAATTTGTCGTCAAACCTGCACCTTATGTTTCTAGGTTATGCGGGTTTGTTTATTGAAGTGTGGTCTTGATGGTTGGTAGAATTTTCTTAACAAATGACAGCATATTACTACCAGAAAGATTTCGTTGGATCAAATACCATTTCCAAATGTTCTTTTTGTTTTTCAATTTCATAACTTTTGCTTGATTGGCTGTTTGGTAAGACAATAATATAATATTGGAATCCCCTTTTACGCAATGATTTCATTTTTACCAGTCCACTTAACTAATTGCGTAGTTACTTTTGCTTTAGCTGTAGGTGTTGGAGTATGACCCAGCAACATCTAACATTTGACTTTTGGCCTAAAAGATGAAATATAGAAAATGAATCGATTTTAACTGTCATCAAAATAATAAATAAAATATAGAAAATGAATAAATCATATAACTGTTATTAATATACTGAATAAATTGGAGAGCATAACGAATGTTGTTCAAAGGAATTATCTAAGGTCGTTATTTTATTTTGTTCAATGCTTTTATGCCCCTATTTAAATTAGGGAAATATATGCAATGAGGCTTGAATGTTTTAGTGCTAGAAACCAAAAAGAAAATAGATTAAAGATTATAAAATATAGTTGCACAAATATAATATTAAATTAACTTCCGAGGACAATATGACAATTTTAACAATTGTTTTACGTTAACAACTCTCTGTTAATTGTGTTAAACCAGGAAGACGTTCGTGTAGACTTGGAGACCGGCTAAAAAGATACATATCGGTATTTACAGATTTTAAGATTGCTAACGCAAGTAAAATAATAAAAAGAAAATACAATTACATTAACACAATGCAATGTACCCTATTAACCCAATTAGTCTCAAATGCGGAACTAATTAATAGTGTCAAATGCGACAACAAATTAACCACCTTTTAAAAGTTTCAATCAATATTTTATTATTTTAAAAGTTTCAATCAATACAAAACTTGATCACGTAATCAGTAGCTACATATGTTGAAAGAAAAGTTTAATCCTTTCAAGCAAAAGTCCTTACCCTAAAAACCACTTGCATTAGCCAAATTAGACTTCGTCAAACCCAAGAATTGAAACATACATACGTGCAAGAATCACCTCCTTGATTGAAGTTAAACACGAATCCAATGAAGGCTACACAACAAATTCTATGCTTTCAAGAATTGACTGAAGCGATGAACATGGAGCCTTGGACCTTAAGCTAGAAAGTGTAATTGAATTTTTTCTAAATAATGTACAACTTCAAAAACTCTTTTTTCAAGATGAAGTAAAGAAAAACTGATATGGAGAGTAATGAAAGGGAGATCAGAGATTTGGCGGTGGACTCGATAAACGCGCCATGTATCAAATGGAAAGGATCAGGCCTTTGTCTGTTTCCTATAAAATAAATTGTAGGAGAAAAACAATTTATATAAAAGGTGAAATTGTTTGGTTGAAATAAAAGGGTTTCTTTTTTTTCATTCAACTTTTATATATATATATATATATTATTCAAGATTTTTAGTTAATAGATAATTTTTTTAATTTACATCATTTAAAATTTTTTTATTAAAAGATTTTCTATATAAGAATCTTTTACTTAAAGTTCGTAAGTTGAAAGAAATTGTAATTTTAATATTATTATGAGATATTTAAAAGAGATGTAATATTGAAATTTTTTATTAATGGATAATAAACCATAAGGGAATATAATTTTATTATCTATTTAAAATTAAAAATTTATGTGTATTTTTCATTTATTTAATCTTTTTATTTTTATCTATTCAACTCTCTAATATTATTTCTAATCCTAATTAATGTCAAACATTAATTCTCGTGGACATTAATAAGAGTTTTCTTATATATATTATTTTTGTGACGTTAGTAAAGTCTCTTGTGGTTAATTTTGGTGGGTATATAGGGATGGTTTTGATCCACATAAGCTTTATTATTTTTTGTGGATTCTTGAGAAGACCACCTCCATTTCTGCCTTATCTAACTTTCAGTGCACCCACACGTTATAAATTCCAAACCATATTTTTAAAATATATACATCAACATTATTAATCTTATAAATACTTAGAAAGGGTAATTTATAAGATGTTTATTTTAAAACCAGATTAGTGCAATTAAATTTTACTAATTAAGCTTTCTATTTCTTTGAATTTAATCTTCTTTTTCTTTATATTCAGAGTGTGGATGAAATACTTGTGCAAATATATTTTACATTGTCATTCAATCACAAATTTGACTTCTATAATTACTATCTTAAATATAATTTTTATTTTATTGATAGCGCAATTTTTTACACTTAGTAGTGTTTAACCATTAAACTCTAATAAAAAAAATATTAAGTTAGAAAGAAAATAATATTTTCATTTTATATTAGGTCTTTTTTTAAAAAAATAGATTGAAATATATTATTAAAAATAACGTATTAGTTATGTTAACAAATATAGTTATATTTCGAAAATATATTATTGACCTACTATTTATGGTTATGTTTGGTCAATGTAATTCAAAAACTAGCTAAAACACGAAAAATTAACTGAAAAAAACTAAAAACTAAAGCCTAATATACTAATTGGTACTTGATAATTGAAAATTGTTAAATTAATATAATATTTTCAATAAGGTAAATGTAAAATTTCCATAAATGTCCATGTTATACGATATATATATCATTTTATTTTAAAATTAACTTTAAACTCATGTAATTTTTAATTCGTTAACTAATTATTTAATCATATCCTTTAGCTTTAATTATTATATATTTTCATATTGTGAACTCTATTGGTTATCTGATATTATTATATCTTAAAATTTTCAATCAAATTTTAAATAAAAAATAATAATATTATTTAAATAGACATTATATTTTATTATGTAAATTAATATAATGATTAAAGTATCTTGAAACATATGTTGAAAATAATAGAATAAATAATATAATTAATGTAACGATTAAAATAAACAGTCTAATTTTTCTGCTGAGTTAATTTTTTTTCTTTGTAAATAAGCATTCTAAGGAAAACTATTAAAAAAATAAACTTATCATTTATCAAATACCTTGTATTATAATATAATAAAATAAATATTATAAGTAATATATTGAGTAAAAAAAAGTGTAATGTAATATAAATATATTAAATAACACTAAACTACATAGAATTATGATCTATCATGATCACATCTTATGTAATAATGGATTACAAGTAAGAAAAACTCTACCTTAAGTGAGGAAGAATAAAAATAATAAAACCCTATCAGATGAGGTGAAGAAAAAAATATAATAAAATCTTACCTTATTAAAAAAGGTAAAAGTAAAATGTAATAAATATTTTAAAGATAAAATATAAGAAGTTATAGCACATTAAAAAAAAAAAGAATAGTTAAAGTAATGTCTTAAAAAATTATACAAACTACTAAAAAGGGTCAAACAATTTTTTTAGTTACTAAATTAGTTAGAAACAAATTTATGATGTGTAAAACATAACTTGCACATGTGTAATTTATAAAAATTACTTATTTCGTCCCTTTAATAAGATTATAAATATTTTATAAAGATTAAAGAAATTAGTTAATAATATTAAATATATTTTAAATTTATATATATATATATATTTTTTTTTTCTCAAAACTATCCTAGCAATTATAAAACACCACCAAATAAAAATTGATTTTAGAAATTGAATTAATGGGTCTCCAAATTTAAAGAATCAATTACTAAATTAGAATCTAAATTTAAAATAATAAATTCTTGGTTGTCAATTTTGAAGATTGATTTAGTAACTAATTAAAAAACATATTCATTAATAATAAGAGTATAATTTTGTAGTGTAACAAATCCTTAATTTTTAAAATAGTTTATAAATTAATCTATATAATTATTATTTTTTTCATTTAAGTTTATATTTGATGAACTTCTTAAAAATGTATTTATCGTTCAAAATTATTTTTATCTAAAAATATTTTGTAAAGATATCCTGTTAAAGCATTTTTTTTTTAAACTTGGGTGTCATATAAAATATTCCAAATATTTTATTAAATTCAAACAAATTTACTATATTTCTTGAACAATATTTATAAAGAAAAAGAGATGATAAAGATAAAGGGAAATGTTATTGAGTTATTAAATAGTAGTGGCAGTACAAGAAAATAGTGGAATGAGAATGAAAAAAAGGGAAAGTAGTATAAACAAAGAAAGGAGAAGAAGTTGATGGAGTTGTTGAAGCATAGTTAATATGAATAAGCAAATGCCCTCAAACGCACGCAACACTCTTCACTCCTAATCAGAGTTTGTTACGGAAACCACTTCTTCTTCTTCTTCACCTTCTCTTCCTCCTTCTCTCACCGTCACCGACTCCACCTCTCCACACCTCTCGCAGCAGCACCGGCACACGGGGCACGTCACGTGCTTCTCCAGCCACGTGTCAATGCACTCTGCGTGGAACACGTGCCTGCAGTACGCAATCATCTTCACCGCCTCCCCCTCTCCCACCTCCTCCAGACATATCGCGCACTCTCCCTGCCTCGCTTCCTGCGCCACCACCGCCAGCGACTTCGCCGCGCCCGCTTCCGCCCCCGATACCGGCGGTACGCGGCGGCGGATGCCGCCGCCCTCGGAGGAGGAGGAGGAGCTTTGTTGGAAGTAGAGAAACACGAATCCTATGAAGAAGAAGGTGGTGAAGAGGATGAGGAAGACGTAGGCCACGCTCGAAGTGAACACTGGACGGATTGACACTTCCAGAGGTGTTCCGAAGGACTGTGGCGGCGAGGACGTGTTTGTGGCGTGTTTGGCTTGAGGGAGAGGTGGCATGGACGTGGTGATTGGAACGTCCTCGTTCTGTAGCAGCAATCTGCGGTAAGAGAATTCCATTTTTTTTTTTTAATTTCTGAGCAACCAAACACTGTCCAACGTGCTTGCTTGTGAGAATCATAAGAGGTGTTGCAGTGCAGTGTAGTGTAGTGTAGAGCTTTTATATTTTATAATTATAATATAGTAAATAGTAAATCAATAATAGATATATATTTTGGTGTAATAAATAAATTAGAGTGTGGGTGATATGATAGGGACTGAGAATGGGAGCCACAGCATTTAATCCGTGACTCTCGAGTTTACGGGAATATTGCATTGAACCTTCTAAACACTATATCATTATGATTATGATTAATTATATATATCATTAATTTGTTATTGTTATTAATTTTGGGAATGTGAGTTTCAATTCCTTTTTTATTTTATTTTGGTGTAGAATATATAAGTTGTGGAATAACATTGTGAGCAGGGTGACGTGACGACAGGGCACGAGATGCAATATTCTTTTGTTCCACCACCGACGGTTTCCTCTGTTCCATTTTAACCATAAGATTTTCCTAACCATACTAAAATAATTATATAAAAAAACAGCACCTGCTTCACTGAGAATTATCTATGTAGGTATGTTTCTATACTGAGATTTACTACAAAGATGTAAGGTTATTATATTTATAAACCTAATTTCTCTTCTATTTCATTCTTTCTTGACTTTTTATTTCTCTTTACTTATTTTATTTCTTCCTTTCTATGTAACTTCCTCTCATTCGTATATCTTACAAACGAAATGTATGTTTAACATTTTCTGACATGTAATGTAATTTGCAATGCATTTTAACTCATTTGAACCGGCTACAAGAATTGAAAAGATGTTCATTTCAGGACAAAAACTAATTGAAGATTATATTTAAATGCACAATCCAAAGTTTTCTCATACAGTATTACTTAATTTGTAGGAGAATTTAAAATAGAGCGGTTGGCATGAAGGTATCTTCTACACACTTTTTTTACTTCAAGTAATTCAGTATTGAGTTTGAAGTCTTGTAGTTAATTTAACAGTCCTTTTAATTAAAAAAGGATTTGGGCATGTTACCAACTGATTGCTACACATACAAGTGAAACGAGAAAGATTAACCTAAA
Source organism: Macrotyloma uniflorum (assembly GCA_016859785.1). Classification (NCBI taxonomy): domain Eukaryota; kingdom Viridiplantae; phylum Streptophyta; class Magnoliopsida; order Fabales; family Fabaceae; genus Macrotyloma; species Macrotyloma uniflorum. Next base: position 102,479 of record BDMB01000029.1, read on the forward strand.
ACACTTGTATTTTTCAGGCTTATTGCTTGATGGGTTGTGTATTATCCAACTTTATAGTCGAACTAAGGTCTCAAAGACTAACCAACTAACATAGGAGAAGGGGAGGCTGACCATCCTCAGTTCATACAAGTTCTGGGTTCTGGTCCTTCTTAAAACAACAATTCCTCAATCTTAGTAGGCTTAACCAACCATTTGACAAACCCCAACATGCAAAACCAATCAAATGGTCAACCTACCGAGAGACCATAGATCGATCTCATCTATATGATACAACCTTCTGGTGATAAGATGGTGTGACTATGGAATAACTTAAGTTAGTTCTAAACTTATTATAGGTGAACTCCAGTATCTTGCAGACAATCTTAACATTGGACATGAGCAGAAAGATCTTATGACAATTTTTTGTTTTGTATCTTCAAAAGAGTTCTTTTATATATTGTACTGAAAATTGTAGTCGTTATGACAATTTTGTTTTATTCTAAATAAGACAAGTTTTTTCTTTAGTTAATACCTTTTGATAGACTAGAACAACTTTTTTATTATTCGACCTTCTCAATCATGTTGAACTCTTTTATTTTCATTTCACATTGTTCCTAGTTAGATGTATGTTCAGATTGACAATAAGCATTATTGCATGAAGGTATGACTTTGTTGGTTGATACACTAGCTTTGCTTTTAATATATAAAAGATAATAGTGTAAATATAACAATCACAATAACATCAGAACATTTGAATATTAAAATAATATCAAATATACTATGTGTCAAAATCTTAACGTTGTGTTACAACTCATTGGACTTGGTTTAATACTCGATGTTTGGATTTTCTATTTGTCCTATTGAAAGCATTGTATAATTTTGATGAAATTTGTGCAGCTTTGAATTTGTTAAGTGTTTTTCCTAAGATTTGTCCAATTTCATTTAATTTGAAAAATTTTAGTTTGATGAATTTTAATTTAATAAACTTTAGTTTAATATTAACAAATGAAAAGAAAACAATTTTTTTTTTAAATTGATTGATTTTTCATTCTTTTATCCACGTATCAATTTATTTTTATGAAGACTTTTATAAATCGGATACATTCCTAGAGAAAATTGAAATTTATTTCACAAATCAAACTTATCTATCCCATTTAAAATACGAATTTCATGGACTTAATCTTAAACAGACTGGACTCATCTGCTTACCCAATCTATTACTTATTCTCACATATTATTATAAAAACTTAAGAGTAATTTAGAGAGATTTAGACATAATTCAAGAACAATCTAACAAAGTATTTTACCTATTCTATTTTAATGTTCAACCCAAAAATAAATAATTACTTTAGTAAATAATTAAATTTATTAATTAGGTAATTAATAATTTATATTATGTTTACGTATATATGTAATTAATAAATTATAACTATATTATAATGTTTAAGGTATACTCGAATAAAAAAATATTAACAGTTAATTTTATCATCAACAACATTTTTTTACTTTATTTTTTCTAGAGGATTCTAATTCTCATCGATTACTTTATATTAGAGTGTTTGTGGGTCCAAAACATGTTAGGACCCTTTTTGGTTGTTCACCGAGTCAATTTTTAATTTTTGGTTTTTCATCGAGTCAATTCTTAATTATGAACTCAAGTTTAGATTCTAAGAAGTGATTATGTGTAAGTCTAAAGTAGGATGAGATTGACAAGAAGTATGGGCTGGACAAAACAAAACAATAGAGTGGGTTTTTTTTAAGGTTTATTTCTTAATTATTAATTATCCTACATGAGTTCTAAATAAAGGGCTAAAAATTTATAAAAATGTATTAGTGAATTTATCCTCTTCCCTTTTGAAACAAAAAGGACAAAATATAACTTGAAAGATATGAGGAAACAACAAGGCTAAATTAAGTGACGAACCAATAGGTTCGTGTATACCTTACACATAATCTTCCTACACTGTTCTTAAGCTCATCCATTACTCAGAAACATCATTGGACAAAAACAGATGTACTTTACTATTTTTATTGTTTTTTGCAAGTGTCTTTCCCATTGACAAATTCTTCGTTGCCTTTCTTAAATATTAATTTAAGTTCTATAAAGGGTGTCAAAATACAATAATATATACTCCACCGAGTAGAATATTGTGAAATATGAAACCAAACTTCTCTCAACCCCCAGAAAATCGATGAAACTGGAAGTAGCCACTACTTGCATTACACATAAACAAGGGCACAAGGATAACAGTCAGTAATCTACAGTTCTAACCCTACGAAGAAGAAGCAAGCAACCATACATAAAACAAGCAATATACAAAAAACAACACATCTCTAGTTAACAATAAAATACTAGATACCTAGTCACCATATAACTAATTAAGTACATATTTATATATCAGACATAGAAGTATTGTCTAGACTAGAGAATTAGATGTGAGTTCATGAGGCTTCATAGGAGGTGAACTTGTTCACTGCTTTGACCCCTTCAGCAATGGCATGCTTCCCAAGCTCTCCTGGCAAAACCAGCTTCACTGCTCCTTGAATCTCCCTTGAAGACAATGTCATGTGTCCAGTGTAGTCCTTCAGCTTAGCAGCCTCACCAGCAAGCCTCTCAAACATGTCATTCATCAAGTTGTTTAGAATAGTCATGCATTTGGAAGAGATTCCCATTTGAGGGTGAACCTGCTTCAGCACCCTATACACATACCTCTGATACCCTTCTGCACTTCTCCTCTTTCTCCCCCTTTTTTTCTCTTTACTGTTATGCCCATTTGGGGTCTTGGCCTTCTTCTCTTCTTTGACTTCCTCATACTCTCCCTTGTTCTCTTTCTCTTCATTTTGGACTCCACCATCTCGAGTACTGTTGTCGTGCTCACCTTTGTTTCCATCAGTGATGGCCGAGGTAGACAAATCCTTTTGGGCTTGAGGAATCACTTCTTGGACGGGAATGACCATCACATTCTCTTGGCCACGTACTACTTCTTCTCTTTGAGTGTTATCTTTGCTTCCCCGGGTTTGTCTTTTTCTGTTGGTGCTTACAACAGAAACTTGCACACTTGATTTCACAACTTTCTTGGTGGATCTCACCACCAACTTCTCAGCACGTTTTGGAGCCATTAACTATTTCTTCTCTTACCCTTCAAGCTTTTTTATGAAAAAAGAGAGTAAGTTACAAATTGATGAGTATGTTAGTTAATAGAAGAATTAGCCAAACCTGAAGAGGGTTCTTGTGCTTGACGTGTGGACACCAGGTGTCAAATGCATAGGAACCAAGTAAATACGTGGGGTTATCAAAAGTGTATGACAAGTTCAGGAGAGAGTTCAGAGGATGTGTGTCACACTGTAACTCTGTCGCATCAAATTTATAGTATTATATGTCAGATTTTAGAAGAACTTTGCCATATATCAATATCAATATAAATTGTTTAAGAACTATCCTTTAAAATTTATTCAAGAAATGCATCCTGAGATGGGGTTTAAGAGATGAATAAGGTAATAAGCATGATTACAGGAGTCATTTATTTGTTAAAATATGTGCTGATTCCAAGTCTCTGAAGTAGATTTAGGAAAATTACTGCTAGTAGAACTTCTTCATTAATGATTTTATAAAAAAGAGTTAGAGCATCATCCATAATACCCAAATGAGAACTCAAACATGACAATGACAAAATGTAGCAGTTATATCCAATTAATTTCATTTATTCTTCTGTAGTATTGCTAAAAAAAAGGTAAATAGGGTGTTTCCAACATGCATGAAATGAAAGGAACTCAAAATTAAAACAACAAATTAAGAAAAAATTTAGAGAAAAGGGATTATAATAAAGAATTAAACAGTTATAAAAGAGATATCTTGACCTTTTTACACTCAAATGATACAGAAAACTGTATCATTATTCTCTAAGTGAAATCCAAAATTGTAACTACAATGTCAACAATTTGTACTATTTATGCTCTAGACAGTCCCAATGTTTTTTTTTTTTTTTACAATTAATGTAATTTATAATTTAATAAAGAAAAACAAAATATTATTTTAGATTATATGTAAACCACTAGCAGTCTGTTGTAAAAATAATGTTAGGTTTCTTCTTTGAATCATAATATTAGATTCTTGCTTCAATTGTTTTAACTAAAAAAATATAATAAATATAGCTAAATAGATATTTAAATATATTTTAAGAAAATAATAACATGTTAAAATAAATGTTAGAATGATTTCTTATTTACGCGGCTAGGGGATGAAGACATTTTTCGAGTATAACGTTAAAATATGAGAAACCTTTTTAATTATGCGTCAATTATAGAAACAAACTTTATAACGTTAAATTAGAACATTGATTCCGTGAATATTATAGATTTTCGAATACGTGCACAGTGACTTAAATTTACACTAATTTTCTCGACTTAGTAAACTTTAAAGGTTAAACTATTCACTAATTCCACACACTTGTCTTCATTTTAGAAGCTAATTATCATTCTAGGCTTTCTTTTCAACCATATTAACAAAATGGCATGTTTTTTTTTTAATGTTGCTAATATCAACAAAAAATTTCTAGTCTTGATAAATTGCTACAAATAGGTTAGAGTTCTTTATAAGCCTATTGCTTTTCATCATTTCAGTAGTTGTGAACATGAAGCCCGATCCTCTCTTTTGGGCCCAATTGCACATCAATCTTATTGTTTTTTTTAAATCAAAATGAGTAACCCATAATAGCTAAAAAGAAGGCCGAAAGGGTAGTGTTAAATTGTAAAGGCCCATATGGTAAATGACCTAGAAATAATTTTGGTAGAAGATTTTAAAATGAATGTGGTACAAATTTTGTTCTCGTGGTGCTCGTGGGTGTTGGTCCCCATGGATAGATAGCAAAGCTTTTATGCTTGAGCGTGACTTTTGAGCATATAAAGTTAATCAATAGTGGAACAGGTTTCTCTGTCTCCCTCTCTATCTTGTTCACTTCCTCTGTTTCCTTCTTTTTGCTTTTTTTTATCCATCCAATCAAATAAAAACAATCTCTTCAACACCATCTAATATCTCATACACTATCCTTTTCATTAATTCTATTTCTATTTACCATATTCCAAAAGAAATGTTACATTTAGTTTCATTTCTAGCGTTTCTTATTTCTATGTTACTTTCGTTTCTTATTTTTACTTGTAAAGTTTACTTTTGTTCTTGTAAGTAACTTCAGCAAAAACTTACAAAGCATAAACATCCAAAATTTATCTTTTGATAATCTGTGACTCTAATGAATAACAAAAGAACAGCTGAGAGGCGTTTGAATGAATGATATCCAACTTGGGATTGTTGAAAAGATGAGTTCTTGAGAAACTACATAGTCTCAAATCTCACTAACCTGAACAATTATTACATAGTGTATACCAGATTTTTTATTTTTCATAAGAAAATAATAAAACCCAATTATGTGTTTTTTTCATGAGAATTAATTGTGATCATGATGACATATAGTTTCTTGTTTTGGTGGGGTTGTCCCTTATATTATCTGTACGAAGCAGAAACTACTGTAACTCTGAAAGCATCAGATAGAAGGTGCAATTACTGCTTCCCCCTGCAACATATTGTTTATGGGAACATGGAAGAGAATTCTTTTATGTGACATGATAGGTCAGTGTATAATTGCTACGTCTATATTTATCCATATTAATTTTTTAAACCCTCGTTTATTTAATATCTATTAAAAAACATAATAAACACAAAACTTGTTTATGGTACGTCACGTGAAATTTGGACCTGATACAATCCACTGCCATGGAACATACAGTTGAGTGGAGACTCCAAGGTGATATGGATATGGTTGAGTAAACTTGATGATTGAAAACTCCACCATCAAGTTAACTCTTCCAATCACTTGATGATGGAAAATTCTCAGAATGACTACACCTCTTCATACATGTGTGATCAGTTGAATTGCAGACTTATCCACACCATGATCTTATGGATTGAAAAACAAATGCAGAGAAGTGCTAAAACTTCAATTAAGTTGGAGATGAAGATTATATATAATTCATGTGAGGATATTCACCCACAATTATTGACTAAGAATTAACTTTCATACACTCCTACATCTCTTGTTAACTCTAGCAAGCTCAAACATGGATTGGAAGAAAGACTCTACCTCTTCATCATGCCTCACTAAGTGGTTCAACCCATTTGATGGTGATCTTTTCATGGTGGAAGAAAAGGGTGGCATTTGCAGTCTTCTCTTCTTTCTTGGGGCAGGAGGACATTTTTGAATTATGGGAATCCTGTTACCTGACCAAGTTGGAGTTTTGCACTCTTCCAAGTCCTCAACATTTCCATCTTGTGCTGCAACCACCCTCAAGATTTTAGCATCTGCTTCTGATCCTCCTTCTGATGCTCCTTGTTTAGAAAGGCTTGAATATTCCAGTTGTGGAGGAACTTGATGCTGTGTTGTTGACCCTGGAGACATGGAGTTTCACTAATACACACAAAAGCAAAAGAGTTAATGTGTAAGCAATAGGCAATACGTTAGATGGTGAAAAAGTGAAAGGTGAGAGTACTTAGAAGGTGGAAGCTTTTTGGTGTGTGTTAATTTGTACCGTTTTGGCTCTCTTGTTCAAAGATTTGGTGTGGAAACTTTTTGCTTGAAGGTTGAGAATTGAAAGAAGATGTCAGTGCCGTGCTTATGCTTATGGTGGTTGCGAAGGACAGTTGCATGTGAGAACAAGTTTAAGTTGGCAAGAAAGGCACTCTTCGGATCCTCTTTGTGTTCAACGTTTTGGATTCATTCGGCTACATACCTCTACCCTTACCTTTATACACCTCATCTCTTACCCTTCCTTAGGTTAAACTTTCTATTCCATTCCTAAATTTTATATTATTATGATTATTAGGGAAAACAATTTATAGAAACTGATAATGGGCATAACTCACTCACTTCAGCTTATTTTTAATCAATATGAGATTTTTCAACACTATCCCAATACCCTCTCCTCACGTCGAGGAGTCATTCATTTTCAACTCAAACATGACCTATTAACAGGTAACCTAATCTAGGTCCAATCCTCACGTCGAGGAGTCATTCATTCTCAACTCAAACATGACCCATTAACAGGTAACCTAATCTAGGTCCAATTACCTTGCTAACAATCAAGGCTCTACACAGCGTCTCGTTAACAACTCTTTTAACAATCAAGACTCCTCAAATCATATACAAAGAGATCATAATCTATTAACAGTGGCCCAAATTATACCTAACAATTTGTCAACTAAAGTTCAGTATATTAACAAGTAGTCAAATTTAGGCCCATCAATCTTGTTAACATGACTCGAATATCATATAGAAAGTGATTATGAGTTTAATTCATCTCAAAACCGATTCAGAAGGTGAGATTTACACCTCACTTATATACTATAATTCGGATTCATTTTTAATTAATGTAGGATTATCCAACATAATTCTCAACAAAATCATTTTTCTTAAAAATTAAAACTAATTTATATGTAAGTTAATTTTGTAAAATTTATTTATCTTATATTTTAAAATTTACTTTTTTAACTTATATAAACTAATATCAACTTGTAAAAAATATTATTTTATTTTTTCTTACTTGAACTTATACCTTAATATTTAATATTCTACTCTTCCTAATCTAGAAGTTAAAATAAATATTCGTTATTTTACATCTTATCCAGAATTTATTTATTATTATATCTAATTAAAATAAAAAGGTTCCCATGACTATTACATAATAAATGGTTCAAATGTCTTTATTGTATATTTTTTAAAAATTATTATCTCTCACGTTTATAGATAAAAAAAAATGAATATGTTGATAGTTTATTCAATTGAGCTTTTATTTAAGGGTTTATTTTTTTTATTGGTGTTTAACCAAATTATATAATTCATTGTTTTTTAGGAATATATATATAACTTTCCAGGTTCATTTTTATCATGAGTTTTAGTATAGTCTTCTTCTGATGTGGTGTTTTTTTTATGTTTCTCTTCTTTTATTAGTAAATTTGTAGTATGATATAGATTATTAGTGTGCATAACAATATTAACATAATTGATTTATATAATGATGCATCAAATTATAAAAAATATTATATATTGTGCCTATATTAATCAGTATATATATTAATTTTGATTGATGTAATGCAAATATTCATATAAATTAATATAAAAAAAGTGAGAGAAAAAGTTTGATAAGAAAATAAATGAAGTTTCAATTTACATAAAATTTAAAACATTTAAATAATTTCAAGAAAGTAATCTAGAATTCATTGTGCTGAGCTGATTAATATATAATTCATATTGAAAAAAAATGTATTGCCATAATAGATGATTTTATTATATAAATAAGTACTTAACTTCATGACTATTTTTTAATGTGTTTAAAATAAGACAGTAAACTATAATTAATATTTTTATTGATGTTGATAAGATGGACATTCTCGTTAATAGAAGTTTGACATGTTCTATCAATAAGGCAAAAAACATTTCAGTAACATTAAAAATGGAAAAACTAACAAAAGATATTGTGATTGAAGATGTTTCTATTATTGTTGGGATTGAATATTCCGAGAATTTTTCTTCTAACCTCAATTTGGGAGTTTCTATCTTTAGTACGAGAGTTTTTCGTTTTAGAAAAAAATATATATATTAATTATACTCTGAGATCAAGTCAATATTAAATTTAAATAATATATTATTTATAGTCCTTATTTAGAATCAAAATCCATACTTTAATATATTATTTATTTATAGTCATGATAAAATGGGACTTAATTAAATTTGTGAACCTTCTTTATGGTTTTTTTTATAATATTAGCCTAATTATTTTTATTTTGACTTAAAGATTATTTTACTTAATTTGTATGTAAGTAACATATTTTTTTTTTAATTGAAAATATGTCATATTATGCCGAAAACTTACTGGATTAGTTATCCGTACACAAAATATATCTATAACACCTCCTTTTCTTTATATATATATATATATTAGTTATTTGTTTTAATAAAAAAAGTTACAAATATAAGTTGATTTTAGAATTTAATGAGCATGCTCCTTTATTCCCATGATTCAACTTTTAAAACCTGAGTGTGACGATAAGGTTCAATTGTCCAATAAGTTACCTATTATTTTCTATATATATGTAATATAAGGAGAAATAATAAACTCATACGAAAAATTTTGAAATTTGTATAAAATGGTTTAGATAATGGAACATTTAGTCATGAAATTGGTGAGTTTCCATTCCATATTGTTGATTATTAATTAAGTGAAAATATTGGAAGAAGATAAAGAAAAGAAGAGAAGAAAAAAAAGAAAGGAATGGTTTTGTTGAATGAAACCATTCATGTGTAGAAGGGACATTTACACCTAGGATGTTTCATACATTTATTTAAGGAATGCAAAGCAAAGCATTATTGCAGCCAAAGCCAGGCTATCTTGAAAAGTAACACCAACGTTGTTCTCTCCTTTTAGTCCTTAAAAAATTAATGCTCCCCATTAAGACAGCTTTGGTTTAAGGACACTCAAACCCACATGGGGATTGTGAGGAATGAGCTGGATAAACACCACAAATCCAGCTTCAAATTAATTAATCATCAAACCATAATAATTCTAATAATATATATCAAAACTAAAACTCTTTATTATTATTATTATTATTCTTAATTGTACTATAACTTCAATTATGGACCTAAAGGTGCCCTATGAGGTACCCCTTTTCTTCTCCTTGAATTTGAACAACCATGTTCTAGAGATGGCCTTAGTTCTGAATTAGAAGACGTGCTTTTGTAAACTTGTTTTTGGATTCCTTCACCCAATTCTTCCTTTGATGGCAACCTTCTTGTCATTCCTTCATGCATTCTCCCTATTTCTTCGTCTTTCTTTGCGCTTAAGACAAAGCTCGCATTCCCCTTCTTCTTTGTTCCTACAAGCTATTATTATTTTTATATACATACAATAAACAAATCATTATTATAACCAGTTTCTTAAAAAAACTGTACCAAAATCACTTCTAATCATTATTCTTCTGTTGGGTATGTACACAAGCATACAAATCGAGTAAAAACGAAACTAAAGCCAAGAAAAGGAAATAACATATTTTGCCTTCTTTGCAGAAATTTGGAGTATGTACAATGAATGACATGGCTATATGTTTTAGCAAATTAAAGAATTGAAAAGGGACAGAAATTAAGACATTGTGAAGAAAAAGGGAATAAGTTAATGAGAGATCACCAACCTTGCATCCCAAAGAACAGAAACGAAAAGGGTCCAAGAGATTCCTTCTGCAAATTTCACACAAATGGGAGTTGCTTTTTCCACTACCAACCACATTATTGGTTTTTGGTTGATTCTGAGGCCTCTCATTCAGGAAAAGAACTCTAGCACTGTTTATCACATAGGTCTGAACTCCACTGATATCCAAAACCTTCTGAATCTCTGCTACCCTCACAACATCATGATACGACGACCTCCTTATCTGCATTACACTTGCAAATAAAAATATTCAATCCTTCTCATTCCCTCAATTTCCATCACTATAACTTTCAAATTCTCCAATCTTATTAGACAAAAATCCATGTTTTTGTTTTTCATGATATATATCTTCTTTCAGAGATAATATGGTTTCAGATATACTTCTGCAGTACTCAATCCTGATGTTATGTTTGAGAAACTATGCTAACATGTATATATGATGAATAACACAAAATAAAAACAATACCCACTTGAATTACTTGATGATCCTTGTGCCAAGATTGTTTGCAGTAAAAACAAAATGCTTGGTCCTTGCAATCGAGGCAATACATGTTGCATTCGTTTCTGGGTGTGTTGATGTGAGTTTCGCACATGGTGAAGAATGTGGTGGACAATAGTTGTTCCAGCCATGGTGGAGGCACCAACATCAATTCCTGGTTAGAAACAAACACAAACACTATCAAAGTAAGAAAAGCAAAATGTAGTGAACAAAAGAAAACATGTGTATATGCTTGAACATTACCATGGTGGAGGTTGATTGTTATGAGGTGTAAGTAATGTTAGAGATTATTGTAGCAGAAAGTGAGGAAGATTTAGAGAGTTGAAATTGAAAGAGGGAAATTGAAAGGGTAACATAAGATTTGTGAAGAAAAGAATGGATGAAGTAAAGGACAAAGCAAGAGAGTTGTATTATATAAGGTGGCATGAACGGTTGAAATGCAAGGATGGTAGGTCAAGTGGGTTTTGGACCGTTCGATTGGACGAGATTATGTGGGTGCATTCTTCTGTTTGGAAGGGTTGGTTACATTACAGCTACCATCATTCAATTATATATATATATATATTTTTTAATTTAGTTTTTCTTAAATATGGTTATATTTTGAAAGTTCTAAAAAATTAAAAAAAGTTATATGCATTATATTTATGATAAATGTTGGGAGCGAAATTAAAAGGAAAGTTATTTACTGAAAAAATGTATATTTCTATAATTTTTAAATTTCCTTTCCTATGATTTTTAATGAAGAAATTCTTTTTCTTTCTAGAAAATTCTATATTTATTATAAGTTTTTTTTTGGGATAATTATATTTGATGTTCAATGTATTTCTTTAAAGGTGTATGGTTGAATATAGGAGTGTTTATAATTGGAATTAATGCTTTTTTTTATTAAACATTTATTTAATTAAATATGAATTTATTTGATATAATTTTAATTTAATATAAAATTAAAAATATTATAATTTATTATGATCAATTTTACAGTATTTATTCTTATAAAATTATTAAATATTTTATAAAAAATTGTAAGACATTTTTTCATAAAAAGTTATCTAATAAAAAATTTGTTAAAAATTTTATTTTATATAATTTTTATTATATTCATAGTTTTTATTTTTTATATATTTATATAAATTACATAATTTTTTACTAAAAAATCATCATATAAATTTACTATTATTATATGTTATAAATATAATATAATCAAACTATTAAAAAAAATCTTTAAAAAACATATTTATGTATTTTTGATAGATTTGATTTCTATTTACCATCTAAAATTCAAACCAAATAATTTTAATATCTTTTCAAATTTTTAAATCACTTTTCCGTAATTTTCTTGGAGTCAAAGTTGAAACTATTTGAGAACTAGCTTAAACTCATTAATATATTTATTGCAATTTCAATTTACTTTTATTTACACTTCAAAAGATTAATACTTTTATCAGTCATTCCAAACTACAACACTACAATCACTTGAAACTTTTTTTTCTTATATTTCTTTTACACTAATTTCTTAACTTACAAATATATAAATAAAAAAATAATTCACATTAATAAAAAAATAATTCACATTAATAAAAAAATAATTCACATTAATAAAAAAATAATTCACATTAATAAAAAAAATAACTAATATAATTTAATTATAACAATTTAATTTAAGAGAAATAAAACATTTTTTTCTAAATTATACATTTTTTTATATTTGATATCGATAATGTCATAAAAAATATTAATTCAATGAATAATATTTTGAGAATGATCTTAGAAGTTTTTAAGGTAAAGTTTTTAAGATCAATACACAATAGTTCTTCTTTTTGTAATATTGGAGAGACCCATTTAATTTTTTTTATAGAAAAATATTTGCTCTCTTCATTTTTTTAAGAAAAATAAACATGGCCATCATTTTAAAAATGATTTGAATTTGATAGAAAAAAAAAAAAACAATGGTGATAATCAATTCATTATAAGTTAATTTTTTGGTAGAGATTATTATAAATTGTTGCATGATGATTTGGTACCAAAACAGGAAAAGAAAACAGTGTGGATAATAGTGTTTCTTGAAATAAGAGTGTTGATAATTTAAGAAAATTTAAGAATGTATAGAACACAATCATATGTCTGAAAAAGTTGATTACTTTAGTAGACATTGCCTGTAGTACATTTAATTATAACTCAATGTTGTTGTTTCAATTTGGTTCATTTCTTATGCCATTAATTTATACACTTTTGCTTCCTTTGGGTGAAAATTTTGTGTTTGTCATAATGTCACTTCAATTCACTATTTGCAAAGTTAAAAATTCAACTTTAGGTACGATGACATCGACACTTTTTTACTAATTATAACATATATGGTGGATCAAACTTTCCTTTGAAAACGCCACCTATTCAATTGTGATGATTAAACAGTAGAACAAGAAAAAAAAACATTTTTTTTAAATTAAGAATAATATATATTTATGATGTCTAAAATTAGAGATTTATGGATTTAAAAAATTTAGAAATTTCATCTTAAAATTAAATTAATTAATATTAAATAAAGTTATAAAATAGTTTACAAACTAAGATAAATAATATAGATTTTTTTTATCTTTACCCATAAATATTTATTGAATTAAATTATCTATTTTAATAAACATTATAAATTAAAATAAATAATTTTAAAATTTTCTTAATATTATTCTTTTATATATATTTATCAAAATAATAAAGGTAAAATATAAATTCTCATAAAAAAATACTATAAAAATAATTTTAAGAATATACTATATAAAAAATTTAAAAAGATAAATAATAACAAAAATATAAATAAAATAATATATTAATAATATAAAAACTATATTATCTTAATAAATATACAATATTTATATATAATAATAATAATAAAAATAAAGATTTATGAAAAAGTTATAGAAATATCTCTATGTTTGTTCCAAGTAAATTCTTTATATTATTAATTTATTGGATGTTTCTTAATCATTAACTCTATGTTCTCGAAATACTAACTCTATTAGTGTCATTATGTTATTTGACAATAGGTCATTACTATCATATAACATAATCTATTCTTAGTGTACATAACTAAAGTAACTTTTGGGAAAGCAAGACTTAAATTAACCAAAACTAAACCCATTTCTACCAAATAGAATCTAACAATATAAAATTGCATCACATCACTGTTAATAATCATTTTCTTATATTTTATGAACAAAAGTTTTTTAAAATATTATTTATTATTTTACAAAACTAATAATACATTAAATATTTGTCATTTCAAACCTTGACACCTACCATGACATTAAATTTATTATTCAATCCAATCAAAATATTCTAGTTGAGTTCGTGTGTTTTTTATATCCAATTTGATAAATTGGTTTGAGTAAAGGCAATTCAATGCTAAAAGCTTAATTTTTGTTTTACTTTTTATAAATAAAAAAATGTGAACAATAATTGGATTGTGGTGATTGAGAGTTTAAATTAAAATGTTATTACCCAAAAAAAAATTATATGATTAAAACAAAATTGGATTTAATGTGTTTAAGTTGAGTTAGTTTGAAATTAAAAGTTACCCAAACGTGCGAACATCCTTAAATTCAAATATTTCAAGTATTGTCGAAACTTTTTCTTTATTACAACTATGGTTTAAACTTTACTTTTTGAACATTAATTGTTTTTTTTTAATTTGTTGGGATGTTTTTTTTAATTAATTTCTTTCAAGGAAAAAAATAAAAATAGGCTACATACTTAAAATTAGAAAAATGATAAACCAAAAATTAGTTTGTTAATCTCCCACTTAATCTCAATTTCTTCTTCATTCTTGAAGTCCACTATGTCAAATTCTTTGAAACTCATAAATCCTCAACTGTTAAAGTGGAATAGGCCCAACACTGTTCTTAACAAGCCCAACCCAAGATCTCAAAAGCTCAATATGGAAAGAGAAATTGTGTGCAGCTATGATTTGTTGGTGAATATTTATGGCAAAAGTTGAATGTGGAAGATATTTGAATAAGCATGAGGTTTGGCAAAGGGTTAGTTATGGGAGAAAACTTATATAATTTGGAGAAAAGTAGGTCCTAAAGATCCCAAATTAAAGATGTAGTTTGGAGAAAAGGTTATCTATGGCACCCAACTTATAGGACAAAGACACCAAATTCATGCCAAACATAACCTTATGCTCCTATCACCATTTTATAATTTATATATACTCTTATGGATAGTTAGGTTTTCTTTTTCCAAACATATTTTATATTTTTTTCTTGTTATATACATGTTTATATTCTGTATACTTTTTCTTTTCATTTTCTCTTTAATGGAGAATGCAAGTATTTTTTATATTTAATGTAATTTTGTTTGAGTTTCACAATATTATTATGAATTGTTTTTGTTAAAATTAAATATTTGAAGATAATTTTCATTGAATTTCATTATTTCTTTCAAGTTTTCAAGTTTAGTTCAAAATCTTCACGATACACAAAAATTTATATTTATAATGACACATTTAAGTCAGTATATAATTAAAATTTTTAATTATTATATCCTATAAAATAATAAATCTATCGTATCTAATATTTATTACTATAAAATAATAAATCTATCGTATCTAATATTTATTATATAGTGAATTTTATTTGATAAAACTCTAATTAAGCTTTCTTATTATGTTAATAATGATTGTTTTATTATTTAATATGTGATTCCACATTTTACTGTATTGAATAAAGAAAATCTCAATCAATCTTAAATTGTGTCATAAAGTATCGTCCAAAACCTTCTTAATTAATCTTATTATTGGGAAATCTTACATTGACTACAAATGAGGTCATGTAAGCCTGTTGTGGTTGTGGCCCAAGCACGCGTGACTGTTGTTGCTGTCTCTGTGGTTGCTGTCGCTGTGGTGCTGGACCCCGTGCCCAACCTTGGTTTGGATATGGGCATGGAGGAGCCCATTGAGGCATCCAACCCCAAGGTGGGTAATTCGGCCAAGGGGAAGGCCCCCACTGTGGTTGTTGCTGTGTACTCCCACTGGACTGCTGCAGACCACCACTGCTGCCCCTTGCGCGGTCGGATTTTCCACTGCCGAACCTACGACCACCGCCACCGGATTTTTTTTCAGAATTCTTGCGATATCCGGACGGCTTCCCACGATGTTGCGGGTGGTGTTGTTGGTCCGAATGTGAGGAATTTGAGACATAAACGGATTGTGAGGCAGCCACCATTGCCGACTCCGAGCCCATGGCAGCCTCCTTTGCCAATCCTGCTTCCTCAAGGGTGAGCATCGACCGAGCCTTATAAAACGGAGGTAGAGGATCACTTTGCCGAATTAACGTCCCTACACCGCGATATGCACTTGTGAGACCCGAAACAAGTTGAATGACGAGACGGCTCTCCAACACCGGTGCTCCAACATTTTTCAACTGATCAGCAAGGGATTTGAGACGTTGAGAATATGCCAAAGCATTCGAAAAATTCTCCATCTTGGTTGGGAAATCCCACATTGACTAAAAATGAGGCCGATCTATGGTATATAAGTGAGGTGTAAACCTCACCTTATGAGCCGGTTTTGAGGGTGAGTTAGGCCCATAATCACTTTCTTTGACATGGTATCAGAGCCTGGTTAATAGATTATGATCCCCTTCTACATGGTTGGAGGAGCCCTGATAGTTAACAAAGTTGTTAACGGGCCGTTATGTAGAGTCTTGATTGTTGGCAGGTTGTTGGACCTAGATTGGGTCACTTGTTAACGGGTCACGTTCGAGTTGAGAATGACTCCTCGACATGAGGGGAGGGTGTTGGGAAATCCCACATTGACTAAAAATGAGGTCGATCTATGGTATATAAGTGAGGTGTAAATCTCACCTTATGAGTCAGTTTTGAGGGTAAGTTAGACCCATAATCACTTTCTTTAACATTTATACTTAAATTTTAATTTTTTTTTTCTTCACCTTAAGTTAACCTCCATAACATAGATAAATAAAAAGGTGTTTGATTCAAATATCTCAAATAATAAACTTCATTATTATTTAGACAGCAAAATATTTATAAGGAAAAATTAAATGAACACCTTCAAAATTTTTTACACCCCATCAAATATAAAAGACATACTTAGATGGGTGTGAAAAGGTGCATTAGAAATTTTGGTTTCCATGTTCATCACCCATACTTACATTAATTAGGTGGCATACATTCATAACCTTGAACGTTAATATCTACATTTGGAAGGTGAAAAATGAGAAAGTGAAAAGCTTCTTTTTCTGGTTTTGTTTCATTGTGATCATCGTCAATAACAATGGTTGACCACAAGCTTAATAGTAATAATTGACGCACAAACCAAAGTGACACTCCCTTTCAATACAACCAATTTCTTTTTTTGTCTTTCTTTTCAAACTTGAATTTCGTGGCTGTTATCATTGAAAAATAAATTTAATTATTGGAGTCAATCCTGTCATGGATGCTATCATGCTGACTTTGGTCACCCTCGCCGTCCACCTTCCTTCTCATAATTAATGATGTCTTCAATAATGTCTTTTACAACATTCTCTTTTTTTATTTTTTTATTATTATTATTATATACTTTTATTTATTTATTTATTTTTCTCCATTATTCTATTTTTCTCTAAAAGAATTATACTTAATTCCTTATAACAAAGTTTAGGGTGATAAAGTAGATCGCTTTCTCACAAATTCACCAAATTGAGTCTAAGTTTGAGATGACCCACAAATTGAAAAAAGTTAAAAATTTTAGATCATCCCAATTAAGGTGAGTTGGTGAACTGACAATTGATAAAAAAATAAAAATTTGAATTTTTTATTTTGTAAAATTAATATAGATTGAAAATTTTTAATTAAAAAACTTAAAGTATACTAATAATTTAGTCTAAAATTAATTTCCTCTATTAATTAATTTTAAAAATTAATCAAAGATAATAAAAAACATTTTTTTTTCATTTTTTTAAAGAATACTAAAGTCTTTTAAAATATTATATAGTAAAATACCTAAACCATTAATTCAACTTTTATTTTGAAAAAAGAAAAGTAGATTAATGGATTAGCAAATAATTGAATCACTTAACTAGAGCTGCCATTTTTTAAGGTTTGGACAACCCACATTGTCATTTCTCATAAGGGAACTTTTAAGATGTTTATGAAATAAGAATAAAAATATTAGTTAAAAGTATTGGTTCAATAAATTGATTTAAAATACAAGGTTTAGAATGTGTGAAAGTAAAATAATAATTTGGTAAGGAAATGTGAAAATATTGAAGACAACTTATAAAAATGATAATTCCAAATTAAAGTTGGAAATAAATAATTTAAATATTTATTTACAATTGTCAAATTGCAGAAAGACTGTAATCTGACCAATTTTAATTAATAACTAGTTTTATTTTTTATTAAGTAAAGAAATGAGTTAAATTTTCAAACAAATGTTAAATTTTCTCTTTCAATCTCACTCTCTCAAACCTTTTGTTCATACATAAAACGCATACTCAGGGTGGATATTTAGTAACAGAGAAAAGTAATGATGATAAATTTGATGGTAACGCGAAACAAAGATTTTCAAACATGTATTTCTTTTTGTAATTTTATATTCTTATATTTTTTATCGGCTTATAAATCATAAAAATTTATTATTCGAAAATGAAATTTGTTTTTAATCACTTTTGAATATTTATGGAAGATATTTAATTGGTTTCTTATTTTTCTTTAGATTTGATATTTACGGATCCTTAAAATATTATATTCAGATATCATATTTTTATTAAAAATTTATTATCCGAATAAAATGAAATTGGTTTTTAATCACTTTTGAATATTTATGGAAGATATTTAATTAGTTTTTTTTTTTTTTTAGATTTGATATTAGAGATTTGATATTTATAGATCCTTAAAAATATTATATTCAGATATCGTATTTTTATTAAAAGAAGATTGTAATTCTAAAAATATGATATTAAGAATCAAATATTTTATCTTTTTAAAAGAGAATCTCTTAATTTCTAAAAAATAACTCATTTTAAATATTCTGAAAATCTTACTTGAATTCTTTTTGTAAGAACAAAAATGGTCTTAAATCAACAATATTTTTATATAAAATTAGTAACCCATGAAAAATCGTATGATTACAATATATAATTCCACGTATTACATGACAATGATTGAAATCAATAAAAAAAGTTGTTAAAAAACTAAAGTTAATTAAAAAAATAATTGAGAGTTAAAAGTGAATTTTAAAAAATATAAGAAACTAAAAATATATTTTACCAAAAAAATTGCATATAACAATCATATCTAATTCACATTTCATCTTACATCATCTCTTAATAGTGATACATGACTATATATGGACTAAAATCGTTAATAAAAAAAACCTATTTAGAGATTAAAAACAAAACTTATAAAAGTTGGAAAATGAAAAACCTACACCATATTTTGTCACACATTTATTATCATATATATATATATATATTAATTTCTTATCAATAAGTTTTAACCTAATTTATTTTATACATAAAGTGATATAATCACTATCATTTAGTTAAAAGATACATATCTAGTTAAGAGAAACTTTGTCATAATTACAAAGAGTTTAATTTAGAAGATTCTTTTGGTTATGGAATGTTTTAGTCAAGATCATATTTTTAGGATATTTTTCTAAATAACTCCATATCCTGATCATGAATCTACCTAAAATTCTCCATATTCACAAAATGTCTATAGAGTTCAATATTTTAGTCTGAATTTGATTTGAAATAACTCATTTTCTGAATTGAAAGACTTTCTAAAACTGTTATCAATGTATTTATTAAACTTTATATCAACTTACTTCTAAGATTATATTAAATACTTTTTCTGTCTGATAATAGTAAATATCGTTTAATATTTCTTTTTTACAAAATAATAAAAAGAATAGAAGAAGAATAGAAGAGAATAATAATAAAACTTCATGTCATTATTTCTTTCATAATATTCTTGGCTTCCATCACCCCAAATCGAGGTTTCCTTTCATCCTATCCTTTTCGAACTGAATCTCATAAATACCCTCCTAATGACCCCACAATAACTTGCAGTTACACACTTCGCAATCTTGTTTCAGAAGAACACAATATAACCTTGCTTTAAGGATAGCATAGTTTTACCTGGAAAAGAGTGAAGATCTTTATGTTGTTGTTGTTGTACCCTTTGAGATTTAACCCACTTTTAATCTTGGTGCATACGTAGGACTCTTACACCTTCTGTTTTCTGTTGAAGATAGACACTGACATGACAAAACACGCTTCTTTCTTCCAAATCAATCCTCTTTGACTAACCACTTCGCCAATATAAATAAATTGCCGTATCCTTTGCTTCACTTCACTCTTTCTCAGCCTCTCATACCTTATTCTGCTTCCTTTTCTTTTCTCCAAATGGAAAAAGTTCCTCATTTACTATCCATTTTCCTGTTCATTGCTTTGCTGTTTCATGGAGGAAGGGTGTTAGCTTTCAAAACCCAAGATGGATCAGAGGAATGGGGATACGTTCAAGTCAGACCCAGTAAGCCATTGCTTCATAATTTTGAAATTTTAATTCATTGGTACATACCAAATGATAACCCACAACAATTTTATTTTTTTTGTGTTTTCATGTTTTTGTTAGTTATCTGGGTCGTGATTCATGTAATGGACCTACTTTTTGGGATAAGGCTTTGTTGTTGTTGTTGTTTAGAGTGTAGGAAATTTAGAGTGAAATTGAACTAATAGCTGCAATTCTTTTTTGCCTTGCTGTGTTGTTATTGTGGTCACAGAAGCACACATGTTTTGGTGGCTTTACAGAAGTCCCTATAGAGTGGAAGATCCCTCTAAGCCATGGCCAATTGTTCTCTGGTTGCAAGGAGGACCTGTAAGTGTTACTGAATTAGGTTGTTTGCTATGAACAAAAACATGAACAACCCATTATTTGAGGTTTTCAAACATTGAGCAGGGAGCTTCAGGAGTTGGGATTGGAAATTTTGAGGAGGTTGGGCCTTTGGACACGGACTTGAAGCCACGGAATTCCACATGGTTGAAAAAAGCAGATCTCTTGTTTGTGGTAATAATTTTGAAAAGAGTTTCTTTGAACATTTTTTACTGTGGCTCTTGATTATGATAACTCAATTGAATGCTTCTGATGCTGTGAACAATATAGGACAATCCAGTTGGAACCGGGTACAGTTTTGTGGAGGACAAAAAACTCTTTGTCAAAACAGATTATGAAGCGGCCACCGACTTGACTACATTGTTGATTGAATTGTTCAATGGGAATGAGAAACTGCAAAAGAGCCCTCTGTTCATCGTGGCAGAGTCATATGGTGGCAAATTTGCTGTCACTCTCGGGTTATCTGCTCTGAAAGCTATAGAAGATGGGAAATTGAAGCTTAGACTTGGAGGTAATCCTCTCTTGAATTGTGTGCATCTGTCGTACTCTAGATTGATGATTTTGGACGAACCTAGAGGATTCTCTAACCAGGAGCTAAAAAACCAATCTCTGAATAAACTAAAATTTATTCAAGGAACTAGTCTCTTTCAGTATGTGCTTTTTCATATAGACGAGTTTGGGAATCAAATATCTGATCATACACATAAGGAGAAAGGTTGTTTGCCAACTTTACTGCACACTATATTGGTAGATTTGTATTCTTCAATTTTTGGCTTATTAATGGGGCCAAGTGGTGAATTTCTCTTTTATTAGTTAGGAAATGGATCAATTGATGAATTTTTTACAAAAAAATTTAGAACAGAAGAAGTCCAAGAAATTCATGATTTGGGTAACTGTTTTTCTTGTGTAGGTGTGGCACTAGGAGACAGTTGGATCTCCCCTGAAGATTTTGTGGTACGTAATAAATAGAATTGATCTGTTCACCAGTTTTTGTTGAACTTTCAACTTTTCAATATTAAATTCAATATTGCAGTTCTCATGGGGTCCTCTCCTTAAAGACCTCTCACGTCTTGACGATGGTGGACTGCAAAAATCAAACAGGTAAAATCTGTTTTCCATCTTCTCAAGTAGAAACAAATATAAATGGCACTGCTAATAAAAAAATAAAGTAACATTCTTTGAAATGGTCACTTTCTGTGTTATCTAACAAACCCATTTTAGATATCAGTATAGCTGAGAGGATCAAGCAGCAACTTGCGGATGGTAAATTTGTTGAAGCCACCGACTCATGGAGTGAACTTGAGTCTGTGATTTCCATCAGCAGCAACCACGTGGTACCATGATATCTTCATTCAACATTTTTTTTATCTGAGTTCCCTTCTAACCCGCATTGTTCTATAATCTTTAATTACCACTACTCCTAAGAAGTCCTATAACTTTTTGTTCACTGCAGGACTTCTACAATTTATTGGAGGATGCAGGAAGTGATGATGTTGCAACATTGGAGTTGGGGTTATATAAAAAAATATCAATGAAGAGGTACTCCAGGTATCTCACTTCCATGAGATCAAAGTCAACATCTCCTGGTGGTGGTGATGATCTTGACAAGTTACTGAACGGTGTCATAAAGAAAAAGTTAAAGATCATCCCTGAGAATGTCACGTAAGTCTTTAATTCTTTGACAACAAAAGGGCACTTCCAATTTCACTGCAAACCAATCAAATGGTCACTCACTTAGCTTCTGTGCTGACAGATGGGGAGGCCAATCTGGTGAGGTTTTCGATTACCTTGCAGGAGATTTTATGAAACCAAGAATTGATGAGGTAAGAAGAAAATATAAGTGTCAAAACAAGCTGAGAACCATGGTTTAACCTTCAATTTAAATGGACATAATCATGTTCACAATCATATCCTAAACAGTCCATTTCAGCATAAAATCAACGTTTCTAGTAAGCTTATTTTCTTGAGTTCTTCCCTCCTATAGTTTCCTTCAAGTGGGTAAATTTTTCCTTTCCCTTTTTGAATATTTGATGTTCTTTAATTTAAATCTCCAGGTTGATGAACTGCTGGCAAAAGGGGTCAATGTGACAGTTTACAATGGACAGGTAAGGTCCCTTTCCACAACTTTCATTGTTAATGTGACAGTTTCTATGATAATTAATAAGAATGGATGATATTCGTGATTGGATGTATATAATATAGGCCACCCCAATTATTTTATTTAGCATGTGGATTTGTTCCCAAGTTAATCAGATTATTGTATTTGATTGGTTTTGAGACTTTTCAATTGTATCCAAATGATCTCTTACTCTTACTTTTTATGTTTTGATATACATAACTTCATATTCTGTCTGATTATTACAGATTGATCTGATTTGTTCAACCAAAGGGGCTGATGCTTGGGTTCATAAACTGAAGTATATATGCATCACTTTCTCTCCTAATTTATCCTTCAAGATTGTTGAGATTGAAACCAAAGTTCAAACTCTCTTTAATTATTGTTTTTCATTATAGGTGGGAAGGGCTTAAAAATTTCTTGGCAAAAGATAGAACACCCCTCTACTGTGGAAGTGACAAATCAAAAACCAAAGGCTTTGTTAGATCATATAAAAATCTATACTTCTATTGGATCCTCAAAGCTGGCCATTTTGTAAGTCAACACAATCATCTTCTCTATATACTTTTTCATTAATATTTCTATAAAAAAACAAAACAATAAGAAAAAATTATTCAAATAAACTCACTTTACGTAAATTAGTAAATTTTACATTAACCATAGATATCATATAACCATAGCAAGATTAGTAAAGCTTTCTAATCAATGTGTCATGTTTTTGTACGTAAAGTTGGAGATGTGAAAGAACTGAAATTTACTTTAAGAATGTGTTTTTTGAAAAGTAGCTTCCTTTGCTTTCAATGAGTAACATCTTTGGATCACATTTTTTTGAAGAATGAATAAATCTGTAGCTGTCAACAGAATAAATTTGCTTTCCAAGATTCCATGGATCTTCTTTCTTTATCTTAAAAAAAAATTCAATGAGTTTTCACGTGTGTCATTCTAGCAAATTGAAGTATTCTCTTCCTTTATTCTTTGCTTTACTTTTGTGAAAACACAAACTTATTAAAATAACAATCAAATTTACTAATATGTAATTTTTTTCTTAATTATTGAAAAAAAAAACATTAAAAGCTTTTTAAACTCTTAAAATATAAAATTATTACATTTTTTATTTAATAAATTTTATTGCACCCATTTTTGTTTAATGATTAGTAAAAAAACAAAATGTCCATTTATTTGTTAGTTTCCGTTTTACTATTAATAGTATATTATAGTGTAGATCTTAACCATTTATTATGAAGTGAGAAAATAGAAAAGAAAATACTCTCCCCCTTTCGAAATATAATTTATTTGATGGAAAGATATAATTAGTTTTACTAGATATAATTTTAAAAAAAAAAACTGTCTAAATTTAAATTTATTTGATTTTATCATAAATTTTGGTTTAATATTTTTATGAATCTTTTATTTAATTTTTATCATAACACTTTATGTGCTATAAATTATAGATGTACAGGTACTAAATTGGATGCTTTTGCATATTACAGTTATATATACCAATAAAAAGCTATTAATTCAATTGATTTTTTTAAAATTTTTAAAATAATGTTAGCAATGTAATAAATTTACAAAATAATAGCTTATAAAAAAAGACCGAAAACCAGAATAAACGAATGAGAATTTAATTAAAAAGAATGATGTGGACATATTAAAAAACTACATCATAATTCTTTTTATTGTAATATGATTGATATTTTAAAATTTTAAATTTTAATTAATATTTTTTAAATATATTTCTATTCAATATTTCATCTTTTTAATTAAATTCAATATTTTTTAAACCCTTTTTTCTATTTTTAAGGAATGTAGTCATCAAAGATAAAGATATTGATTAATAAGGATATTTTAGTTCGAATAAAATAATATTTTACTTTCATTAAAATTTTCATAATCTATAAACTTGAACATCTAAAGACACAATAAAGAGATATTAATAATTTTTATAAATTTTATAATATTGATTACATCTAATTAGTAATGAAAGGAATGTTTTAAATTGGAAACTAAATTTTCAGATAGTAAAAAAAAAGTATCCCCTTCAAACATGATAAGGATATGATTAGTGTCAGCGTCTTCTCCCATGTTGGGTTCAAAGAAGTAGAATAAAAGAAAGTGTGGGAGGAAAAAAATCAAAAGTGTATTTATTTATTTATTTAAAAAGAAAGTAATATAAAAAATTTATTATTTAAAAATAATAAATAAATAAATTAGAATTAACTAAACAAAGTTATGAAAATATTAGTTTTTTTTTTTTTTTGCTTTTCCTTTTTGAGTGAAACATATAATATAGTAAAAAGATATTTTTTTATCACATTTTTTGACCGAATAAAAAAACCCTTTTTTTCATTTTCCTTTATCAGTTAATTTTCACTTTAAATTTCCACTTCAAATAAAATATGTTAATGAACATACCTCAGTTATAAGATCCAATGACAGTGTGTGTTCTGAAAAAAACCAGAGATTTGAGAATGCTTCAGTTATTTTGTCCCATGAAGAGTGCAGAAGATTTTAATTGGTTTGCTCATTGGTTCAGGTACCCACTGATCAACCCTGTGTGGCACTAGACATGGTGGCTGCAATTACACTGTCACCAGCCACTTGACATTTTCACACAAAACAAATAATAATATTACTCTTTGGAAGATGGAGCAGGGTATAAGAAAGAGACAACAAATATACAACTAGAACAACATCATCAAGCATTGAATTCCAATAAAAAACTCATTACAATGATGCTATTGATTGTTAATTTGTTTTACCATCTCATTTTTTTTCAATCTCATACCTTGCTTCTTATTTTCATGATTCAATTAGATACTAATCATTTTTTTCAAATTTACATATATTGTTTAAAATTTATCCTTGCTATATTATCATTTCTCTCGAAAATCTTTTATTGATTTAATTAAAAGCATTTTAGTCTAAAAAAATGGAGTTATTTTCTTTTGTAGGAAGTGAGTCCCTTCACTATTCTCATTTGTAAATGGAAAATAGTTAATGCTTACTCAATGAGATGCATAAACTCACTCATGGGGAAAGAGAGACTTGAAAGAAAGTAAAATTAGTGATGAGTGAAATAAGCAATCTCATAGAAAAGAAAAAAAATCAATAAAATGAGGCTTAAAGAAGATAAAAAAAAATAGATGTAGAAAACTTTAATTCTTTGTAAATAATAAATTATATATACTTTTGTAATTGAACTTCAAGATGTGAGATAAGAATATATATACATAAATATCCATGTTAGTAAGAGTTAAAGGTTTGAGTTTGAAGCATTGGAATTTTGAAGCTTGGGGTTTACAGAGATGAAAGGTGAAAGCAACTAGACAGAGGTATCCTATCTAACATCTCACCAATTCCAAAAGCAAGAGCAAAGGTTTTTCTATTAAGGAATATACTCAGGACCACTACTATGATAAAGCCCAATTTACACTACCTATATTTGTTCAATTTTATCATTAATTTTGATTTCAAATCTTCTTGTTAATATTGTATTTAATTTTTTATGATAAATTTATATTTATTTGATTTTATTATGAGTTTTGATTTAGAGTCTTCTTATTCATATTTTATTTAATTTTTATTATTCATATTTACAATAATACTTTTGCACATAGAAAGCATTAAAATTTATTTTAACAGCTTTTGTTAGATTTATTAGCCACTTACCATATGTCCACCCTCATCACACGAGTAATTTTTACTCTACGAGTTTTTAACGTAAGTTGCATATCAATTAATGGTAATAAGAAGTTATTGATTTTTTAGGTTTATCCACGAATTTTATATATTTCTAGGTGGATTGGGACTTTATGTTTATCAGGAATATCGTGTTTTATTATAATCAATGGCAAGAGATTCTTTACTAAAATGTGTAGAAAATTTTCCGTAATAAACTCATTCTGACAAAAATTTACGAAGAATAAATCAATGCCAATTTATTTATCATTCTGACCTTTTTTTTAAGAGATCAGAATATATAAAATATATTTATAAATATATAATTATATTTATGTGAATAAAATAAAAAAGTTATTTGTGAAAACTTATTAAAAATAAAAAAAAATGCTGAACTCTAAACCCTATTCTGACTTGTAAAAGAATTAGGTCGGGTAAATAAATTGGCATCGGTCTGGTCTTTGTAAATTTTTGTTCTGAATGGTTTATTATGGAAAAAATTTACAAAATATATATCGGAAAATGTTTGAGACTCAAGTGCATGTGAAGAAGATATAAACCATGTGAGTGTAAAAATTGGAAGTCGTGCAGTACCCCAATTATGTTTTATACTGGTATCAGTATCGTGCAACGCATGGGTCTCTGATGAAAATAAAATATATTTATTAATTATTAATGAAAGAAGTTAATTGAATATATGTTATAAAATATATTGATGTGTAAAACATAATATTAGTAAATGTTGGTACTTAATAGGTGTAGTACAAAATAAATAAAAAAATGCAATGATACAGCTAGAAGATGAAAAGAATGGACATTGGGGAGGAGCAACCCCAAATGCATGGAATGATAATGGAGAGGAATGGGGTTGAACACTTCCTCTTACATCGAATTTAGACTTTTGTGCAACTTCCTTTGTCTTTATCTATTACTGGTTTATTATACTTTGATGATACTCTTTCAGAACAGTATTGTGTAAGTTTATGTCCTTTGGGCAACCAAGGAAGTTGAAGTTAGCAGCATAAGAAAGCTCAAGTAGCTATTCTTTTGTCCCTTTCCTTCTCTGTGGCATATGGGCCACTAACTCATCTGCTTATCTTTTGTTCATTCTCACTCTGTGTATGGCAAGATTTCTTGAAGAAGAATAGAACACTCATATATTGTGAAAATGACAAGACCACCATCGAATTAGAGATTGTCTCCTCTCTGTGAGTGGGGTGCGTTTATATTTTCATTATTATGTTTACTTTTGCATGCATAATTTGAATGAGCACTGTTTCGCATTAACAGAGTGGGAGCAATCACACTGTCACTCACCTAGCGTCGACTTTGGAGTCAACAAACAAGCTAGAACAGGAGGATGACGCATAGAAAGGCAAGACATACGTTTTATGATGGACAGGTGGAAATTGGTGTTTTACGGTTTGGACTCGTTGATTTTACGCAGAGAAATTGATCTTACGTATATTTTTTATATTTTTTGGGTCAGTAGTATATATTGGATTTACCGAACACAGTAGTATACATAAAAGTGATCGACTAATATATTGACTTTACGTTTGGACTCGTTGATTAGAATATCATGAGATTTAGCGATAGTCTATTCACTGGTATAGTTACTTTGGCTTTTAAGTTTAATTATTTATTTTACTCTATTTACACCATTTTTACGTTTTTGGTTTGAATATCTAAAAAATAAACTGTTTTAGTTCTTACATTAAATTAATTTTAGTCCTGGAAGGCAAATGTTTTAAGCAGTCACAATTTTTATAGCAATTGTTAACTGTCACAAGTTTGGTACTTAGAGACCAATTTTAGCAGTAGTTTTGTTACAACTTAATCAAAACGTAAATAAAAATAAAATTGCATGCCTAAAATGAGAAAAACTGAATTGGTGTCTTCCCTTAACTTCTCTCTCTAGTCAATCTCCTCATTTTTTCTCTCCCCATTCTCGTGCGTCTTTGTCTATAGCCATTCTTGCGAATTTAATATTCACAACCTAACTTGAAATATTTCGTCACAGGTAAAGACTGGTTATAATATTGGAGAAAACCAACAATTAAATGGATATTACTTCACTATCTGGTAACTTATGTTTATACTACTGACCCAAAAAATATAATGAGGTCCAAAATATAAAAATGACCAAGAATGAGTTCGGTTTCTATATTAGTACATCACTCTTCAATCTTCATACGCATTAATCAGGGCTCTGTTAAAATTTATGAATAATTAGAAAATTATAAATACAAAATTTTTGTATGACAATTCATTCATATCACGGTCAACTAAAATAGGAATTTGAGCAAATTGTCCACCTCTGATGGAAGAGGAAGAGGATGAGGATAATCTAGAAGAGAGAGGTTGGCGGTCAGTTACCAGAGTTACGTGAAAATATATATATATATATATATTAAAGTAAAATTATAGTACAATTACTGCTTATTTTCAAAGGACTATCTACAAGAGACCAAAGCATAGATTTGGAAAATACTCCATAATTAATAGGGGATCAAATACGAAGCAATATACAATACCTTTATACGGAGCTCTGCCAAAAATGAAAGACAAAGGGGAAAAGCGCAGAAGAACTATATGCCTGACTTGCACAACAAAAGACAGCTTACTCATTCTATCTTTTCCAGTATATCCAACCTGGTTTTCCTCTTCCAACCTTTCATAGTGGCAACAAGGTTGATCAGTCCAACAATCTGGCTTTTAGTGTATTCCTGCAAGAGTTGGAATGCTTAGTTCAAACCTCAGGGAGCAATCAAACGTGTAAGGATACCGTGGAAGGGGGATATCCTTACCGGGTGTGCTCGTGCCCAGTGCACATATTCTGTCTCGGGAAGGTAGTAAGCCTGGTTTAAAAGTCCAATACGTGTATTAGTAATAAAATGCATATTGCATACAAAGGAAGTTTCAAACATGTGAGATTCCCAACTTATTTATGTAGCAGGTAGCCACAAAACCCAACCAATTCTGCAATGTGCAAAAATTCATCTGCATAAGCAAACGAAATAGTGGGAATGTGTTTCCACATCCTTCGTTGTTACCTTGATGAAAGTTTCAACCATTTGTAGCTTGGGCTTCACATTCAGCGTCACAAAATGCTGTAACCCATTAATCAAAACCTGGAATTTGCAAAGACACAATTCAATCCCAGCATATAAAAACTAAAACAGAGTGAATGACGGGTAAGAAGGTTGATCAATTTATCGATCTTTGTCAGCAACTCTGTTACAAAAGAATTCATATTTGTCCCATAACAAATTTGATACTCTAAGATTCAATTGTCAGTAAGGTCTGAAAAAAAAAAATCTGTTGAAACCAGAACGTGGAAAAGTAATTTAAAGATGGTAAAATTTGTCGTTACATAATTTAATGGTTTATTAAGATTAAATAAGACTTGCCATAACTATTAATATAATAATACTTTACTATATGAAATAAAAATCCAAACAAACTATTGAAAGCACTTAAAATTGATCATATATTCAGGAATAACCTGAAGATCTAACGACATAAGAGCTCGTCCTTCATCACTACATCTCTTCACCCTTGAAAGTCCTTCAACAAGAGTTTCTGCCACAATTTCAAGCCCATAATCCAATAATTGGTCTTGAATCTAAGCAAACAGAAGCAGAATTTGTGGATTAAAACTTACGTTTAAACACAAGGAATTATTACATTTCTATGTTTTATTATTCTTTTAAACAATATAAAAGTGGACAATTCAAATATAAGTGTGTATTCATGTAATAAGTTGATTTGTGTGCAATTGATAACTGTGTCTCAAGATAATGGAGTAACAACAATACCTCTTTACGAATTCCTCCATGAGCAAGTCTTGTTTTATAGTGCTTAAACTCCCCCAGCAACAAATCAACATATCTATCAATACAATCTACAAGTCAGAAGCGCAGAAAGGATGCAACAATTTCCAAGGTAAAAATTTGACAATAAAAGAAACATTTACCATTACAGCCAATAATTATGTTTGCAGCTCAACACTTGCAACAACAACCTAGCCTTTTCCTAATTGGTGGGACCATCTACATAGATAAAATTGTTGGAGATTGACTAGTAATATGACTAAATTAAAGTACATATGCATAGGACGACACTCATCTCATAAATTGGTTTTGTGGAAGTTGAATTAGACCCACCAAACTTGAAAAGACTCCATAATCTCCATTTTAATCATGTCTATAAACAACTCGTTGAGCTATCAATCTTAAAGATTTTACCTTTTTCTACCTTAAAGGATAGGACTACCCTCCATTTGATTATTCCCATGAGGGCTGTATAGGTTTTCTCCACACTAGCACAAACAAAGTCAATATCCTACCATTTTTTTTACAAATTAGGTGCTACCTCAACTTTTCTCAAATGCATTCATTACTAATCGTAAATATGTCTAGCATGCTATCTCATCCAACACAGCATTCTCTCCTTCACATTGATATTTTCTCTTTTTGGCATATTATCTTCCGATACTTAGTTTAATATAAAATTGCAAGTCTTATAGCTGTACAGTAATTTTGCTCCTTAAGCTCGAACAGTACCTTTTTGTCACTGATGGTAATGGGAATGCGAAAGAGAAGAAAAATTTTAATGACTATAATAAAAAAACATAAATTTCGAGAAAAATCTCACCTCCAAGGATTTCTCCTTCACAAAGAACTAACACTCAATTTACAAACGACAACACATCTAAATCCGTCCTAATATCTTTTTTCCCCTATTTATTTTTAATTAGCCCCTCTAACTAACTAATTATTATTCTAAACTCCCATTCTCCATATATCTTAACAGTAATACTCTAAGACACTCATCGATATACACACTCCACTTGAATCCTTTGATTTTCACATCACTATCTGTTGGAAATCCCACATCATCTAGAGATATGGTCAAATTAATGTATATAAAGTGGTACAAACCTTACCTCATTTTATGAAAATGAGTTAAGTTTAAGTCCACTTCTGTCATGGTATCAGAACTCTAGGTTTTTTCCTGGAGCCCTGGTCGTTGTTTTTATCAGCTGTGGCTTTCATTGCCATTTTATCTTCAAGAGGTTGTAGCCTATATTGTTGTTTTTCTCCTTGTAAAATCACCCATTAGACAGTTGGTTGCTGAACATCTCCATAATGTTTGATCCAAATGCAATTGGAGAACTCCATAGCGTTAGAGTTTCATATAGATTAAATGAGAAATCATCTTAATCATGTTCTCTTATTTTCTCAGGTAATGTTTCTTGCATGAGTGACTCAAATAATTGTAACTCTTAGATTGTGGATTCGGGAGCTACAGATCATATGACATACTCATCTCAACGTTTTTATTCTTATACTCCATCTCCAAGTAATAGGAAAATTGTTGTTGCCAATGGCTTTGTAGTCACAGTTGCTCGATATGGAGATATCTATTTATCCTCCAAATTTATTCTAAAAAATGTTCTACATGTCCCAAAACTTTCAACAAGTCTTATCTCCATAAAAAATGACCTCAATTGCCTTGCAATGTTTTCCCCATCTTTGTGTGTTTTTCAGGAACAAGACTCAGGGAGGAGGATTGGACTTGCTAAGAAAAGAAATAGACTCCACTACTTTGAACTTTTTCAAGAATTTAAAGTTGACCAACCCATGTCTTTACTTAGTGTATAAAAAAAAGACATTCTTTGGTTGTACCATTGTCTGGTAGGACATCCATCATTTTCTGTTTTAAAAATTATGTTTTTCCATTTATTTGAAAATCTAGATACCTCAAAACTGCACTGTGAGGATTGTGAGTTAGCTAAACACACTCGTGTATCTTTTCCTGTTAGTAATAATAGAAGTTCACAACCTTTCCAATTAATCCATAGTTATGTAATTCCTCCATCTTGCATGATGGACCCAAGAAAGATGCTCAAGCTTGTGACACGTGAATGTAAGATCTACAAGTTTCACCTACTAAAAGTCATGAGCTTCCAAAGCTTGTCTCCATACCTCTAACTTATCATACATTTCCTCTGACTCTCCAACTAGGAACTATATCATCTGAAAAAAAAAAATGCAATGTGGCACTAACACTTGGATATCCTCAATAAGCACAAATAATTTGATGCAAACCTATAATTATAGGGGATCTGCTGTGACCTGCATCTCGGGTCTCAGGCTTATCATGTCATGGTCCCTTTTGACAATTCTTTGACAGCTGTAATATATGCAATACACAATCTTTTTTTCTGTATGGCATTCCACAAAACAACTCTTGGCACTCTAATATGGTTGCTTTTCAATAACACCAACAGAATCAATTGTAGAACTTATACTATTTTGCCCAAGGACTCAAATATAAAATACTTTCATGATATAAAAAATCATTATACACATTCAAATAATCCAGTAGCATTTCTAATTGTAAATTGAAGATATCCTCAGAAGGAATAAAACCATGTGCTTTCACTCAACAAGTTTTTGGGATGATTGGTTCATGACATGGTACCAAATTCTCTAGGACAAAGTGAACTGAATTTTGATCCTTGTTCCCTCATTTTACTAACAGTTGAATTTTGGCACAACATAGGCGGCTTGTGCATTCACCCAAAGGCTCTTGCATTAAGGGTTGTGTTAGATATTAAACCATTTCTGTTTTCACCTATCTTAATTTTAGATTGGAAGTTTGCGAAATTTTTTCTCCCAAAATCCTAACATACATAAAAAGCCAAATATTCATACACAAGAACTTCATTAAAACAAGATCTCAATAGTGCAAATAAATTTTTATATGTACATTATCTAACGTGTGGAGTAGTTGTTTACCTTTGAAATAGAATAGCAACTACCGATACTTAGTGTAATCAACTACAAGTAATACCTAGTGGGAAAAAAATGACATGGGATTCAAAAATAAAAATACGAACCCATTATGCTCCATGCCAAGCTCTTTTAATTCCCATTTACAATTGGTAACACGATCAACATATCTGTAGAAGAATGTATAAAAATTAAAAGAACAATTAAATTTAAACTAGCTACAATAACCTTGCAATAAGTAAACATTCAAAATTAGGCTGAATTTTTATTGCCACAACTTATAATAAACAATAGATCGTGTTCAAAGACTTGGGGACCTACAAATAATCACAAGTATTAAAATAACATAATTTGGGATAATTCAAAAGCACATCTGTCCAGATACAATCCTTTCATTGTATAAGAGTTTTGAGATCGTTAAACAATATTACAAAATAATAGTTACTGCAAAACTTTTTTAAATAAGAATTTCCTTTAAAATAAAAGGAATCCTAAATATGAAGTTCAATTATTGATATATCTCACATAACAAAAAAAGAGCATCACTTGATATATTTTGGATTTTTTATTTTCTGCACAAATTTTGTTGGTCAATCCACGCAATAGAAAATATTTATTAAATTAAATTCAATCTGGTATAATATAGTTTCCCTTCGCAAGGGTTATGTCAAAAACAAAAAGACCCAGATTGAATGTCAATTTGATAGTACAGAAGTCATATATAACAGCTAAACTTCCAAATCAACCATGTAGACTTCAATTTAAAATACATTTGTCTTACCCATTAATGTGCAAGAGTAGTCTCACTGTAGTCCGATGAACATGTTCAGTAAGATCTGGTACAGCATCCACCTAAAGAAATCCTTACGTATTAAAGATTGTTGCTATCCACACTACGTCTTTTTCTTATAAAAATATGTAAAAACAATTTAATCAAGTAGAAGTACAAGGAATCTATAAGATAAAAATACATATCCTAAATATCAAATCCAAACATCATCTACTAGAAGTCAACACCTTGATGTTATATGTAAAGGTATGCTCAAAAGGCTTTAATGAAAGGGTGTTCTCTACAATGTCAAGGGGTCAGGTCACAACTGCGGGAAGGTGCTAGGAGAGGCAACCTCCATACCCTTAGCGAGGATTAGTTTCGTATCCTTTGGATATGGGAAAGCACAGAGAAGGTCACCACTCTTTCACAACTTCCAAAGCCATGATAAATAGTTTCTTAAACTTGAAACTTTACAGCCACCAATGCATGTATTTTCAAATGAATGTGTTGTAACTCTTCATGTAAGTATAATAAGGCCCTCCAAAAATGTAATTTTTTTACAATGAAGCTCTATTGTGATGTCATGTTTGGAAAAGAGTATTGAAAGGAGGGGAGGGGAGAAGGTAGAAGACTAGCCCCCAGTTTAGTAATATAAAATTGGTCCATTTCCATTACCTTCCTTCCAAATCCTCCCTACCAAACATAGTTCAAACAAGAATCACAGTAATACATTAACAGGTTTTCAACTTTATCTCATCCACAATGTCAAATTATACAAACAACATTTTGATGAATAGTCAAAAAGGCCTTGGAAAGTCCATCAATATCAACTTCCACAATGGAAAAACCCACTAAGTTAAATATTAAGATTCCACATACCAGATGAACATAGAAATCCTCGAGTATAGTTGAATTACTTTGCAAGAGCATTGATTGGAGATGAGCTTTAGATCTATTCAGTATTCGAGCAACAAGAGATATAGTGTCAACAGCCACGCATCTTTCCTGAAACATTAGAAAAATTTTATAGAGACAAACATATCTTAGACAGCTTCCTCATTAATTAAAAATCTAAATTACATAAACGAAGACAATATCTTTACAAGCCACCACAGAGTGCAATACCATAAATAAATATAAGAAAGAGGGGAAAATCTTTGATGAAAAAACAAAGTTTCATTGATAATCTAGTAGGTGTAGTTGGAGAGAAACCAAGGCCACAGACCCCACACTAGATTCACATACCAATGTGAAACTCAAGTCTCATTTGTCTTAGTAATAAGGGTTGTGGGCATAACTCAAACCCAAAAGTTAACTCATAGCATGACGGATGCCCCCCACTCACATATTGTTGTATTTTGGTATTATTTTAGTCAATATGAGACGTAGTTTTCACAATACACCCCCTCACACTCAGCACTATTGGTTTTGGTGTGTGTAGATAATTCAGTGTGGTTCATTAATGAATCTATCACGGGTGTCAAAATGGACAGCCCAACCTGACTTTAGGTCACTGGACCATTTTGGCCCGCTCTAAAAACAATAACAAAAATAATTTTAAATCCAAAAAATAAAATAAAAAATATGTATTTTTAAAATTTAAATTACATTAATAAAACTAATTTTAATTTTTTAGATTGTTATTTGATATATAATTATAAAACATGTATATGTTTTAACAAATAATACTACTTCTAATTTTTTTAAATATAATTATTATTTTTTAAAATGGGCCAGCCTATTAGCATTTGGGTCAGTCCAGTCTGTGCCCATATGAGTTGCAGACTAAACAGGTCAAGTTCTTTTTTTCCGGTCCAGCTCATTTTGCAGGCATTTTGGGTCAGCCAATCAGGTCAGGCCCCTTTTGATCCTATAGCTTTGATACTGTCTTAGAATATGGGTTGTGACCCCCCAAAAGCTAGTTCGTAGTACCTTGCAATTAAATCTAACATCCCATACACCCACATGGACCTCTTGTGCAGTAGTCCTTCGACTAGTTATGAGTAAACACTACAATGCAAGCATCACCATCTCATTTCCAGCTGAGACATAGTAGATAACTCTTAATACCAATTGATAATATAAAGAGGATTGCTTGTAATTGTGTGCTATGTACACACAAGAACTCTTATTCATAATGAAAAAGAGATACAATAATAAGGAACAAAATCGATACCTAATAATGACAAATATTTAACTATATATTTCCGTAGCAAGAAAAAAACAATAATAGGTGATTTTGGCTGCCGGGAAGAGTGTCATCACAATCAAGTCCAAAAATTTGACTATAACCCTTAACTACTAGACATGTTTTGTAGCTATCAATAGTGTCAAATAATATCTTAACTGTATAGACCCTACGGACATCCAACAGTGGATGTGTTAGGAGGCAAGGGGAAGAATAGATTTGTTAGGAGGAACGGGAACAAAACTGGTCGCTAGAGGATGGCAACTATAGTCGTGTGGCGTGTTAGTAGTGGGTCACCCCAGAGAAGGTGGAAGCAGACTGGACAGTGATAAGGCATTCGACAGGAAAAGAAGACTAGAAATCTGATACCATAGAGAGAGGATTGTTTGTAATTGTATGATCTGTACGCACATAAATGCCCTTATTTATAATGAATAAGAGATCTAATTATTGAAAATTTCACATTGACTAGAAATATAACAAAAATATAATATATATATATATATAAGTAGGTAAAAACCTCACTTTACAAGCTGGTTTTATAGAATTTCGTTAGGTTCAAAACTACTTTCTAATATGATGTCAAAGTCTATACTAGTAATATTTGTTAGACTTTCGTGTCCCCCACTGTCGAAACACTCATAAATATTTAGTCCCATGATCAAGATATCCACCTCAATATGAGGGGTTGTGTTGAAGATCTCACAATACTAAAAATATAGCTAAATTATAGTATATATGTGGGTACACCCACACACCTTATCTTACAAGTAATTTTATAGGGTTGAATTAGACTTAAATCCACTTTTAATGATAATAATATATAATAAAATCAACACCTAATAGCAAGAAATATTTGATAAGATACTTTCCCTATCAAAGCATACATTTCTTCCTATTTAGTGTAATCAAATCATATCTCTAACAGATAAGAACATATTGAGAACCACATCACAAATTAGTCATTGTAGTTGGAGAGCTAAACCCAAACAAATCCACACTAGAATCCCATCCTTCCATGTGGGACACAAATCCCATACCTTTCAATTGGATCCTAACATTCATCTTGCAAAATTTTTTAATAAGGTCGTAAAAATTGAGTTTAGAAGGGGAGAGTAGGATCATAACATGAATAATAAGTTTCAGCCAAAATTCAAAATTATATTTAAAAATCACACATATATGCACAAAAAATAACAGATAAGAATCCTAATAATACAACAATCTAACAACAACACAGCACACAGCAGCAGCCTGTCAACAAAACAAGAGAAGAAACAAGAGATGCAGCCACACAGCAACAAAGAAGCAAAAGGGAAGGGAGTGAAGCAGCAACAGTGAACAGAGAGGGGGGAGTGGTCTGCGAGTTAGGAAAGAGAGGGTCAGCAAAGGGTTGGGCACAAAGGAAGAGAGAAGAACCCAAGCCCAGTGGCAGAAAGTGTTGATTGTGGCTTAGGCATGGCAATTAGGGAATGAAATACACAGAAATTAGGCTTTTCTTGTAAATCACATACTACAGCCCAACCTTCTCCAATTTGCACCAGCGGTGTACTTTTTGCACACCAGGCCATCGATCCTGTATGTTGGAACGATGATCCAGACCACTTCACCTGTCCCTGCAATTCAGCTTGACACACACGGAGGAGGATAAAAAAGCATGCGAAATTGATAACACTGCTTTTCTACCATATGATAGCCAAATTTGCTAACATTGAGCAAGATGCGGTCAGGGTTCCAGCTCCTCAAAAATGAGGGGATGTACTTTATAAGATAAAGTGCACTACAGCAGTATGGTAATGGATTGTAATAAAATAAAGTATATGGATAACAAACTCTGAAACTAGTTACAATTTGATTTTCTACTATACAACTATTAGCACACTTTGTCTTCTGAAGTGTATTCCCCTCAGTTTAAAGAAGCTGAATCCACATATCTGCTCAAGCAAATTTGAGTATGATATTAATTCCGGGCCAAAATTCAGAAAATTATAATTCCCAGCTCATCTCCTTATGGAATTTTCTAAACAATCATAGCAGAAAAAATTCAATCAATAATGCCAAGCAGCCAATAAACATTGAAGAGAAATTTATAGTAGAAGGCATCACAACTCGAGTCATGTGAAAAAAACACAATGCATGAGAGAATTGCTTTTTCCCAAAATAAAACTTCACACAAATACCTTGAGACCCAAAGAAGTCCCTGAGGAGTGACCCAAATTAGCATTGGGAGGGTTTGTAGGTGTCAACTCTGTATGTACGAATGATGAGGTCAAAGTTGTTGGTGAAGACGATTGAGACTTAATCCACTCTTCACAATCTTGGTTTACTCTGGATAAAGCTGTTCTCAAGCGATCTGCATGTCACAATTGAACTCAATCAATAATAATTAATCAACTCAAATTTGGATTTAGCTACCAATGTTTTAGTACTTAATACACTATGTCACTTACGATTAAGAGAGTTAGTTGAGCTTTTTCCACTTGAACTAGAGTTTTGCTGACCAAATGTTTCATATATATTATAGAAAAATATTTCAAACAATTGGCATATTCCCTGCATCAATATACTGAATCAGGAAAACAGAATTTAGAGGGAAAGAAGAGCACCATCAAGCTTGTATGTGTAACCTATAAAGAAAAGAGGGAGAGGGTGGATAACGTACAGCAAGCCAATTAAGGGAAGAAATGACTAACCTTAAAGAACTCAACATTTACCACTTCCAATTTCTGCATAAGCCTTGCATATTTATCCATAGCCCTTACATTTTAACACATATAATATCTCATTAAAAATCCATTAATAGTAATAATAATACTAATAAAGCTACATGGTGGAAGGTAACCAGTTTTTCTGATACAAAATGTAAAGCAACTCACTTTAAAAGACAGAGAGAAGATCCAGTTTGTGTTGTATTCTCTTCATCATTACCATGTGAAGAAAGAGCTCTCGAATGATGGGGTTTAGAACTTCGACTTGGTAGTTGACTGTCTTCATCAATAAAGTCAGCAAGAAGATCCTCATCTTCATCTTCTGAAACGGCACTATTCTTTCTAGGTGTTGCATCAAATTCACCACGAAATGATCCATTAGGTTGGTAGTAACCATGACCTTCATTGGAGGTTCGTAATTTTTGCAAGAAAGGGTTTCCACTTTTAATCCAGTGAGAAAAACCATTTTTCCTTGCACTAGTATGAACCATATTCACTGATTTATGGGAATTGATTGCACCAACATTAATTGATTTACCACTGGATAAAGAAATCAAGGGTGCTCCATCACCAATAAGTCCTGCAAAACTGATCATTTGTACTGTATCTAGTGGTAATCTTAGCCAAGTCTCTTTCTCCAAAACCATTTTTAGTGCCTAAAATGACAAAAAATAAATAGAAAATTATTTCATATTTATCCAAGACTAAATAGAATGCAGACAGTGGTCAAATGCATAGCTTGGCATATTAACAAAACCAAACAACAATTTAGCAATTACATTATACTGCATCATAAATTTAGAAAGCCCAAATAAAAAAATACAAGGAATTATTTTATTTATTCCCAGTCATGAATTATTTAGATTTTGCATTTGCAATAGTTTCAGCAAACTAAAGCACTGTTACTTCTCCACACAATAATAGCAAAGCAATTTCCACTTTCCAGGACAGAAAATCACCAGCACCAAAAATGACAACTGAGACATTACATCACAAAACAAAATAATATTGTGGATGTTTCTGAATCTAAACATTCAAAAAAAATTCTGTAATTTAGGTTATCTTCTGTTACAAATAAAAATTAATTAGACAAACACAATAGAACCACAAACAAGAACATGTCAAGCATCCCAACATGCACCTATAAAGGATAACAGAAGTCAATAAATTTAAAATTTATTGAACAAAATTGTTACATAAATGTGATAATCTTAATGATAGCCAGAACACCATCAACATGAAGACATAAAATGCAAAAAAATGACTATATCATACAAGACTCAAAGGAACTAGATAAGAAAATCAACATTATGACTCTAACAGCCATGAAGAATGGGGAGCCAAGGTCACTTACATGCACATTTTGTCGATGAAAAGCTGTGAAATAGTTTTCACACACAACCTTTAACTTCTGCCTAAATTCAACTGCTTCAATTCCACAAAAGGCTTCCCCAGTCAAAATAAACACACTGAGTTCTTCATAATT
Organism: Macrotyloma uniflorum; assembly: GCA_016859785.1. Classification (NCBI taxonomy): domain Eukaryota; kingdom Viridiplantae; phylum Streptophyta; class Magnoliopsida; order Fabales; family Fabaceae; genus Macrotyloma; species Macrotyloma uniflorum. The sequence continues at coordinate 142,853 of BDMB01000029.1, forward strand.
TTTCAAGAATTGATGAATGCTAGAGGTACAGACTGCAGCAGAAGAAAGCAAAACAGACACACGACTTGCAGTGAGATGCCACAAATTCCTTCGTCCTCTTTGAAGGGTCTGTGACACAAATGTTGTAGCTTCTTGGCGAAGATGGTACCAAGGGGATTCAATGCTTAATGTTGCACTGTCCTCCTTTTCAGCCTCTTTAACTGGATCATGAGAATCACTGTATGTGGAACCACTAGTTTCAGTGAGTGAGCTCATTCTTGCAGATTCCTCCCTAGAAGATGAGCCATGTAATATATCTCCAGAACTGGATAAAGAATTGTTGCAGGCTCTTGCTTCTGAATCAACTACCTGAGCCTCACCTGGACTACAGGAAATCTCTCCATTGCAATTATTTGAATTTTGTACTGTGTCCTGAGATTAAAATCAATCATATGTATGAGCCTGAGGAACATATATCAAACAACTATAGACCCTGTAAGCATGAATATAACTCTTTCCCCAGCTTCAAGATTGGATATGTATTGAAGTACTAAACATTTGTGACAAAAGTACTCTATTATGAACTGGTGATTTATTCAATCCATCAAACAAAACCAAATCAAGAATATCTCTAACGTACATGTTGACTTGTTGAATGAGAACTTTTCAGGATAGTAAGAAATGTAAAACTAGGGAATACACAACTGAGTGGAAAACTAAGAGTGACTTCTCTAACCAATGCAAAGAAAATAATAAAAAATGTAAAAGCCTGACTTTTCTTTAGGTGAACAAGTCCACATGAACACTTAAATACACAAAGCAGAGAGGGGAAAGGCATAATAAATATTTATGAGCCTGAGAGGAACCAGAAATTACCTTTCTTTCTAACTGGAAATCCATAATTTCATGGTATGAACACATAAGGTCAAATAGAACAGCTAGCGTTCTTAATAGGCATTGCCTGAACTTTGAATCAGGTATTCTAAGGCATAGATCGCTGTAAGTGAGCCTGGAATTGAAATGACAACTATGAAGCCAATCTAACATAAAAAATACTCATACTAATGATCATTAAAGGATGATAAATATGCTTGCAGAAGAAAAAGTACCTACTATTTTGCAAAAGTCCCTCCTCATCCTACAAAAGAAATTCAACATACTAATTAAATGAGTTCTCTTAAAATTTTGGCTGGAAGAGAGAAATAACAGTCCTTCAAGTCAGCAGAACTAATATTTAACGTTAATCAATTGCTATGATCAGTATTATGTCTTGGGGCCCCAAATATCAATAATTATGGGCACTTGTCCTACTCTTAACCCATTCCAAAGAATTAAGTCCTGCCAATCCTCCTTTGGACCAATTTAAATAAACTAAGAATAACACTACTAAGCTTAAGTAGCCAATACATATGCATACGCCTATACAAAATGAAAAGTGGTAATAATACAATGTCACCGTAATTACAGACATATTACGAGAATAATGAACAGAAGCTCCACACTTAATTTTATTTGAGCGTCAAGTAGGGAAAATATACCATTAACTCACCCGCCTCCTAAACAATATCTGAATCCAGATAGTACTGAACATGATATGCACAAGAAAATGTATTACATACCTCATGCACAATAGCCTTTAATACAGAGTGTGTTTCTGATATAACTTCTTGCATGAAGAAACTCTGTATCTTTTCGGCAAGACCGGCAGTGTCCCCTATTAATGCATATGCATCAATTACCTGTATCACCTCATTAGATAAGCATCATTTATAATATATTTCCAATAGCAAATATCTGCAGGCTCACACACAATACAATGGGGACGGTACGTCATATCGAATATTGGTGGTATTTTTTATAAAAAAAAAAAACACAAGAGAACAATAAATACACAAAAACCAAACCAAAACCAAGAATGGGGAAAAAACAAACCAAGAAAAAAAAACTAAACATGATGATCAAACATCATGCGAATTCGCCCGACCCCAAGACCTAATAAACACGGTAACTCACTACTTGATCCTAATGAACTCCAAAGGCAGCCCTTGACCAATGAAAATCCTAGCATTTCTTCCAGCCATATGCAACAACAACCACAAATTGAGAACACCACCAAAGACATCTAGCATCTCTGGTGCCAAAACCTCTAAAATTAACACACAAAGGAACATCAGTAGAACCTTGGGGCAAAGCCAATCTTCACCAACAACATCAAACAAATTATTGCAAAGAAGGGAAGCTGCTGAGTTGCAAACACAAAATTTGAAGCATTTTAGAACAGATCTTGAGAAATGAACCAGATATTGGTGGCAATTAATAACATGAAATACAAACTTGAAAACTAGCTAGCTGAGCCTTTAAATATAAAAAAACCAAGGACGGAAATAACCATATCTTTGAGCATATATAACATACTCAAGTACAATAACATACAAATAATGAAAACTAAAAAGCAATACATTGTAGACTATTGTGAAACTGCATATCTGGATAACCAGGCACACCAGGGAATTTTTAAATTTGAGTTTGGAAAAAACAGCAAAAAGTCCAAACACTAGAAAATTAGGAAAAACAAGCTTACGTCAAATCAGTTTTTAAGCCAACACTAGATCACCAAACAATCTATAAACATTAAACTAGCTTAGTTGCTGACTTTAATTTGATCCAGATCAACTTGATAAAGATTCATGAAATTAGTTTTTCAGAAGAAGTTTTAATTTGCCATATACCCCTTGAAACAGACACAACAAACAAGTGTGTATGCTCATTTCCCATTCTAGACACTTAATACTCAACACTTGCTAAGAATGAATAGAAAGCAAAGAAATTTATGACAAAATAAATAGACACTCACTGTTACATAGCTATCTTCCTTGAATTCTTGACATACTCCCAATAAAAGAGCATCCAGCTTCTGCAAAGTTCTTCCAAGCCAAACCTGGCATATGGCGAAATCTTAAACAGTTAAATTCACAAATACTTTGCATTGTCATCAGGAATATGTTGAGTAACCGAAGAATTAATGGATTTAATAATTAGACTAGTTCCTAACATGCAAGGAAAAAAATTTAAGAATAAATCATCTTAATCCTGCCTAAAAGTTATTTAAAATTCACCTCCACACCACGACTCATTTCTTGTATTGCTGAAAGCTCTGACAAACTATCTAAGAGTTGCAAATACTCAGATAGAACTTGAAATGCCTGCATAATGATAAAAAAAAAATGAGCATCTTAGAAGATGCCTTAGATCTAAGAACAGAAAAAAAAAATTAGCAACATGAAGTTGTTATTAATTGACCATATAAATGTTAATACACACAAACACATATACAAATATATATAGAGAGAGGGAGAGAGGGAGAGAGAGAGAGAGAGAGAGAGAGGAAAGTTCACCTTCCAGTAATTCCCTTCCTCTACAAGGGATTCTAGTGTTGATTGCATGTCCAAAGCACGTTGAAGTTCGGTCAAGGTTGGAAGCATGTCCTATGAATGGAAATACATTTACCACAACAAAGTGTAACCATGTATTACATACACCCCCTACCCCAAAAGAACGGGGGAGTTATGGATCCAAGACTAAACTACTTTATATGCCCAACAACAAGAAATCAATTTTCAACACAGTGAAATAAAATTGTGAGAAAACGAGAAACAAAGCATAAAGGAATTACAAGAGAAACTAAGGCTAGTTTATAGACAGAGAGACGGAAATACCAGAAGAGCTTGTTTCTTTTTGGAATAAGAATTCACAATCAGATCCCTTGAAACCTCATTCATAGATGATGTCAAGTGTCTTCTTCCATTCTGCAAAGCATAAAAAAGAATGTAGTAAGAGCAAGATAGATCAAAAAGTATCATCTCCTTATGAGTTACAAAGCTTACCATACAGATGACATTTGCAATTCGTAAGTCTTTTTCCAGTTCTCTGACTAAATTCATCCCCTTCACTGGCCAAAAGTAAGTATCAGTTCCTTATTCTAAAACTTATTTTAAAAAATAAATAAATGAGTAAGTGATCCCAAAATGTGAAGTTGGCAAATCTCAACATCTCAACGAACTTCAACCAAAATTATTTATTATTTAAATCGGAAATGACACTCCATTCTTCTAATAACACCAAAGAGAAACTTCTTTTAATTTTGTATGGAGAAATTATAATTATAATAATAATAGAGCAAATTACACTGATACGCCCTGTGGTTCTTCAAAATCCACACAATAACCTTGCCTTATTAACTTTAGAATAACCCCTTACATGGGAAAAAAGTGTAATGTATTTCTTGGGTAACAGGGTGTGTTAATGTAATATATTTCAAACAATTAAGAGGTTACTAAAAGGGGAAAAAGGTGAGGTATAGTGTGAATTTCAAAGTAACCACAAGAGGTTTTAGTGTAATTTTATCAAATAATAACGTTCCCCAGCCAATAAAAAATAGACAACCTTGAAATAAGCAAGTAAAAAATGTGCACAGCAGAAAACAAATGCTAAATAAATATCTAACATACATGACTTCGTGCACTAAAACCTGCACAGAGGAGGTATAGTCAATTCTCTCAGTTCACCTCTTCAACTTACCCATTACTTCATGATGCTCCATAACATGGCGAGATAAATGTTCAGCCACTCTATCCAGTTGGAGCAATCTAAGGGCAGCCTACATGACAATTTCCAAGACCAAACATCTTATTTGAGTAATTATAACATGTAGCAGGACAATACAACCTAATTCAACCAACTAACAAAATTAAAACTGCTGAGATAATAACTAGCTTTGTTGGGACAGAATAGAAAATTATATTATTTCAATAATTGATTATAATCAGAATCAGTTGTTTTTTTTAGGTAAGTTGCTGAAAGTGATTTTAAGATAATTAATTTTGTTTGTATGCAAAGTAAAAATCAGCTTTTACATGAGAAAAAAGAGTGTGTATGAAGTTGAAAAGGAAAAAAAAAAACTGTTGAAAAACAATCACAAGCTATAAATTTTCAGATTCAAGAAAACAACTTATTTTTTCCAAAAGAAAAGTTTGTTTCCACAAATTAAAATTATTCTCTTTATAAATAATTTAAAGAAAGGAATGAGATTGATAGAGTTGAAACTCCAGGATAATTTAGATGAAAGCTTCAGTGTGTGTATTCACTCAGCTGGCAATGATGTGTGTGTGTGTGTGTATAAGTAAAAGATGTTACGGAGGAAAAAATAAAAAGATGTTACAATAGGTACACCTACTGCCTAGAAGTACAAAGTAGGATACACATAGAGTCAGCTTCTAGAAGCTATGCTAGACAGCATATAACAATTTTATTTTCTAACAGATAGTACTGTTCCTATTAGTAAATAATAGGAAGTAAATTATGATGACAATAATTTGTAGTTTTTTTTTTTCAGTTCTGTCTGATATGATAAGTATGTTCTTAACTTAGATTTGCATAACTGCAATTATATTTATTTTTTATGAAATTTTATGCATATCAAGATATGTATTTACATGCATTGTATCCTATATATTTTAAAAATATTATATTGTCATATCGGATCCGCATTGTAGCTGCTATACATTTCATATTTGTACATCATAGAATGGATGCAAGAGATGAGCAACAAAGCTAACAATATTTTACTTTTAATAAATAAAGTGGAATCTTCAAGTAATAAATGTCATCAGGTACAAGTGTAGAAAAATTCATGAGTTTCTACTTTCTTTAAGCTCATAATTAGAAGAATAGCTAAGTAGAGAACTGAGAAAATTTTACATCTAAAGATAACAAAAGTTTAAAATATTTTTAACAGTTAGCAAGATTGAGACACATGAACCACACCTGTTTTTCGAAATATGTTAGCTCACTCTCTTCTGCTGGAACATGCTCTAAAACATGCTTAATTGGATCAAAGTCCTGCATAAAGGCATTTAAAAGAATCCATTTACCTCTCAATTCATGGTGATCAAATATGGGTAATATGAACAATTTCATTGGAGTTAGTAAGTTACTAACAGCTCCAGTTGGGTGTTTAAGCTCAAAAACTTGCTATAAATACATGTTTACGTTGATATCAATTAAATAATAACAGATTGTCTCATTTCCATTCCTTCAAGTCTTGAGTTCATTAGAGGGAACAAGAATATAGTTTTTCCTCTGTATATTTGTAGCACAATGTTAAAGTTATTGAATGTTTTCCTTCTTATTTTTCTTACTGGGTGATAATGGCACATTCCTATAATCAGTAGAAACATGAAGACATTAAAAATATAAAACTCGTTAAGTAGTAGTATACTAAAGAAGCTGTACAAGCAGAATTGAATAACAGGAGAGGAGAAAAGAGTGGATATATTGTGTCTATTCTGAAATTGAGCCAAAAGAACAAAAAAACAACAAAATGTACCAAATCAGAAACTATGGTTACTAATGGATATGGATTCCCATCGCCAAAGTTCCAGTTCTAAATAAAGGGACATTCAAATATTAATTAAAAAAAATCAAGGAAGAAGTTCATACGTATAAAAACCTCCTAATATGAATAGTTATATCAATGATCTGTCTAAGGATACAAAACTAATTCTTACTGAGAAGTTCTATGCTCTCAACTGTTAGCAACCATCCCATGGTCTCCTGGTACAAGCAAATATTTGGAAACTTCCAAAAGATAAAATTTTCTGCCATCTCTCAATAAACATAAACAAAAAGGTTTCTCCTTAGATTGAGCAACAGAACCTCCATATGAAATAGTTTCTGTCATTCAACACAAAGGATGTTGCAAGAAAAATCAGTATGAAATTGAAACAGGAGTGATACAGAAAGTAACACCTCTTCATAGAATTCATCCTCCAGCTCCTCCACTAATTGGCCTTGAGGTCTGCTACCATATATTGAACTCAGTTCTTCTGAGCTTGATGAAAAACTATATCTCTGATGATGAGGTAACCCTGCAAGAGCACGAGCTACAGCAGCTGCAGCAGCAGCTCGAGCTGGAACCTGTTCAACAACATTTAAAAAACATGAAAATATGACTCTACCTCTAAAACAAATAAGGAGTCACTAATACCATTAAGTGTATGAATATGAACATAAGGATAACCACGGGGAGCATTCACTGTTTTACGTTCAGAGATGGGCTCAGGCATGAAATTACAAGAAATATTCAAAAAACTTTTAGACCACTAAGGGTGTTTGGTTTGCAGTTAAAATCCACAGTATTCCTGCAATATTAAGGGTCGCCACGAAACCACAATACAAAATCACGGTATTCCCTACAAAACCATAAACATCTAAACAACTACGGCTCTTCGCAAGTCCTCTTACAGAACCAATATTCTTGACGAAATCCATTTTCTGATTTCATTAATTTTCCAAATCAAACTCGCAATCACCAATTCTATCACAAAGTCTTGCTCTGTTAATTCTCAACCAGGTGGCAGGCGAAGAGCAACGGTACATCATCAAATCCAAAACTTGTATAAAATGCATCAAAAAGCAACATAGTTCATGCTTCACTTAGCCACAAAAAACAAAGCACATTTTAACAGTCCAATGGCACGGCATTATCTAGAACTAAAACCACGCATCTAAAGTTCCGAAATCAAAAATCAAATTCAGCGTAACGAATGCAGTAATGGTGGCCACGCAATTGTACACGATAATGAAGCGGAGGTGGATTACCTCGGGGCGATCAGAAACGGGAGGGAGCAATCCGAGAGATCTCGCGGACCTAACGGAGCTCAAGATTTTTTCGCCGACCTTGGACAAATCCATTGCTCCTCCCTGGGAGAGCAAGAAGAACGGGAGCAAGAAAAAAACCCTAGAGCTACCGATCCCTCCCTCGCTCAAATCGCCATTGAAAATGAACGGATTCCCCAGCAAGCTTCCAAAGGGAAACAAGTTCGGCTGCATCTCAACTTAAGACGCCGAGATCCACCGCTTACAGCCGCGTTTCATAGCGAAACGGCTGCGTTTTGTACTCTCGGCGAGATCTGGTCGTTGTGGCATGAAAATGTGAGTTCGGAACTGGAACGAATGGCGATGGCGTAGTTATTTATTTGCGTTGGAGAGTTTCGGGTTTTACTTTTACTTCACTGGCCACAGCACTGTGCATGAACGTGATCGTTGTTGCTCGCTCATTGACGAAAAGTGGATTAGAAATTGGGATCAGACACTGGCTTTGGGTGCATCTGGTTTTGTTTGTTCTTGCTTTAGCAAAATAATTACGACGGGTGTCATGGATTTTGGGATCAGAACTTGGATGACTTACTTCTTAAATTTACGCCAATCAATCTACTAAATTCTATCAAACTTGCTTGTGTTTAAGCGAGTAATAATTAAGTAATTAGAGAAAATCTTCAACTTTTTTCAATGAGATAAATATTAACTCTATCACTCTCTAAAAAAAAAAATAAGTATCAGTGGAAGTCTATTATTGAATTAATTTCTGAAATAGTGTAATAAGAACTTCTGAAATATATGATAAAAAAATATTTTGACTAAATTAAAAATTAATAAATAGAAAATAAAATAAATTTATTTACTATTTTGATAATATAATTTTTTTAATTATTTATTATTTAATAGTAAGAGAATATATTATAAAACAATTTTAGATACAAAATTTATATTATTTATATTACATAATTTATTTTTTTAATTTCTTTATAAATTTTACACGAGAATACAGAAGAGAATATTTGTTTTTCTATTTTAAAATTTGTGAAATTTTCAGAGTTAAATTATGAGCATAAATAATTAAAAAAATTAAAGAGTAATAATTTTAATTTTTTTTACTAATAATTATAATAATATTATTATTTCGTTGATAGTAATATACCCAATCACAGATTATAAATTAAATAAATATTATTAGAAAAAAAATTAAATATAACTTTTTCTTTTATATACATTTTTTAATGTTATTCTTAATTATATTTTTAGAAATAACATTTTTTTAATTATATAAATAATTTATTCAGTTTTTTTAAAACGTATCTAATAACTATATTAAATATTAATTCATAATATATTATTTATCATATCATTTTGATATTCAATTTTTTTCATATTTAAAATTATTTAAATAACATCTTCAATTTGAATTTTGACATATTTCGCTATACGAAAATTTAAATAAGAAAAATTCCTCTAATTATATATATAATTTTATAATTGTTATACTTATTCTTTCCTTTCTATTATTACCCATCTAATTTTAATAAAATATTTTTAATATTTTTTTCATTTTTTAATAATTTTAAATTTATTTTTAATACCATTTTCTTTATTTTTTTCTTTAAAGAAATATATTTAACATAACAAATAATTAAATGTCATTTTTTTAAAATATACAAAATATGCGGATGATCTATCAAGTTATAGAATGCAAATCAAAACAAATTGTAAACTGAAATTCTTAATTTATTTCATATTTTTTATGACAATCTTTCATATCCGCATATGGCCCTTGCGTCTTTCATATCCGCATATGGCCCTTTCATATCCGCATATGGCCCTTGCGTCTTTCATATCCGCATATGGCCCTTGCGTCTTTCATATTTTTAGTAACTGTGATATCGGGCCTATGGCCCTTGCATCTCCTTTGGGTTTTCTGTCAATGTCCACGGACCGACATGATGGACCTTCGTTCATTATTGATTTCATTCATTAGATGGCCTTGCAATTTTATATTTTAGGTCTAGTTTATTTATTTTTTATTTCTAATCAATGTTTAGTTATGTTTTAAATTGTTTAAATTTGATATTAACTAGGTTTTGTATGTAAATTAAAAATATATTTTTTTAAAATTTAGAAAACCTAGTTCTAATTTTAAATGTTTTTAATATTTTAAATTTATTATTTAGAAATTAAAATCAGTTTTTAAATAATTATTTTAATCTCTCAAATTTAATATTTACAAATTAAAAACCTATATTTTCTAAAATTTGATAAATTAAAATAATTTATTTCAATTTATTCAACCATTATCACATTTATCTTAAATTTGATTATGGATTATAAAACATAACTAAATATTTTTTACCACATTTTTTTTAAATTAAGAATTTTGTTTAGATACTCTCCTGCATGTTCTCTCTGTATAGGAATTTAGAACCATTGGATTTCTGTGAAGTGATTCATCAAGGACTGTGATGTCACAGATGATGGACAAAGCGCAAACTGGACGCAGAGGATTGGAGTACAACTACACCTCTTCTTAACTATGAGCACCTAACACCTAGTTGTTTTTGTCGTCTACTCCATAATTTACTTTATCGAGGGACCGTTTGAACCTTTCCTCTTTCTTGAGAAATTTTGTAACACGCAATTTCATTTTTTTAAAAAGAGACTAAACAAAGAAAGGAATAATAATAATAAAAAGAAGGAGTTTTTCTCCGGAACCAAACAGATCTAATTTCTCCCTTTCCCCTTGCATTTTCGCCAACTCACCATTCTCCTCGCGACGAGGCGTCACGCGATAACTATCCGAATGGCTCCGTTTCCGTCTGAGAACGGCGTCGAAGGAGACGACGAGAGAGAAGAGGAAGATGAAGAGGAAGAAGAAGACGAAGAAGAAGTGGAAGACGAGGAAGACGAAGAGGAACCCAGGCTGAAGTACCAGAGAATGGGAGGTAGCATACCTTCGCTGCTAGCGAGTGACGCCGCGTCGTGTATTGCTGTCGCGGAGCGGATGATCGCCCTCGGCACTCACGGTGGCACCGTTCACATCCTCGATTTTCTCGGGAATCAGGTTAGTTAACGTGTTATCATCTATTCGTTGAGTAATTCGTCGTGGAGAATCTCGCGATTACTGTGTATTTGAGCTCTTATTGCTCGAATTGGAGCTGGTTAGATCAAATTTATGAAGCGAAGTATTTCGTGTGATTGAGGACTTGCGTTCGTTCACGTTCTCTTCAAATGTATGCTAGGGATTGTGGATATTATTTTGTTTATGCTGACACTGTGCGCTTTGCGATTGAGCGTAGCTGCTGTCGTGTGATTGAGAATCTCGCAATTTCTGTGAACTTGAACTGTTACTATTGGAGCTGGCTAGATCAAATTTACGGAACGGAATAATCTGTATGATTGCGAACTTCGTTCGTTGATACTCTCTTCAAATGTATGCTGGGGATTATGGATGTAATTTGGTTTATGTTGACACTGCGCTTTGAGATTTCATGTAGCTGCTGTCTTGTGTTTCAGAATTTCGTAATTTTTGTGAATTAGAACTGTTGTTTACTCAAATTAGAGCTGGCTCGATCAAATTTATGGAAGGAAATAATTTGTGTGATTGAGAAGTTGTTTTCGTATATTCTCTTCAAAATCAGATTATGCTAGGGTTTATGGATGTATTTTGGCTTATGTTTACACTGGACTTTCAAATTTTTTGTGTAGCGGCTATTGCCTCATGGTTAATTGCTTGGGTGCTTGTGTTATTTTAGGAATCCGTTTCTAATTGAGTTACCTTGTTATAGGTTAAGGAATTCTCTGCACATGCTTCTGTTGTCAACGACCTTAGCTTTGACATAGAAGGTGAATATATTGGAAGCTGTTCTGATGATGGATCAGTTTTGATAAACAGCCTTTTCACTGATGAGAAATTGAAGTTTGAGTATCATCGGCCGATGAAGGCAGTTGCATTGGATCCAGATTATGCGAGGAAAATGTCCAGGAGATTTGTTGCTGGTGGTTTGGCTGGTCATTTATATTTAAATTCAAAGAAATGGTTGGGATACCGTGATCAGGTTTGTCAGAACGTTTTAATACTTAGCATATATATTCTCTACTGTACAGTACTTTTTTGTTTGTTAACAATAAAACTACTCCACCCTACCCTCCCCAAAAGGTTTTGCACTCTGGTGAAGGTTCAATACATGCTGTGAAATGGAGAGCAAGTCTTGTTGCTTGGGCTAATGATGCAGGAGTGAAGGTTTATGATACTGCCAATGACCAGCGTATTACATTTATTGAAAAACCACGAGGAAGCCCACGTCCTGAGCTTTTGCTTCCTCATCTGGTTTGGCAGGTTAGTCAAATATTAATTTAGGCCTGCTGTCGAGATATATCATTCTGTCATGCAGTGTCCACTGCTATAATTGAAGGCTTATTCTATAGCTTTAGAATTTGAACAGTGGCAAGACCATTATTTCCTATGTTCTTGTATATCTCTTGATAAAACTGTGGAGCTTAATGTCCTTCTGTCACTTGTAGGATGATACCCTCTTGGTTATTGGCTGGGGAACATCTGTCAAGATTGCTTCAATTAGGACAAATCATCAAAGAGCAGCCAATGGGTCATTTAGGCAAGTTCCTTTGTCTGGTTTGGCCCAGGTGGATATTGTGGCATCTTTCCAAACCAGCTATTTCATCTCAGGACTTGCTCCCTTTGGTGATGCTTTGGTTGTTCTTGCCTATATTCCTGGAGAAGAAGGTGGAGATAAGGATTTTAGTAGCTCTGCTCCTTCGCGGCAGGTATTTATGCTCCTTGCTTATGATGAAATGAAATTCTTTTAATTTTTCATTCTGTCCTTTTATACTATTGTAAATTCTCCCCCTTCGATTGTATGCTAAAACTTGTTTTCTTTGTTCATTCTTCTGTCTTTTACTTAGAAGTAAAGGGAAAATTCCTCCAAGTATCGTAATTTGGGATAGTGATTTCTTGGTCTATAATACTTATGTTTTGTTTGGATTGGAGAGTTTATTTGAGGGAGTCGAAAAGGATAATAATAAAGAGAAAAATGATAGAAAGTGAGATTGTTTTAATCAAAAAAAGAAAGTAAAATAAATTTATTTATTATTAATAATTTTTTTTTTATTTTAAAATTATATTTTTAATTATTTATTATTATAATAATAAAACAAAAGAACAAAAATATTAATAAAAAAGTTATTATATAATCGATTATGTCTATTTCTTTGTCATTCTTTGCATTTAAGTGCAGAAAGAGAATGTTTGTTTTTTTGCTTTTAGATTTTCATAAGATCATTGCCTTTCTACGTATCTTGACTTTCCATCGACCATAGCAAACACACTTAGGCATGTTGAAAGTTTGATTTATTTATTATTACATTTTGTGAAGGATCAAACAATGAATTTGATCAATTGGATATTTTAGATTGCTTCATAATGTTATTTAAGCAAAACCAAATCAGCAGCATGCTGCTTCCTATAAATTAGACATTTATATATATATATTACACACAGGCATGTGGCATGCACATTATTTACTATTTAGCGCATGTTCGGTTCTATTTATTTTGGAGAAACAATACTTTTTTACCAGCTCCCAGAGAGAGCTTTCGGAAAAAGAAAGAAAAAAATTATTATTTCCCTGAAAAATGCTATATCAAACATGATCTAATCATTCAGGTTAATTATCTGTGATTCTTTTGAGGGCACCATTCCTTATGGGGGTGTAGAAAATAATGAACCCAAACTGCATAAAAGAAATTAGTATGGAAGAAATCAAATTTATATTGTATTTGCCAAAAATAAAATGTATTTTGTGTATTATAAATGAAACACCAATACTTCAATTTGTTCTACGAATTTGATGAATATACTCTTGGATACTTTACCCATATGTATCAATGAAGTTTCCAGACCTATGAAACACCGATACACTTCTATTTGTTTCATGTATTTGATATCTATACTGTTGAAGTATCCACGCCTTTAAAACAAAAACTGTTCTCTTTATTAATTATTTAAAGAAAAAAAAAATGAGATTGATAATGCTATTCCAATATGTAATTTGTAAATAATAGGAAGTACTTTATGATGACAATAATTTATATATTTTTTTTTTTTGACAATGTTTATGAAATATGTTTTTAATTTGGATATGCAGAATTGCAATTATATATTTATAATGTTTTATGAATTTTTATGCATTTTTAGATAAGTATCTTGCACATATTGTATCCTGTAATGTTTAAAATAATCGTATTGGATACACATCTCTTTCGAAGTAGTTTATTTAAATACACTTATACATTCAAAAATTGTCTTTGTTCTGAATGTGAGTTAAATAATTTTGAACAGGGCAATGCACAAAGACCAGAAGTAAGAATAGTAACATGGAATAATGATGAGCTTTCTACAGATGCTCTACCAGTACATGGGTTTGAGCATTACAGGGCGAAAGACTATTGTCTTGCTCATGCTCCCTTCTCAGGTTAACATTTGGTTTATGTTGTTTGTGATTTTTGAAGCATATTCAGCTATGTTGAATATGCTGCATTTTATTTCGCTGATACTGGTCTTAGTATGATATTAGTACCTGCATAGTGGGGATTTACAGTGGGAGACAAAATAACTGGATCAGGAAATAGGTGGCACATGGTATTCAGGAGATTATGCACTCACCCCTACTCTTGTTCACTTTTGTCATCACCCATCCATCTTCTCATCTCTTTTCTTTTCATAGCCATACAGATAATTTTTTACTCCCCAAATTCCCCTTGGTTGCCTCAATGGAAATTACTTAACATTTATCATTCCCTACATGGGGCCTTAATTCCCTTGATTATGTCTCTTGAAATCTTTTACATCAACCATTCCCTCCCTGAGAGACCTGGATCCTCTGAGCTCCTTCCTAATATACACCTTAGAAATATGGTTTCCTGACATCTATGTTTTATGTATGGAATGATTCTGCATAATATTTTTTTTTCATTCAAATGTAGGTAGCAGTTATGCTGGTGGTCAGTGGGCTGCAGGTGATGAACCACTTTACTATATTGTATCTCTGAAGGATGTAGTCATTGCCAAGCCAAGGTTGATTTCAATTTCTTTATCTATTGTACTGTTCTTAATTTTTGGATGCATTTATGTATGACTGATGGCCATAAAGTATTGAGGGGATTGTTGATAAACATGTTTTTGACAAATACATAACATGTGACGTTTTCTTTTATGGATTGTGAATTAAAAGATGGTATTTGTAGTTTAAACGGTTCATCATTTCCCCCCAGGAAGGGGTGAGGGATTTAGTAAGAAAAAGAAATCATCTTGTGATAAAAATTTGTCTTAAACCTCATCATATCTACTTAGCTTGATTATGCTGTTTTATGTTTGTTTTGTATTTTGTAAGACAAGATATGATGTGCCCTTGACTTGCCAGTTGACTGCTAGTCATGGAAGAATGTACTAATGCGTTGCAGTAGCTTGATTTGGGTTATAATTGTTGTCCAGTTCATTGGTAGTTGAGTTACATCGAATATTTCGTATGTTATTGTATTTCCCACATTATAGAATTATAGAATGATGCATTTTAATAATCAGGGATACTGAAGATCATATTGCATGGCTTCTTCAGCACGGATGGCATGAAAAAGCATTGGCTGTGGTTGAATCTGGTCAGGGACGGAGTGAACTACTTGATGAGGTATTATGTTTTATCTTAATTCAATCTAATTTCTAAGATTTTATGCTATTAGAATTAGATGTGTAAATTATAAAATAAAGGATACTTATGTAGCACATGATTGGAATGAGGGTATGCACATGTAAATTAATAGATTTTATGCATATGTAGGCTCTTTCTTATGTTGATTGTATGTTTGTGAAAGCTCCTCAACTATTTGGTTTCTCAAGAAATCTATTAATTTATCGTCGTTTGTGTGCTATCAATAACACTATATAGACACTCAAGAAGCAAAGCAGGAAAATGAAATGAATTTTATAATAATTTCCTATATAATGAATGGGGATTGGATTATGTAAATAAAACTATTAACCCTCTGTTCGTAGATCTATAATGACACTTGAAATCGACTTGATTGGTATTGAAGCATAATTGACCTTTTTCTCTAATTGAAATAGATCAAACGAAATATTTATGTAAGAGAGAGTGCCTCCCAACAGCCTCTCTTCAGTTTATTTATATGGAAAACTAACATACAATCTGATGTACAATCAATGAGGGGAAGAGTGATGAACAAGCAAGGGTATATCTAGGAGTAGTACAGGCAGGTACATAGAAAACAGCTTTTTTAAATACTCCTATTCTAACCTATTCTAACATCTCTCTTCTCTAATTTCCTCAAGATTCTATTTTGATGCAATTGGTACTTCTTATGTTTGTTTTGGTTTAGTTGTTTGCAAGTCTTTACTCTTGACGGTACCTTAACTGCTCTCAGTATCTCTTACTGTACTTCTGTTGTTTAGTATTATGTCTTTTTTACAAAATAAAGCACACTGAATAAGATGTAATTTGTGTGTGTATATATTCTTTGTTACCTTCTAGGTGAATTTATCCATTTGAGTTTTATGAGAAATTTTTCATTTTTTCCACTATCTTTGCAGGTGGGATCTAGGTACCTTGATCATCTGATTGTGGAAAGAAAATACGGTGAAGCAGCATCTCTGTGTCCCAAGTTGCTTCGAGGATCAGCTTCAGCTTGGGAGAGGTACAACATGCCATTATTTGTTAGTCTGTTATTGTGTGCTGATTTGTAATTGATGTTCAATGAACTTCTTTCAACAGATGGGTTTTCCACTTTGCACACCTTCGTCAACTCCCTGTTTTAGTTCCTTACATGCCTACGGAAAACCCCAGACTACGTGATACTGCTTATGAGGTGAGCTAAAACAAAGTGGTCTCTGTCACAATTAATGTGTTTGCTCAGTATCTGTAATGAACTTGCTTGGTATAAATAATCTTTTATGCTGCTTTTGGTTCTTCAGGTTGCTCTTGTTGCATTGGCTACAAATCCATCTTTTCATAAGGATCTCTTGTCCACTGTAAAATCCTGGCCATCTGTAATTTATTCTGCATTACCTGTAATTTCAGCCATTGAACCTCAGCTAAATACTTCGTCCATGACCGATTCACTTAAGGAGGTTAGTCTGATTAATTATACTTGCATTTTGAATCCATTAACCATCTGTTTGCATTAATATTTTCTTATTCTGTGCTAGGCATTAGCAGAGTTGTATGTAATCAATGGGCAATATGAGAAGGCCTTCTCATTGTATGCCGACGTAAGTGTTCGATGTAATTTTTCTTGCATTCAGGCAGCAATAATATCATTTAAATGGCATACACATGCTTTGTACCAGAGCCTATTGTCTATTTGTTTATACTGCTAATTCACTTTCCTTTTTTTGTCTGGTTGAAAATTTCAGCTTATGAAGCCAGAAGTATTTGATTTTATTGATAAACATAACCTACATGATGCAATTCGTGGAAAGGTATACTTATGCTTTGTATAAGTTACATTAATCTAGGAATTCTGTGTTTTCTATATAGCTCTGTAGTATTTACCTTACCTGACACGCAAAATCATGTTTTATATATCTGTTGGCGTTCTATTTTGAGCACCTGAATAGTTTTCTTTAGAAGCTTCAGTGTAGTATATTAAGATCTGGCTATCCATGTTTGCCATATCTGATATCTTTGATATATTGAATGCGTACAAAGATGGATGAATGAACAAAGTACCATAGCAGATTTGCAGAATTGGTTGATTAAGATTTCAACATTCCGAGACTTGTTTATAGAGAAGTTATTGATTTTCTATTTTAAGTAGTCTATGAGCTTGATTCTGTCTGTACATGGTTTTCATTTCGTTATATGATGATCATTCGACTCTTATTTGTTTAATATCTGTCTGTGTAGGTTGTTCAACTAATGAAGCTAGATTGCAAGCGTGCAGTTCCTTTGTTGATCCAGAATAGGGACTTAATAAGTCCACCTGAAGCTGTGAAGCAACTTCTAAATGCTGATGATAAGAGTGATCGTAGATATTTTTTACATTTATATCTCCATTCATTATTTGAAGTAAACCCTCATGCTGGGAAAGACTTCCACGATATGCAGGTAGGTTTTGTTCTTTCATTTATCCTTTACAAGCTTCCTTTGCTTTGGTATCTAAGCTGTAAGTTAATATGTATTTAGTGTTTACATTTACAATTGTTGAAAGCCATGTGTTGCCATTTTTGAGCTACCAGAAATCCAGGACCTGTAAATTTATTGATATCAATGCAACCATGGATGTGAGAGAAATTTTCTCTCACCTTGAGTGTGGTCAAATCCTTAGCTTTGGGTTTTTAGCTTGTTAAGACACTATTTTACTGCCCTAACATGGAACTGTCTCTTCACATAAGAAAGGATATATCTGAACAGAATCGGCATCTTCAATTGTTGTGCATCAGAGTGTGTGCACTCTGGAGCTAGAATCATTTGGTCATTGTGGTCTATTCTGATTCAATCTAGGTTTACTAATTGTAATTGATCTTTAAATAGTCTAAGGCAATTCCCTACTTTTGTGATGTATTGCTCTGGTCTTCCGGCTGCATCATTTCAGTCTCTTGATTTTAATAGCATATTAATGCTGATTGCTGAGGGCAACCTTGGTGCAGCTTAAAGTTGTGCCTTGGTGATCGATTGGTCACGAGTTCAAATCCAGAAACATTCTCTTTGCATATGCAAGGGTAGGACTGCATAGCATACAATGACCCTACAGTATACCTTCACATAGCAACTGGGAGCCTGTTGGCACCGGGTGTATGTTGTTAGTATTAATGCTGATTGCTTCTACTGCTCTACTCATTTCACATTGTTTTTGCCTAGTTGCTTCTATAACTGTCCTCTGTAGCTAAACATGAATAATAATGCTTGTAAGATTAAATTATTCTTTTCTGTCATTTAATATAATTTTTTGTGTAATGTGCATAGGTAGAACTCTACGCGGAGTATGATCTAAAGATGCTGCTACCTTTTCTTCGTAGCAGTCAACACTACACACTTGAGAAGGTGATGAACCAATGGCAAACTTTGACAGTTATTTGTACGGTATGATTGTGAATCAAATTCTGAAAGTTGTTTTTCAGGCTTATGAAATTTGCATTAAAAGGGACCTATTGAGAGAGCAAGTCTTCATCTTAGGAAGGATGGGAAACTCAAAACAAGCCCTAGCTGTTATTATAAACAATTTGGGGGATATAGAGGAGGTACATTATTTTTTTCAATCAAATTGGTTTTGGGTTTCAACCAACATCTAAATCGTGAATCAGAACTGTGGTGATTTTAAGTTTGAAGGGGTCATAATTTTTTGCAGGCTGTGGAGTTTGTCACCATGCAGCATGATGATGAACTTTGGGAAGAATTGATCAAGCAATGCCTTCACAAACCTGAAATGGTACAATCATGTTAACTTAATTTTTTGACAGGCTTGAATGTGAAATCAGTGTGTTGTATTAGAATATATAATGGGTTAGCTTTAAGAGCTCTTGCATATTTAGTAGGATTAGTTGTTATTCATTGTTCATGTAAAGATTAGCTCCTTTTGTAATAAATGCTCTATATTGCTTTAAAAATAACAAAAAGGCAAATATAAATGTAAGAAAAAAATTCTGGGCATATTTTTGTTTATTTTTATTAAAAAAATGTAAACATTCTAACCTAAATTTGTTTTAATTTTCACAACTCTGATTTAGAAATTGGAAAAAGTAAAGAGAGAGAAATAACTGGCCCATTACTCTATTATTTTGTATATCTAGTCTTTCTCAATCTGTTTTAAGCTTGATTATTGTAATTAATAGGTGGGCATATTATTGGAGCACACAGTTGGAAATCTCGATCCCCTTTATATTGTAAATAAGGTTCCCAACGGATTGGAAATACCTCGGTAAGTAATTAATGTGAAATTTATTATCAAATCATAGGTTGTATTTGAAAATATTATTAGGATTTGTATTGGCCTAAAGTTCCAGAGATATGTGTCAGTAAGCATTATGTTCACTAACTCTGATTTCTCTATCTCTGCTTTCTGTAGGCTCCGGGATCGACTGGTTAAGATTATCACTGACTACAGGACTGAAACATCACTCAGACATGGGTGCAATGATATCCTTAAGGTGTTTTTTCTTCCCCATTCCCTCTGGCCCAACCTTAGGAGGCCAAATTCTTGAATCTGATTAATTTGGTACCTCGAAATATCCCACTGACTTGCTGTCATTAAAATAGGCAGACTGTGTCAATCTTTTAATCAAGTATTACAAAGAGGCAAGGCATGGAGTTTCTTTAGGTAATGAAGAAGATGAGCCACGGGTTAAAATGAGTGAGACTCAAGCTTCTCAGGTATTTGAGAAGTCCCCGAGTCTGAGAACTATGGAGGTGAAGTCAAAGACTAGGGGAGGTGGAAGATGTTGTATATGTTTTGATCCATTTTCTATACAGAATGTATCAGTCGTTGTTTTCTTTTGCTGTCACGGTTATCACACAACTTGTCTCATGGATTCGTCTTACACTAGTAGTAACAAGAAAGAAGCCACGTCCTTAGAGGCGGATATGTATGATGATTATAATGGTTATGAGGACGATGCTAGCGATGACGATGAAGAAACCAAGTCAGGTGGCCCTCGTATGCGTTGTATATTGTGTACTACTGCTGCTAGTTGAGTGTGTTTTTGTACGTGTCCACAGTTTGTGTTGCATGGTTAATCTTGTAGTTCGTAGTTCCATGCAAGAAGAGCGTGTGGTTTCATTTGTGGTCAATTTTTTTATCATTATAATTCATCATGGGTTTCACCCTCCCCGACCCCCCCATTTTTTTGCATTGTTTTGATGGCTTGAAGCATATTCTCATTAAGATCATGTTATCCCTTATACTTGACGTTCCAGGTTCCTTTCCGATAAATGAAGAATCAATAGCTGGTTGGAAGATAAGTTGTCACTTCTCTTGAAGTGTATGTACTTTTTATCAAAAAAATTGAAATCTAACTAAAATTTATTAAATCTAGGGATGGAAAATGCTAAAAGAAATAGGTCATCTAGAAATACCAAAAGTTGTTCATAAAGTTGAACAAAAATATCACTTGTGAAAATTAAAATACTTAAGGTGGATTAAATTTTTATTCTAGAAAAAAAGTAGGATATTAAAATTTATTTTGACTTTCGTAAAGGCTGATGATTCGGTCATTAGAAATTAATGAATTGGTTCAGTCATTGATTTGATTTTGAACAATTTAGTCAAGCAAACTATAAATCTTCAGGAAGTAGCTGAAATGTGCCTTAAACTTTTACTTAATGAAAAAAGTTCAGTTGTGAAGTTGAGAAATATAAGAGACGTAGCGTTTTCCTCCCCACGCCCAACCTTTCATAGAGCACCCAAAAGAGAATTTGTAAGGTAATAAATGATAAGATTTAAAGTTGCACACAAATAATATATAAGACTATATAAAAGGTAACTTTCAAAGCAATTGCTAGTGCAGGATGATTTGCTATACCACAACAACTCAATATCTTTGTCAATCATGCAATCCAAACATACAGTCCTTACAAAATTGAATAGAAGGGAAGTTAGAGCTTGAATACCTGCAAATATAATTCTCCTGCCTTAAGTTGGCCCCTTGGTCTTAAATCCAACCAGTGAAGTTCAGACTGACTTACATACGGGAAAATGTCAACATTGTTTAACGCACTATAGTCAGAGAGGGATGGATAGAGTGTCAAAATCTTATGCTTTTAGCATCCAAACATGAAAAGAATAATGTCAGAAATCAACAAAATATTTATAAACAGTTCAATTTAACTTATTGTTAGTTCAAACAATATTTTTTATTTTTTAATAAATATTTTTTAAAGAATTAAGCATATCACAGAGGAGAAAAATAAGGGAATGGGAAGTGAAATGCAACAAAGGAAAATAAAAAAGGTGTTAAATAATAAGTAAAAAAAAGTTAACAATAGAAGAAGCAAGGACTGTAGAACACCATTATGAAGCATATGTAATTAACCTAACATTTCCAAGCACATTGTGGCCAAAACAATACAAGAACAGCATCACAAGTAGTAATATATAAAAATGTAAACACAGTTTATAACATTCAGAATAATAAAGGAATAAAGAATACAATTTCATATCATGTTTCATTTCATAAGTTGCACGCACACACACAAATGGCCTTTGTCTGTGTCTCGAGGTGGTAAGCTTTCATGTTCATGGCACCTTTTCAATCTCCTCTGCTGTATTTCTTTTCTTCCCTCAACACCCAATTTTTCCAAATTTAGCTTTTCTTTGTCTTATTGCTTTGTTGATGCTTATCTCTTCAATCCAAACGAATTTCCTCATACATGAAGGCAAGTCATTAGCATCAAGGTTCCCGACAATTGTTTTGAGAACCAAACCCCAAGTAAAATACAAGGAATTCAGATTTTTTTCGTCTTATGAATCACTTTTATTCCTATTTTTATCTTCTGTTCTCTTTTTATTTCTGTATTCTTCTAGACCGTCGCCTTTGCTATTCTTACCCAATTTTGTTTGTTAAGTTTATGGACATGTACATAGATTATTTTTATTGTGTTGAATTTTGGGCTGAATCAAATCAACTTAATGTTATTTTGATAATTTTTATTTTTTATTTTTTATATTTGAAACGTGGATAGGACTCCAAATATCCAATCAAACACACATTTATTTAGTTTATGTAATACAACAAGACTTATATTTTGTTATATAATACATATTACGTTTTAAAAATAATTAAATTAATGATGAATATAAATTATCCTTTTCTTTTATTAGAATTGTTTTTGTAATAAGTCATCTTAAAACATTATAAAATATTGCTTTGAATAACAATGAAGAAAATGCTACTGGAGCATCTAAGATGGATTTGTTTATGCAAACATGCCAGTTTGGATAAAGATGGTTGTTTCAAAATTTTATATTGTAAAAGGAAGACATTACTGAAAAAAAATATTTCGAGTATTAAAATGTAGGCTAATTGTGGGATCCATGAAATCAAATTAAGTATTCACTGTAACCATTTCAATATTAGAGTGATTTCTTTAAAGTAGTTGTGAATGTCCTTTGTTATATTATGAGTTATTTATCAGCAAAATGTTTTTTTTATATTCTACATTTGATTTTGTGTTAATTAAAATTTGTGGAAAGAGCCTGTTGCTAGGTAAACAATTTATTAATGAAATTTTTATTTGCCTAGATTATTATTAGAAATAGATTTTAAATTTAATTTATTATAATAACATAAGATTTACATTATTAATATATCATAATTTATTCTTATTTTTAAATAATAAAAAATCTTAAACGAAAAAATTAAACATGGAGTATTATTAAAGCATTCAAAAGTTTATTATATCTTTTAGAGTTTGTAAAGGATATTAATACTGGTTTTGGTTAGGTTTAAGGACAATTCTCTTCAAATAGTTTCGTATTTTACAAAAGAAGGTGGCAACAAACTTCATATCACGAAATGGCATTTCATCATACCAATGTTGAATATGCTTCATTCATTTATGAGAGAATTTAGTGTTAGAAATTAAAAATTTTAACCTAGAGAAGATGACTTTGATTGGTTAGTCTTAGATAGCTCAACCCAAAGTTTTGCTTAGAAAGTTTAATCTATAGAGATCAATCCATAAAGGTTTACATTGAAAAGCTATATTGAAACCATTTTTGTTTTAGAATTTCAAGATTCAAGTTTGACCTATATAAGTAACTCTTTTCATCCTAAAATTATTCAAATTTAAGGGTTTTTTAAACATGTAATTTATTCAAATAATTTACCAAAATAGCATTTTCTCTCAATACATGCATAAAATTTACCAACTATAAATTATAACATTAATTTAATTTATTTGGAGACAAATTAACTGAAAAAATTATATTTACTAAATTTTGAAAACATCACTCAATTTAATTTACTTATTTTGAATAAATCACAGTCATTTTGAGATAGAAAAACTATTCATATATTTAACTAAAAATAAGTAGTTTGAATTTTATAATTATAATATTTACTATTGTTTTGGTATTGGTTTTCAATTTTAAAAAAAATTCATAATTATAAAAAACGATTTCAATCTATAAATATTAAATTTAAGGAATTAAATGAATATTTAAAAACAAAACTTATAAATTACACTAAAATTATATTTCAATAAATTGAAAAAACTAGAAAAATAATTGACTTTAAACTTGAAAATATAATTAAATCTTTTAGTTAAGAAAAGTCATACTACTTAATAAACTAAATCTAATTTGAAGGTTTATTATTTTGACTTGCATTATAATTTATTTACAAGTGTTAAAATAATACTTTTTTTTTTATTTTCTCTTGTTTTATATGTTTAGTTTTCTTTCATATTCCAATGTATTCTATTTTCAGGCATAGGAAGGGTAAACGTTTGTTTGTAAAAGAAAAAGAAAAAGAAAAGATGAAGAAGAAGAAAAGACAAAAGAGTGTGATTATTTAGTATTCCGAGTAAAGATAGAAAAAAAGAAAAAAAAAAGACAAAGCGTCATAATCACTAGCATCAGCATCGTTTCACACCACTTTCTCGTCACGTTCCAGGTACCTCGGTATATGTCACTGTCGCAAACTTCTGTAAATTATCTTTCTAATAATGTTTTTCCTCTCTCTCCTCTCACTCTCTTCCTCCATCTCCGAACTTTCTAGATCCAACACAGACCAGTGTACGGACACTAACTCCGAAAACTGCCAAATGCGTGTCGCACTTCAACCACTGTTCCTTTTCTACACGCTACGCTCTCTGTTTTCAATCTCATTATTTTTTTATTATTTTTATTTAGAATGAATAAATAATTTTTCATACATTAATTAACTCTATAAGTTTTTATTTATTATATTAACTCTATAATTTTTTACTTATAAATTATAATAAAGTTATTTTTTTAGAGTTGTAATAATAAAACTTGACGAAGAATGATATTTAATATTATGCGTATGAAAGTTTAGTTTTTAAGAGTATGTTTAGATAAGAGAATGGATTCGAGAAAGTGTAAAATAAAAAAAATAAAAAAAATAAGAAAAAATAAAATTATTTAGATTAAAGAAAACAAATTTATTGTGTCAGTATTTTTAACGTTGTAAAAATAGTATGTCTTTTGTTAACATTTGAAAAATATATACGACAAAATATTCTAAAAGTAAAAAATTTACACTTATCATTGGATTTGAAATTGAATTGAAAAATTGGAAGAAATACTTAGTATTCTTTAAAGAATAATTATAATTAAATAAAAAAGTTTTTAGTCTTTTTCCTTCAGGAAAACACGTACAGAGAAAAGGATAAAGTTAATGAAACTGATAAAGGAAATTCTTTTCTTACAAAACATTGCCACTGAAAAGTTCTGGTCAGACAGCATAAATTTAAGTTGTACGGAACGCCGAATATACTAAAACCAACCATGTGTTATTTCTTTGAAATTTGATCAATGATAATTAGAAAGGACAAATATAAATATATATTCGTAAAAAGAAATTGATAAATAGGCTTTTTTTTAGAAAGATTTTTTCAATATTAAAAAAGAAGTATTTAGAAGACTCTGGAAAAAAAATTAATTGGTATAATAAGTTGTTTAAAAAATATTTATAATTATTTCCTAAATAATTTTTAAATAATATGATTAAATTTAAATCATGAAAATATAAAATAATGAATTATTTAATTTATTATTAAAATAAAATTAGATGAGATATTTAATCATGAAATGTTATAATAAATTATTTTTCAAAGTAATTTAAATGATTTTTTACTATTAAGATGTAGAAAGAAAAAAAAAACTTTAAATTGACACAGTACTATAAATACGTTAATGTTATTAATAATAATAAAATAATAGAAAAGAGTTGTGGGGTCCACTGAGATTTATAATTACTGGTCGATTCCTGATGGGAAGTGGGAGAATTATGTCTGTGTCTGCAACGCCGCCTAAGCAGCACGGAGGAACGATAGCGTCTTTTCAATCTTCTTCACGCGCTTCATTTGGATGCTACAAACTACGCGCCCTGCTTTGGCGAAACGTGGACGCAAATCATGGATTGGTACACTTTTACGTAATTAATATAAACATATAATAAATACGTCACGTTAAATTTATACTAATTGATAAAACAAAATTTAACTATTTTTTATATATATTTTGTTATACAAGTTTTTCTTATTGTATTTTAATAATTCTTTTTAGATAATTATAATTTTTTGAAAAAATTTAGTATGCATATTTTATTATAAGATTTTATCATTATTTTCAATTTTTTTATTTTATAAAAAATGTGGACACATGCGGGATAATACATGTCTTTCTACTAAAAATTAATTATTTAGAAATAATTAATAAAAATAATATACTTTTATAACTATTTATTATGTATATATATGTTTTTATCATTTTATGTATAATATTATGGTATTTAATTTTCAATATACTAATTTGAATTGGGTTAATTATTAGTATAGAAACAACTAGAGAGATCAATCTACTTGTAAACTGTTACAGAAAATATAGAAAAGTTTCTCTAAACATGTATTTTGTTTCGAATAATTTAGTATAATTGAAGATTTAAATAAAAATAAATAATGAGCTGTGTTCTTGAATTTAGCTATTTATGAAGAAAGGAAATTATCTAAGAGATAAATAAGAAAAAAATTAAATATGTGGTGAAAAGAATTTAAAAGTATTTATATTTAATAATAATAATAATAATAAATAGTTAAAAAAATTATATAAAAAATAAAAAATAATATATATATTTTGAAAACCTTCTATTTTTATTTTTCTTTTCTTTTATCCTCCAATCTAAATAAAATCACAGTTTTTTTATCTTCCTTAGAATCATTTATATATTTTCATGGTTAATGTTAAAATAAAAATAATTTTAAAATATTAATAAATAATTTTTAATTTTTTTTCTGAAAAATCCTATGTCATAGTTTCTATTTTTTTCAATTTAGAATATTTCTATCCAATAATCTTTTTACTGTGGTAAATCTCATTTAGGTATGCATTTCACGTGTTAGAGAACTAACATTTTCAATCCCTACACTTAGGGTTTTTCTATTCTATCATCACATTTTCTTTTCAGCATATAATTCTTCTTTCTTCCACATGTTGGGTTTCGCTATTTTAGTGTCAATCTTTTAGAATATGAATGAATTTCTTCTTGCGTGTTCCCTAAGCATTGCAAAATTAAGTACAAATATATTAATATATTTTTTTATTTTATATTTTTATAAAAGTTGGTAATTTTTTTCATAAAAATATTTATTTAAGTTTTATAAAAAAATTACAAAATTCTAATATTTTAACTTAAAATAGTATATAATTTTAATTTTTAATAATATTAAAAAATAAAATATTGAATTAATAATTATATAAGTTTTTATATTACTACTAAAATATGACTATTATCCTTTATTATATATATATAATATTATTACTTTTGGTTTATAATTTTTTTTTATTAAATTATTCATAAATTAATATTTTACTTATATTATATAATATTATTATTTTTTATTATTTTTCAGTTTTTATTTATTTTTCATAAACTAATACATCTAATAATTATTACATTTTTATTAATTATTATTAAATATAATTTTAATTTTTAAATAATATATTTATTATAATTATATTTTAATTTAAAAAATAAAAATAAATCTATCTTAAATTAAAAAATCACAAAAATCAATTAAAATTAATTTAAATTAATTTAATTTTTTTATTTCAAATTAAATTTATAATTTTTATATTTAATTTAAATATATTTTTAATAAAAAAATTACACCATACCGCATCTTAAATATATTTAGGGTGTGTTTGGATTAGAGAATAAATTTGAAAGAGTGGAAAATGAGATAAATAAAAAAAAAAAAGAGTAAATGAAATTGTTTGAATTAAAAGAAAGAGAATGAAAATAAGTAAAAAATAAAATAATATTATTTATTATAAATATTTTTATTTTTATTTTTTTTATTATTTATTATTATTATTATTATTATAATTAAAAAAATATATTACTTTACAATATTATTTAAAAAATTATTTATTATTTAATATTAATATTTTAACTATTTATTATAATTTAATAATTATTATTATTTAAAAAAATTCATAAATATTTCACTCAATTCAACCCGTACATATACTCATTTAGTACACCAATAACATATACTTATTCAGTACACCAATAACAATAACATGTGACTTTGTCTCATTTTTTTCTTAAGTTTCCAGAGAAAATTTCTCTCTTCTCCTCCTTTTTTTTTTTCAAATTTATACATAAAAGACAAAAAAAAAATTCAATTATTCCTTCCTTTTCCATCTCCAAACACACTATTTCTACTGTCCAAACACATTTTTAAAGTATAAAATAAGATAAAAAAAACTTAAAAAAATATATCAGATTCAAACTATAAAATTAGAAATAAAAATATTAAAAAAAGTAAAACATTTTAAATATTAAAAGTAAAAGTCATTAAATGCGTTAGCATCCAATAAATATATAAATATTAATTTTATGATAAAAAATTTAAAATAATCATATACTCAATTACGTACCTATTTAAATATAATCGATTGAGACGTTTGATCATACTTTTATAAATAGAAAACAAATCTCAATTAAATATACGCATCATCATTCTAATCATATTTATCATTAATTTATAAAACAAAAAACAACTTTATCCACTCTATTTAAAAAATCATTAAATTTCTTTAAATATTCAAGTTTGTCTCCTGTATAAAAAATAATCTAGATAGAAGAAACAAGAGTTTGAATGATAGAAGCTTTCTTTCTTTTTCTTTTTCTTTTTCTTCTAAAAGCTATATAATCATTCTTATTTGTTTTTTTCTTAAATTAAATACAGTATAGTTATAGTATAGAGTATAATTGTTAGAATTAGAACATGTTGGTCCTGACATTTCTTATAATATTTATTGATTTTCATTTCTATTATCTTGACAATTAATGGAAAGAAAAAAAAAATAAATAAAAGAAGAATTTTGAAGTTTACCTGTTGGTCTTCTCTTTCTTACTTGCTTCTTGCTTCTTTCCTTCCATTGGAAACGGTTACATTCCCTGCAATGCAATACAGTTTCCTACTTAAATTCCACTTCCCTCTCTCAACTTTCCCTCACACAAACCGCACTGCCAAGAAATCATAATTCCAAAACCTCTCTCTAATCACAATGTCTCGTCGTGGTGGCCAGCAATCCAACCGTCAACCACCGCAATCCTCTGCTCCTTCACCCGCTGCAAGAGGCCGCGGCCGTGGCCGTGGCCGTGGAGAATATTCCGCTCCTAATCCTTCTACATCCGCCGCTGCTCCTCCCCGCCCGGCAGCGCCTCTCCCTGCATCGGCCGCGCATGTTCCGTCTCATTCTCTGCCGCCGGTTCAAGCCTCGCCGGCTCCAGCTCCTGTATCAGCGGGAACTGTTCCTGCCTCGGGGGCGACGGTTCCTGCAGCGGGACGGTCTCCGGCGGTGGAATCTCTTACTTCGACATGCGAGAAGCAACTGACATTGGCGCCGTCGGCGCCTTCATCGTCGAAGGCGGTGAGATTCCCGGACCGGCCGGGATTCGGAAGAGCAGGAAAGAAAATCCGAGTACGTGCTAATCACTTTCAAGTGCAAGTCGCGCAGCAAGATCTCTATCACTACGATGTTAGTAAACTGAACCGCACTCCTGCATTTACTTCTTTTTTATTTTTGAAGTTGAATTTCTGGTTTTGCATGTTCTTGATTTCTGTTGCTCATGCCGTTGACAGTGAAGTGAGATAATGTGTCTGAGAGTTTATTGTGTGTTAGGTGGCGATTGTTCCTGAGATTACTTCAAAGAAGGTTTCGAGAGAAGTTATTGGCTTGCTGGTCCAAATACACCGTGAATCCTTGTTGGGAAATCGCATGCCCGCTTACGATGGGCGAAAGAGTCTTTTCACCGCTGGTCCCTTGCCTTTTGAATCGAAGGATTTTAAGGTCAAGTTGGGGGATGACGATGAACCAGGACCAGGGTCTTCTTCTTCTCCTGCTCCTGCTAGGTGTGTTTTTTTGGTGGTGTTATTATTTAATTTAAATTTAATAAATATAAATGTTTTCAACATTTCATTAATTTATGGTTTATTTGTTTCTCTTGGCTTAGGAAAAAGCGTGAACGGGAGTTTAAGGTCACAATCCGATTTGCTTCGAAGACTGACCTTTATAACCTTGGTCAGTTTCTCAGTCGCCGCCAGGTGGACTGTCCTCAAGAAACTATTCAGGCCCTTGATGTCGTTCTCCGGGCTACACCATCTGAAAGGTTGGTTGAATTTTGATTTGTCTTTCTCTGTGCTTTACTGACTTATTTTTTTTTATTTTTTTTTAAATGAAGGTTTAATGTGGTGGGGAGGTCGTTTTTTTCGCCGGAATTGGGATCAACTGGAACGTTGGGTAGTGGGACTGAATACTGGAGGGGGTACTACCAGAGTCTTCGCCCAACTCAAATGGGCTTATCTCTTAATATTGGTTAGTTTAACTTCTCTACGCTGGTAATATTCTTTGAGTGTCTTGAATAACACTGTCATTGACAACTGGTAATTCTTGTGTTGCAGATGTGTCAGCGAGGGCATTTTATGAGGCGATTCCTGTCCTCGATTTCATTTCGAAGCATTTTAGATTCAATCTTAATAGGCCTTTGAATGATCAGGATCGAGTTAAGGTAGTATGCTAGAAGATATCATATGTTGCCTTGTTCTTATTGAGTTACATTTTGCATTATAAATGCGTACTAACGAGTTTTGTGTATATGATGAACAGGGGTCTGTTACCAACTTTTTCTTTTGAGATAGCATGATATAATTTTCATTGTAGTCATACCGTAATGTATATAAATAATTTGGAAATAACGTATGTCTTTTGCTTGCTAATTTGCAGATTAAGAGAGCTTTGAGAGGAGTCAAGGTACAAGTTAATCATGGACCGAATATTAGACGTCACAAAGTTAATGGTGTGACAAAAGAACCACTCAGGGCCTTAATGTGAGGAACTTTTGCTTTGGTTTCCATTTTAATTGTTGTTCGTCCGTGTCACTTTGAAATTGCAAAAAGGCTTTTGTGTTAGTCATTCTTATTTAGTCTGTTTCACGTATTAACTTAAAAAGTCTTATCTGTTCTTAATTTGATTGCATATTTAATGCACAAGCTGGAAATGTGAATAATCTAAGTCTTTTATTTTGTTATTTGGTATGTTTTAGGTTTACTCTTGATGACAATAGAACAAAAGTATCCGTTGTTCAGTATTTCAAAGAGAAATATAATATTTCTTTGCAGTATACACAGCTTCCTGCTCTTCAAGCGGGTAGCGACAATAAGCCAATATTTTTGCCTATGGAGGTTTATCTCTGCGTCACTCCATCTTTTTATTTATGTATTTATATAATTATATAATAAACATTAAAAGTATATTTTTAGTGAGACTTAACTTCGTTTATTGTACTTGATATTTTTTGTTGTAGCTTTGTGGTATTGTGGCTGGACAGAGATATACAAAGAAATTAAATGAGGAACAAGTAACTTTTCTTTTAAGGGCAACTTGTCAGCGTCCTCGTGATAGAGAAAACTCCATTAGACAGGTTCCTAATTGTAATGATTAATGTGTTGTGGGTTGTGTACTTTTCTTTACATTTACATTTTTTCTGTTTGACAGACTGTGAGGCAGAGCAATTTCAGTAGAGACAAATTTGCGCAGCACTTTGGAATTCAAGTCAGGGAGGATCCAGCCTTGCTTGACGCTCGTGTTTTACCTCCCCCTATGGTATAAATATGATTATATATTAAAATACATGACACATTTTGTCAACTTCTTTTGTTTTAAAATATCTTTTGTTACTGTAGCTTAAATACCATGGAGCAGGTGGCGAGTCACAGGTTGAACCTAAGTTGGGTCAGTGGAATATGATTAATAAGGTAAATCTGTGAATGTTTTTCTTTTTTTAGGTAGTAGTTAAAACCATTGTTTTATAAGCACTACTTATGGTTTTCTTGAGAAATGTGGTCTAATTGTTTTCTTTGTATGATATAATTGATTGCAATGCTAAATAATCTAATGCTTTTTGTATCACATTCCTCATGATCATTCTTATGATTTTTGTTATTTTATCTTGTGAAAGTTGTGGTTATGTTTAGTTGAGTGGCTCCATTACTTAGATACAGGCATTGCTGTATATTATGGTCAAAGTATACAGGAATTATTATCTGTAAATTTAATTTTAATTATAGTATTGTATTCCAAGATCTATTATAATATTTTGTTTGGGGCAGATAAAAAGTAATAATCGTTTGCAATATTTTGTAGAAAATGATTACTGGTGGTACTGTTGAATATTGGACTTGCCTCAACTTATCTGGAAGATTACCCAGAGATGTACCATCTATCCTTTGTCAGCAGTTGGCTGAAATGTGCAACAGCAAGGGAATGGTATGGTGGCATGTGCAGGTTCTTTCTGTGAATATCTAATGGCTACATTGCTGAGATTTTTTTTGTTTTGGATTTTTATTCCAGCGTTTTAATCCTAGTCCAGTAGTGCCTATAACAACATCTCTAAGTGGTCAAATTGAGACTACTCTTGCCAACGTGCATAAGGAGTGTAAAGGCAGACTCCAATTGTTGATTATAATTTTACCTGATGTCAAGGGGGCTTATGGTTAGTGTTCCCAATTTCCAAACTGAACACTCTAATGTGACTTTATCATAATTAATCGTTTGTTCTGGCAGAAAAATTAAAGCGCATATGTGAGACTGAATTAGGAATAGTATCTCAGTGTTGTCGGTCTAAGCAAGTCATGAAGGTGAACAAGCAATATCTTGAGAATCTGGCCCTCAAGATAAATGTGAAGGTTAATGTCTTTCAAATAAAAACTTTGTTTCAGTTAATTTTTATTGCATAAGTTGTCCGACCTATATATTTGTTGATTATATAGGTTGGTGGTACAAACACCATATTGAATGATGCATATGTGCATAGAATCCCTCATGTGTCGGATATACCAACAATAATTTTGGGTGCGGATGTAACACATCCACCTCCAGGGGAGGACACTTGTCCTTCTATTGCTGCAGTAAGCTCTCTTTTCGGCCCTATTCGTAGATATATTATTGGGTTACTTTTACTCTGTTTAATTGTTGAATATTCGTGTAGGTAGTGGCATCCATGGATTGGCCTTATGTAACAAGGTACAGAGGAGTTGTGTCTGCTCAGAAACACCGTGAAGAAATTATTCAAGATCTTTTTACTACATATCATGATCCTGTACAGGGAGATAAGCATTCAGGAATTATCAGGTAATGTGGATTGATGTTTCTATTGCCACTTGTGTAGAGCCAACCCAATTGATTTTGTCTCTTTTTTAGGGATTTGTTTCGTGCTTTCCGGATTTCAACTGGGGCGAAGCCAAACAGGATTATATTCTACAGGTTTGATTTGGTTTGAACTTTGAAATATTTGTCCATAGTGTAGTTATTGCAGTATATAATTTATTTTCCAATTTCAATTTGTTCTCAACAGAGATGGTGTGAGCGAGGGCCAATTTAATCAAGTGTTGCTTTATGAGATGGATGCAATAAGAAGGGTATGATCAAATATTGGAGGATTGTTTCGAAGAGAGCATATTTTATAACTAACGACCACTTTACAAGACAAAGACAATTAAACACTCGAACTTACTCTTTTTGTCTTTCTCATGTGAATGCCTAATGGCTTGTGGATAAATTTTATTCTCTACTGCCCTTCTCATTGGTTGTTTGTTTTCTTTCTTTATCAATGGCGTGTTCGATATTTTCTTGTTTCAGGCTTGTAACTCGCTGGAAAACGACTATTTACCCCCCGTTACTTTTGTGGTGGTCCAAAAAAGGCACCACACGCGGTTGTTCCCTGCTGATCACGGAAGTCGAGATCAGACAGATAGAAGTGGAAATATATTGCCAGGTTTTATGTCACTTGCATTTGTCTATTTTGTACTTCCTATGTTTACCCCTAAATTTATTGATTTTTGGCACTTTACACTTAAAAGGGACTGTTGTTGACACAACAATTTGTCATCCTCGGGAATTTGATTTTTACCTCAACAGTCATGCTGGAATTCAAGTAATATACTCTAAGATGTGCATCCAACTTTAGTTTGTTATTTATTTTTCTAAAGGTATTTAACCAGTTATCTGTTTGGATTGTACTGTGTACATTTTGCAGGGAACTAGCCGTCCAACTCATTATCATGTATTGTACGATGAAAATAACTTCACTGCTGATGAGTTGCAGATTTTTACAAATAATTTGTGTTATACGTAATTCTCTTTCCATACTGTTCTTATTTTCTATTATTTTTACTGTTATGTTTTGCATTTACTGTCAGTCTTATCAAGTCTGATTAAAATTTGAATTTTATTTTAGGTATGCAAGGTGTACTCGATCAGTTTCAATAGGTTTGATACTTGAATTTTATTTCCTTTATCTTGATCATACACACATATTCATACTTTCATTTGGATTTGATTGATTGATTGTTTGTAGTTCCTCCGGCATATTATGCCCATCTGGCAGCTTTTCGAGCTCGCTGTTACATTGAAGGTGATATGTCATCCGATACTGGTTCTTCAACTGGAGGCAAGGGTGGTGGCACCAACTTTGAGGTGAAATTGCCATCGGTGAAGGGTAATGTGCAAAACGTTATGTTTTTCTGTTGAAGGCTGAAGATGCTTTTTGTAAAGATCCATCGGTGGCACCACATTCTTGCTTAAAATCTTTTGTTATAAACATTATTAGTATAGCTGCTTTGGGATGTGTACATATGGTGGTTAGGTGTCTACTCATTTTGAGGTGAACGGAGCTTGTTGGTACAAATTGCTTCTTTCCTATTTTGAGTTTGTATTTCATCTGAACAGTTTTTGAAGAAGCAAAATTGGAGCAATATTTGTTGCCAGCCAGGATTATGAATGTTAACAGTGGTTTTGTTAGTTCAAAGAGCCTGCAGAAAATTGTATAAATTATAAATTTCGTTTTTAGATAAGCTTATTGATCCAATTTTGAATCAGTATTCAATTAGATTTATTTTGATATTTGATTTGTTATTTAGTCAAGCATATCTAATAGTAGTTATTAGAAATTAGTTTTACTTTTATCATTTTTTTTTAATTTAATGGTCTAATGATTGATTCAAATATCCAACCTTATATATTTTTAATTTTTATTAATATTTTATAAATTAAATTAACTTTTTAATTATTTTAAAGTTGATTTTCCAGAAAATGTAGGAATAAATTGCAGTTTATATTTTTCTTAAATATTTGGATACTTCAAAAACTACAGAGTTGTCTAAAGCATATAATGTAGAAATAAGTTTCAAATATATTTTTCTAAAGATTGCATCAGATGAACTAACTACTCAAAACGAAAAGAGTAATAGACTATATTAACCCAATAATAAATAATTTTATTTAATAAAAAAAAGCAAACTAATGTTATACAAATCATTTTATACGCTTCATTGTTAATTATTATTTGATTTGCTAACATCTTGGAGTGGGAGAATGTTTCACTTTATAAAGTAGTTATTTGATAATTTCATTGTTTCACTTTATATTCATAAAATTTATTGTATTTTTTAATGTTATAATAGTTCTAGATCATCCTGTAAAGTTATGATAATATTAAAGAACATAGGAGTTGAATTACCTTTTGATGATAGATACGTTTTGCAGATGATCTGAATTCAATTGTAGGTAAATTTACCTTGCACAACAAATATATTATTTATTTCTGATTTTAACTAACAATTTTTGAGGTTTGACAGACATAATTTTGTACATCTCTCCAAACCTACTAATTCTGTGGTAAATTAATAAATAACATATTTGAAAGAAATGTTAAAAAACAATTTCAAAATACGCTCCAAATTTATGGAAGGTGGATGAATTGAAGTTGAAATGATATGTTGAGATTGCTTTTAGTATGGTTCTTGCTAAAGGCTTGGTAAATTATGGAAAAATTTCAAGCATAAGAGGTGGGTGTTATGAAATATGCACAACTTAAGTTTAACAGCTCTTGAAATATGAGTTGTGATTTTTAATAATCATGTAATTGTTTTGAGACTATAGGTGCCCTTTTTTGCAGAAATGATGCATCAGGCAAGTTTATGTTATAGGAGATTTGGTAAGATACGTGTACAAACTGTTCTATAATTCTGATAATTTGCAAGATATTATGTAGTTTTTGCTAATAATAATTATATTAATTTAGTGTTACACCCACAGGATCTGAATTATTGTTTTTCTAAAGAAGGCATTTCATAATTTACAACAAAAATTGTGACCAAAAGTTTGTGAAAACTCCAAAAATGTGGTATAACTCGTATCTTGGATTCAATCAATAATCATATGTTAATTTACAATACTATGTACCAGAAAAACAAAAATCCCGATAGACATGGCTGACAAAAGAGTGACTCACATAAGCACCTGAAGCTAAAACAGACAAGCCTATTGTGCAGAAAGAAAACAGAAACAAGTGACAATCCAAGTAATAAACGTGTGGTCTTGCCGATTGCACCAATTATATACCGGCAAGAGAATATACATAGCAAAAATGAATATTCAGTTCCAATTCCACATGCTACAAAATTAGTGTTATGTGCATGAACAGAGCAAGGAACAGTGTCCTTATCAAAGTGTGAGGTCCATCACGTAAAGAAGTGCTTCCACCTAGCTGTCCCGCATCTACAAACTCACTTCTGCCCCTACCAGCTGATGCAGATACATTCACAGGCAGTGAACCTATATTTAATGCATTTAAATTGCAAAACGCATTAGAATGTGATGTATGTAGCCTAAAACACATACAAATACAATGCAACACACCCAATGGTGAGTGAGACCTAAAGCAAAACTTCAGAGATTTATTCACTCTAAATAACAGTTTGAGAGACTTTTTTAGGCTTTATAAAACTAATAAAGCGCTGACTAATCATGAGAGAGATCTAAAACAAAAATTGAGGACACTTTTTTACTTTAAATAAGAGCTTTATATGTTTAGACCTTTTTGTTAATATATTTATAAAAACTGATAACGAATGAATATTTGTTAGTAGGTCTAAAATTTGAGTTTTAGTAGTCTTATCCTTCCATGCATGAAGTATAGGTGAAACTTACAATCATAATTAGCCCATCCAATGCGTTGACCAGCAAGATCGTAGACAAAAATTTTGTCTTTTAAAACGAGATCTGCCGCACAAGAGAGCAATGTTGTCAGAGATACATGATAGTTACTTGATGATGAATGATAATTTATAAACAAGAACAATACTTCTGAGTTGTTATTCTGTCAGACTGAGAATATACAACAACACACTAGTTCTGGTATTTCATCCCCATGATAAGCAAGAGTGTAAGGATTTCTAATTTACTGCTATACTATTTGTTGGCATATATCAAAGTTTTATCAACATAAGGATTTTCTTTCTTAATATAAGCTTTTAAGATCCAACTATTGTTATTTTAACTTCAGTGACATGATCAACTTGTTTTGTGTATCCTTATATCACCAAAAAACAGCATGCATATAGGACCTAAAGTCCAAACCAGCATTTTACCTCCTAGAATAGTTACACTTTGACCCGGAATTTTCTGAAAGCCAATACACCACACTGAACCCTCGCCCTGCAACACACACAGCCTAATTAATACCCTTGTACTAGTGAGAAAACATGCACAATAACAAATTAAAGAGTATAATAATAACATACATAAGAAAAAAAGATGCAGGTATTTAGTCAAAGCAGCAGCCAAATATGTCAATAAATAACGAAATAGTACCTCTGAGATGTACCCTAAACTTTCCCAATGATAAAAGTTCAGTTGTGGAAATAATTATTAAAAGAAACATTGAGTTTTCTTCCCCACACCCACCCTTACCCGGAACGCAGCAGGCAAGGCATAAAAATGATAATATTTAAACACACAGCAAAACTACACAAGGAACTTCCACAGCAGTAGCCAGTGGAGGATAATTTTGCTATGCCACAACAAATTATTGAATATTTAGATCAATTGACATCTTTGCAAATCATGTAATCCAGACATTATTCCTCAGAAATTTGAATAAAAGGAAATTAAAGCTTGAATACTTACAACATAATTCTGTTGCATAAGGTAGTCCTGTGGTCTTAAAACCAGAGATGCACCACCAGCGAAGTTCAGACTTACTTGTGGAAAAATGTCAACATTACTAAACAAAGTATAGCCAGAAAGAGATAGATAAAGAGTGTCAAAATCTTCTATTTTAGCTTCCAAACATGAACAAAAGAATGTTTGAAATCAACAAAATATATGAATAGTTCAACTTAACCTGGAGGTAGTCATTAAGTAACACTGATTTCCCCTGGAAAGAACACTGCGTACAGATTGTGGAATAACAGCTGTAATCTGCATCAACAATAATATTGCTGTTAATTATTGATAAGTTTCCTGAAAAGAAAAAGAATGCCACTATTGCTAATTGCATATGAAGAATCAAAGCATCATCTATTATTGATCAATTGGAAGAAAAGAAATTACCTAACATAACTCACCGCGTTCACAAAGGTTGTATAAGCCTCTTCTGCAAGGTAGGCCAAAGTTGTTCCAGAATCAACAATGGTACCTCTGTTGTTTGATGTGGCAAAAACTGCAGGGTTAATTGGCAAAAGTTGGCCATTGACAGAGATGCTCTGAAGATATAAATTGTAATGAGGCCTGAAATATTTGCCAAGGAAGCAGTTAGTTGAACCACTTTTGACAAGTAAACTTTATCTGGTGATATATTTGGATTTTAAAGTTCGTATTCAACTTTTGTATAATATTAAGCCTTAATGAATGCAAATTTTTGGTAAAAGGAAAAAGCAGTAACCATAGAGTTGTAAAATCCAAAATTAAGCCTCAATAACTATTATTTATCTATAAAATCTTAGTAAATAAATAAAAGCACTTGCACCAAATGACACTGACTAAAAACTACGCACCACAGTGGAAGGAAGGTTGACTAAGATGTTTAGTTGTGAAGCTATTCAAGGCTAAAGAATCGGTAAACTGTGTCTTGCTGACTTGAGGTAAAGATTAGGCTTTCAACAAGTAGAAATCGATTTGATTATCATCACCTTAAACAAGAAGTAGATGACTCTGATTTATGATGGAACATGTTTTCCTTCTGGGTTTTGATGACTGATTTCAATGTTTTAACCATTTGCACAATGTGTAAATAAATAGGACCACTTGACCAACCAGTAACCCCTGAACGAAAATTCTTTGACCTCACACAAGGCACCTTTCCAAGAGTAGGCATCCAACTACATGGGAAATATTGAAACAATTCTATCCATCCCATAGTTCTAAAGCTGTTAATTGGTACAGTGACAAATTATCAAAGTGCCAAATACCTATCTTCAGGTGATCATTTTCAAAACATATTACTAGTGTGCCAGATATCGTAATTTGATTTTATTTATGTTTTATTAGGCTCCATCAACTTAAGAACGAAGACAAGAAGCTCCATCAACTCATGAACTTACTTTTTTCATCTCATACAAAAAAATCAATAGAAGTCAACACTTGAACAAAATTTCAATCTTCAAGTCAAATAGATAATCTAAAGGATATAAATACCATGTTAAAATTTCATTGAATTCATCAAGCAGCATGTATATAGCACATGACTAAACCACAAAACAAATAATTGGCATAAAGAAATTGAAATGTAGCATATTCTCTAACAAGTAAACGTACTGCGATGGAACAAGTGGAGTATAAACTATGTTTGGCTCCACAATTTCTCCAAGAACCAGGACACCCCCACCACTATTATCTCCTTTCAAGCAATGAGAGAACACTCTTGGTGCTATTCCTTGCGATGAGAGTTGGGAAATGACAGACATGCCTTGTTGCCCAAATCCAAATATCCCGTCAACTGCTCTATCAGACTTTGTCAAGTCCCCAGTCTGCTGGATGCTACAACTGTTCCACAGTACAACATTATAAGACAATGCTTCACAAGTTTAAACCAAACATAGGAATGCTATTTTTAGCCATTTCAGACTCACAATACAAAAAATAACAAAAGTCTTATCTTACTAGATAAGATTGGTTATTTCAAACTCGTGATAGCTCACCCAAAAACTACAGACGCTGAAGAATTCGTTGTCGAAGCTCCCTCGAAAATACTAGCAAAATGCATCAAGTCTGACACATAATAGCCTGATGTCCCACTGCCATCTCCATACTGGAACGTGTACGTGCACTGGTTGTTCTGGCTGGAACAGGTTGCATCCGAGGATTGTACTCCACTCCTGCACCTCCGGTCTGAACAAGAGATCAATGAAGATGTTGATGAACTCCTAGGGTCAAAGTAATTGAGCTGAATCTGCAACCAAATCCAGCAATTATGGTATTCAATTAGTATCATTCACAAATCACTAAAGTACATTGATATAGTGACATACAAACTGTGTAGTGAACTGAATCAACTAACAAATAAGGAAAGGGAAATTAAATTTACTTGAAGCCCACTTGTTTGGGGACAACCATTGCAGGACCCACAACTAACCCAGAGAACATCACTCCCAGTGTCAATCTGCACATAAAATTCCCTTGGAGGAGTTCCCATTTTTACTTTGGTATAGTAAAGCCTGCGGCAAAATCCAAAAAAATTATTTGATTTTATTTTTTTCCAAAAGAATAAAACATTGATTTGAGAGCACAAAGCATAAAACAAAACAACAAGATTAGAATTGTATGGAGAGAAATTAAAAAACCATACATTCAAATTTTATTTTAAAAACATAAAAAAAGCTCAGAATTGAGAGCCACACATGACCAAATCACTTAATTTTTTATTCTAATTTTAAACACCAAGATAACCAATTTGAAGAGACCCATGAGAGAAATTGATCCAAAAAACAAATAAAAAAGCAAAATTGAAAAAGGGGTGAAAGAATTACCCAACTTGTGAGGGATCGAAGGTGCCTTTGACAGGGAAATCTACAACATAGTTAGTAGACTGCAACATTCTACGATGTCTGATGCTGTCCCACGCTCTGAGCTGACTCAACTCCACGCCATGATTTGAAGGGAACGCTCTTTCCAGCGTCAGAGTCACCTGCAACCCGGCCACCGCCGACAGAAGCGCGGCGGCGAAGAGAAAAATGGAGGGCACCACTTCCATGTAGTGTCGGTTGGAAAGTGGGAAAGAAGGGAAAGCGAAGCGGAATTGAGACACTGACACTAATGGAATATGAGAACAAAAAGCAAAGCAGCGCAGAAATTGTTGGTGTTGGTGTTCTTCATGATCGTGATGAGAGAGAGTTGTAACCTTAACGAACCTGCAAGTTGCAGGTTTCAAGTTTGGTTCACATAACAATAATGGATTACGTAAAGTTACTACTATTTATTATCAGGCTATAACATCTACTGCACCACTGCTCCAGCAGTAACATTATTAAAAAAACATAACATCAAAGAACTTTTCTTAACAACCATATATATATATATATATATATATTAATATCCTTTTGTAATTTGTAATCAGGTCACGTAATTTTGCTTATAAATGTCATGGTTGATTCAAACCAACTCAAAGGTTCAAAACAATTTCATTTTATTTTGTCAAACCTGATTCGTAATCAAGTCTAGGGTAAATTGATTTCATTTTTTTTAGATTTTAAATAATATTTTTCTTTTCTTTTACTTGAGTTTTGATTTAAAAAGTATATATTACAAATAATTTATTTACTGATAGTATAAATAAATTTTAGATTGTTACTCAATCACAATATTCATGATAGCATGACTAGTTCATTGACTTAAACAATAATTTTCTGAAAAAACATATTTATATAAATCTCAATTAATTAACTTTGTAAAAACTATATTAATGGCATATAAAAACTAAAACCTTTAAAAATACAAATATTCTCAAATTTTCTTGAAAACATTGAATTAAAATCAATCCAAACAAAGTTTTTCAAATTAGTTGAACTCTTTTTCCATTCAAACTGAGAATTAGATTAGAAAGGAATAAAGGATAGTTTTTTACTTTTGTCAGAATTTTGAATGTGGGATGAAAAATTGTCGCATGTTTTCTTTTTCTTTTTTGAAAGTGAGTCGCATGTTCTCTTTTAGGAGAATTGCATGGTTTATTTCTGTGTGGATGTAATTATTATTTATTTATTTTTTAATGAAAAATATTTGTTTTAAAGTAATTTTTACTTTTTTAAAATACTCTCCTTTATTATACCTACTTTTTTTTAGGAGAAGTAATTCCAAGTTTTTTTTATTTTTCATAAAAAGTATATTTTTTTTACTTTTTTAAAATAAATTTACTAAAATTATTAAAATCTATAATAAGTAATTATTTTATTAAAAAACTCTCTTTAAAAAAAAAACATATCCATCATTCTTGAAAAACACAACAAAATCTGGTAGGTAAGACTTTAGAGTGGAACTAACTATATAAAAAAAATGTTTGGAGAGACAAGAACTAAAACAGTTATGAAGATAAATATAATCCAATATTGAAATTATTACATAAATAACTTTCATGAATTTTTTTAACAAGATAAATTTGAAGGTCTGAATAGTTTAAGTTAAACTAAATATTTTGAAAAGAAATAAAAAAAAATGATGTTAATTGAAATACGATCTAAGAATTTCTTGTTCACATAAAGTCAACTTCTTATTATATGGGGATCGACAATGTTATTATTATTAACAAAAAAAAAATGGGAACATTTTTCCACCATGAACTTATGTTATTATTATTCGTTTAATATTTGAGTTTAACTTTTAAGAAAGTTTAAAAGAATTTTATGTTTCACTTGATAATGTATTGTTATTTTACTTAATAAGACGTTATTAACTGGTATGCAATTTTTTTTTCTATCAATAGAGCATCAAAATAATTTTAATTTTTGCTGTACTTTTGAAGCTTGAACAATGTTTATGAACTACAAATATATATAAATATATAACTATATATATATAAAAGATGATATTTTATTTCAAAAATAAAAGTTAAAGATATATTTTTTATTGTTTTTTAATTTAATGAAATCATTAAATTATAAGAAAT
Source organism: Macrotyloma uniflorum (assembly GCA_016859785.1). Classification (NCBI taxonomy): domain Eukaryota; kingdom Viridiplantae; phylum Streptophyta; class Magnoliopsida; order Fabales; family Fabaceae; genus Macrotyloma; species Macrotyloma uniflorum. The sequence goes on from BDMB01000029.1 coordinate 185,718, forward strand.
TAAATGTCAAGATAAAAAATAAATTTATTTTCCTTATTTTTAAATAAATGTTTTATTATTTATATAACCTAATATATATATATATATATATATATATATTTCACATTCCATAAATTATTCTATTTTTAAAAATACTCTCAGTTGGTATCTCATAAATTATATTTTTAAGTAATTAATAAGGATAGTTTTTCTGTAAAAATTTCATTTTATCAAATTAATTTATGTTATTAATATTTTTCCTAAAATAATGTTATCTTAAAAAGATAAATAATATAAGAAAAAAAATTAAAACAATTTTTCAATATTATTTTAAGAACTAGAGTTTAAGTTGCGTGCGTTGAGTCTAAGTTTAATATAATTTTTATCTAATTAAATTTAATTGATTAAATTTTTTATTTGAAAAGACAGATTATCTATCTTCTCTTTTCAATAATAATTATATTGACAAATAATACTTATAATATATTATAAGTTGACAATAATATTTATAATATATATAAACAATACATATCATAAAATATAAATATATACAATAAAATTATTAATAATTTAATATTTGTATCATATATGTATTATACAGTGAAATTTATGATAAGAGTATATAAGTATATATGATAAGACGTATTAATTATTTCTGAAATTTAAGATATATAAAAAGGTGACTAATTATTTCCGATTTCCGATTTAATGTTAAAATGTTTTACTATACTATTAGAAAATAAAATTTAATTATTTTTTACGACTTTTACCTATGTATATATTCTTATAAAATAGTTTACACAATAAAAAAGTTTTTTTATATATATTATTACTATTATAAATTATTATTTGATATTTATTAATAAAAACTAGGTAAATATATTTAAATATATCAATTATATTTTATAATAAATAATTTAATTATGATAATAAATTATTTATAATTTAAAAAATATCGAAATTTAATTTAGAAAAGAAAAGACTTAATATCACTTTTATTACGTAACTATCAATCCAATACCTAACCAATTTTATCATTTAAATCATTTTTCTATATTTTATTATTAAAAATTTGAAATTTAGTAATTTACTCATTCATTAAATTTCTAAAAAAATAAAAAATATGTTAAAAAATAATTTAAAATAAATAAAAATAATGCTGTTGTTTTTTCTTAAACCTTTTCATGATACATGATTATTTTATTAGAAGTTTAATAAACTGATAAAATATGTTAAAATTAAAAAATTTAATAATAAAATTTAAATGTGTAGAATGATAATAATTGAGCATAAAGTCGTACAAAATATGTGATTATGATTTTTTAAAATAAGAGATAATTTAATGAAATAATAATACATTTCATTACTTTAAACCCTTTTAAATGTAATTTTAAAAAATAATTAATACTCGTTAAAATGTACACCTGGACAAAGGTTATATTAACCTTAAAAATATAAGACATTTAATATTACCAATAAATCTTCACTGTTATATTTAATACTAACACACTTGATTTATTATGCTTCAACTATTATTCTTAATATTAAGGTGAACAAAACCAAATATTAGTTAATATCTTGAAGATATGGATTAAATTTTTTAAAATAAATTATAAATTATATATATATATAATTATATTTTTGGTATCTAAGCTTAATGATTAAGTCATCTTAATGTTCAAAGTTGACGCAAATCTCCAGGTAAATTGCTTTTCTTTTATCGAGAAAAGGTAAATTGCTTTTACTTTCGCGTTCACACTTGTCTTTCATTCACTAATTAAAATAATTAGCTTTTAACTTCTTCGAAACTCTTATTTATCTCACAAATTATTTATAATTCAAAGTTAGTGCTAAAACTATATTCAGTTAGTTACAACTTTGTTCTTTTACGACTTTTTCAAACTTACGATAATGTAATTAATGTCCATTCTTTTACGTTGATCTGGTTATAAATTAACAGTAATATATTATTATATATTTAAATTTTAATTATCGAGTTATATTCGATCAAGATATCAAAATAGATAGTTCCCAAGTTAAATTAAAAACCAGTTTATCGATTTTAAAAATTTGTGAATGAATTAATTATATATAAAAAAGTAATCATTAATATATATTGTCTTGTTCCTATAGTTAGGATAATGTTTTCAGATAAAATGATTATTTTAATTCTTATCCTATAAAGGATTATTTTAATTCTTTAACATTATAAACTTTACAAAATAGCAAGGAAATTATGTGTTGCATCGAGGATCACATAAATTATGGTAAATTTTCATTTTTTTTTCATAAGATTGTATAAAAATTAAATTTCCAACAAAATATTTTTTTATTTATTTCAAAACGATAATCACTTTAGTTTTTAAAGTTATTTACTTTAAGAATACTGGTACATATATGAGAGTAATTAATGTATGTAGTGGAAACGGAGAGAATGTTTGGGTACGAACAATGACAGTGCGATGAGCTGCGGAGAATAGACAAATCCAATCAAAATGGTAACTGAAAATATATAAATATTAAAATTTATATAAATATTTACATTTTTTAAATGATAAAATAATATAATTATTTTTTTATAAATATATTTTAAATATCTAAAATTAAAATTAATAATTATTACTTTCATCTCAACATAACAACTCTTATAACTTTATTTTAAAAATTGATATTTTTATTAATCATGTCGTTTTTACTAAAAATCTTTTCAATATATATAAAAATATTAAATAAATTCGAATAAATTATGCTACTCATTCAATTATTTCTTTAAGACAATGATAATCAATAGTCATATAATAACTTGTTTTTTGAGATGGAAAATGTAAATTAAAGAAAAATATTAAAATATGGTATCTTTTTAGAAATATAATATGATGTGAAAATTTATTTTATTGAGTTAGTTTTATAAAAATAAATTAGATTTAAGTTATTTTTAATATAAAATTATAGATTATTTTAATAAGATTTTGGAATCACTATTAAATTGTAAATTTTTAAATTATTATCATATAGTAAATAAATTTTTACTTTTACATTCTAATTTGAAAAGTTTCATGATGAGAAATATTAGACATCTCACATCTAATAAAAAAATGTTATTAATTTCACAAAAAGTAGCTGAATAACGAGAGAATCCAAAATCTAGTTAAAAACATGATACGATGAGAAGCTTTATCTTGTTTTTTAGAACAACATTAACTTAAAATTATATCAACATCAATGGTTTTGTAGAAGGGTCGAGAGAAAACTGTGTTTGGTTTATCCCTTTCCCTTTATGTCAACATCTGAGATGGTTCATTACATTCACATTTGAACATTTGAATATTTGAATGATGAAGCAGAGACCATAAACTCTTTTGCATTCCTATTTATTACTCTCTGTTTGGGTGTGGAATTTTTTGTGTTTTATTAAAAAAAAGATTATCTTGATTGTTGAGTGAGTAGGGTCTATAAAGGGTTTTCTTTGTAAGACTCCACCACTTTCTTCACTTCTTATAAAGTTAAAGGCCAAAACTTTACTTTCGTGGTTCCAAAAATATATATTTTTAGTCACTTACTTTAATATCAAATTATTAATATTTTTTTTATATCTATCAATGGTGTAAAATGTCGTCTTTTCAAAATCCAATACATAAAATAAGTTTATTATTTTTGCAATAATTATCTAAAAAATTATATAGCAAAGACTTTTGATGGTTCGCTGTGTGCAATGATAATATACAAAACTTGCTCAATAATTACAAAAGTCAATCATGTTACCGATAAGTCACACAATAATGTAAAGTTTATTTTCATCGTCGATATATTTTAATTAAATTCAATTATCAAATTAGTTTTCAACTTTTTAAAAAATTTTTATATATTTTTTATTTACTTTATATTGTCAAATTTTTTTTTTATACAGTTAAAGGATGATATTAAATACAATCAATTGGGATAAACACAACATTATTTTTTCACGTTTGTGTGTATTAATATAATTTTTTCTCGTTTTAGAACATCTGCAATTTTTCTCAGAAAATAAACAAAAAAATCGAAATAATTTTAAAAAAATGTAAAATAGTTTGGGCCTGGTCCTGGTTTTCCTGTTGGGCCTGATAATTCAAAGGCCTTCAAATGAATATTTGTGGCTCAGGTCCATGAATTGAGTAATGAACCACTCACGGCTCTAATGAAACCCAATCGTCGTACACTCTTCTGTAGCCTTTTTGGGCCTGGGCCCTGGCTCGGTAATGTAAATTTTAATCCTATAAATTTTTTAATACATTTATATTCAATGCTTATTAAGAAACATATTTTTATATGTGATAATAATTTCTTATAAGCATTTATTTGCATACTAAGTGAATTAAAATTTTAATTTATTATTAATCAGTTATATTTTAGTCATTTATCTTTTACTAAAACTAGTTTTTTTTTTCTTTTAAAAGACTCATTTTAACTCTTTAACCCTCAAATTTGAGTTGTTATCTTAAAATTAATGAAGAAACTCAAGTTTGAGTTATTGTCTTGAATAATAATCGTTTTTTTTTTAATTATATTGAAACCCAGTTTTAATGGATTTAAACGGTGAAGCTTATCTCATTAAATTCAAACTGAGAAACCTAAACAATGTTTGAATAGAAAAATAAAAAAAAAATAATAAAAATAACATAAATAATAATTTTTCACAATCAATCCGCAAATTTAATACCATGTTTTTTTCGGAGACAAATTCAACGCCAGAAAAATAATCCGTCACAATACAAAACTATTATATAATTAGCATTTATTTTAATATTAATGTTGAAAAAAACACACACACACACATATATATATATATATATATATATATATATATATATAAAAGCTTGACTTATTATTTTATTAATTGAGATTTATATATACTTTTTAAAATATACTAAATATAAATAATTTAATTAATTAATTATTATTATATTTATTTTAACAGAAATTAACATGATATGGAATTATAATTTAATGATTAAATCAATAATTTTTTTTTCAAATAAATTTATTAATAAATATATGATGATAAATAAAATTATATCAAAAAATTTGACTAAATATTAAATTACCCATAAATTAAAAATTTATTTAATTTATATATAGATATAAATTTTAAATTATTTGATATTTCGTTTATATTAATAAAGAATTAATATAATCCTATTTTTTAAATCAACATAATATATTCAAAGTTTAATATATATGATTTGATTTCAATTTTAATAAAATTTGATACGGATAATCATTATAATATGAAGTTATAATTTAAAAGTTAAAATAATAAAAAAAAAATATTTTATATAATTAATAGTGTAACGTTTGACAAAAGTTACATTATAGTTCGATATATAAATTAAAAAAACAAGTAAAGCTTTGATTGATAAATAAGTATTTGTTTAGGGTTTAGAATAATTAATGTTTGCTGTAAATTTTAAAAATAACAGTCAGAATTTCTGAAAAATGGTTAGAAAGAAAACGGAAGGAGTTAAAAAAACATTTAAGTATGAGAAATGCAATATTAAATTAAAATTGCGGAAGTGCAGAGGTAGACTCTTTTAACTTAATAAGCAAATATTATTTTTCGTTAATAATAATAGTTCCCTTCACAGTCAAATTCAGTTGGTTTTATTTTCCCGGTAAAGTTCAAAACCCTAACTCCGATTCCTTCTCTCCGACTCAAACAAATTCGGATTTGTAACCGAAACATTTGATGGAGAGGAACGAAAATTACAGTTCAGAGGAGGAATGCATGGAGGATTATAGGCGTGGAGGGTACCATGCCGTTCGAATTGGCGACGCTTTCAACAATGGCCGCTACGTCGTCCAGTCCAAACTTGGTTGGGGCCACTTTTCCACCGTCTGGCTCGCTTGGGACACTCTCAATTCGGTGCCTCCATTTTTCAAAACTGTTCCGTTGTTTTTTGGCCTTATAATTGCCTACATTATGCATTGTTGATGTTTTTGGACTTCCGTCACTGACTATGTTGAATTGTTAGTTCCTCGTTTTTCGAGAACTCCATTGCGTTTAGTTGGTTTCCTTTTTCCATTTTCTGGTGATATTTTTCGAGTGATGATTATGAGAATGTTACATTGTTTGTGTTCCAGTTTCTTGTTTTAGTTCCGAGGGAAGGGTGGGAAATGAGAAGAGACTTCATAAAACCTTGAACATAGGGAGCTAAATGAAAATTATGTGAGACTATTTGTTAGGAGTCTCACGTTGACTGACTATAGGTGAGTGAAGTGGTGAAAGGGAAATGGTCCGTCATTGGGTCGGAGTAGTGAAAGCTTCCATGAAATCCGGGCTTTAAAGGATGTGATAATGTCAGGTGTCGCAAGTAGAGTAAAAGACTTTGATTAAAGGATGTGAAGCCTTTGAGACTCTCCCACTTAATGGATTAGTCTTTTGGGTTTAGTTTTCTTTTTGTGCTTAAGTCTTAAGACTTTTTTTTTTAGAGTTTAATTTCTACTACTGTCTCCCAGTATAATATTTTACTTTCTTAATTAATCTGAAGTCCCGATAAGTATAACTTTCTAGGTAGTTACTGAATAATTCAACAAACTTACTATGTATGACAAGTTGTTATTGGATGCCTTTACAGTGTCTTTGCATGGGCTATTTACTCGTTTTTAAAAATGAAAAAGTGACACAAGTTAACAAACCAAACATCCGCCATGTTTCACTTGTCTCTGTTTGTAAATTTTGAACTTTGGAGTTTGAACTCTCTTACTGATAGGAAATGTTTTTTGTTTGTAGCGTTTTGTAGCCCTTAAAATTCAGAAGAGTGCGCAGCATTACACTGAAGCTGCAATGGATGAAATAAAGATTCTCAAACAAATAGCTGAGGGGGACCTGGATGATAAGAAATGTGTTGTGAAGCTTTTGGATCATTTTAAGCATTCCGGTCCTAATGGACAGCATGTGTGTATGGTTTTTGAATTCCTGGGTGACAATCTTCTCACCCTTATAAAATATACTGACTATCGAGGGGTTCCTCTCCACATGGTTAAAGAAATCTGTTTTCATATTTTGGTGGGCTTAGATTACTTGCATCGCGAGCTTTCTGTTATTCACACTGATTTGAAGCCAGAAAATGTGTTGCTTCTGTCACTGATAAATCCATCTAAAGATCCTAGGAAATCAGGTGCTCCACTCATCCTTCCGAATACTAAGGATAAGGCTGCGTCTAATAATGGGACTTACCAAGACAATAAAATTTTGAATGGAGATCCACTGAAGAACCAGAAAAAGAAAATGCAGAGGAAGGCTAAGGTTGCTCAAGGCTTTGTTGGGAAGGAAACTTCAGAGGAAGCTGAGGATTATAAAGGACCTGAGCAAGAAGATTGTGGCAATGCTGTAAAATCAAGTGTAAAATCTGTTGAAGATAAACCTGATAGTTCTTTGAGTAAAGATGAATCAACGACTTTTGAAAAGGATGTTTCACAAGGAAGTCATAGTCATAGGAGTGGCAGCCGTTCCATGAAAAAGAAGTTGCTGGCAGCTGTTGATCTTAGGTGCAAGCTGGTTGATTTTGGTAGTGCTTGTTGGACTTACAAACAATTCACAAATGATATTCAGACAAGGCAATATAGGTGTCCTGAAGTTCTTCTTGGATCCAAATACTCAACCCCAGCAGATTTATGGTCCTTTGCTTGCATTTGCTTTGAGCTTGCCACTGGTGATGTTCTTTTTGATCCTCACAGTGGTGACAACTATGATAGAGATGAGGTAACTGCACTTATTTTCTACTTAAAACAAGCTGGTTGGCTTTATTTTGCTATCAAGTATCACCATCATGCTTACAACTATTATGAACTTGTCTTCTCTATTGAGTGTTTTATTAAAAGTGTAGGAGCTCTCGTCTTTAACTTTTTGGTTTGGTTGCTATGCTAAAACTTCAATTTTGTACCTTTTCAAGCTTTTATTACATGCTAGTGAATGCAGAAGAGCGTACTTCTTCCGACTTTAAATAAATATCTGTTTTTTCAAAAGGAAAAAGGCAAATGCTATCTTTTGGAAACAATTATATGCCATGAGAAATCTTTCTAATAGAAATTTAAAAATTATGTTGCTAAAAAGCCTTGCGTAAACTATGGAATATGTAATTTTTAATTTGAGAATGGGAAATATATTATGGGCCTTGGGGATGGGAACAAAGGACGTGCCCGTGGCAGTTGAATTGCATTTTCCCTCCTAAACGGGTTATTTCTCTTCTTCTGCTTCATGATTGTGTCTTGATTCTTTTTCATTATGTCAGCATTCTTTGGAATTCAATTTGCATTTGAAAATTAAGAAAACATTCATTGGGAACATTTCTAATTTTTGTAAGCAGAACACTTTTAATTAACGAGTGATTTCTTTCCTACTGAGGATATTTTAACTCTTTGTACTCCTTTTTACTTCCTGAAGGATGAAATAGAGGCTTTAGCTTTCAGTCTGTAAAGTTATGCTACTACCTCCAGGATCATGAGGTTTCTTTTAGAAAGTTGCTTGTATGCATAGCATTTTGAAATCATTAATTGACCTACTCTCTATTTTGAATATGTTTTGCTTTTACACTGCTGGTTAGAATCGAGGCTTCATTATTATTCTGGTTGGTTCTAGTTAATGAAATTTTTTTAAACAAATTTGGGAAAAAAAAGATACATTGAAATCACTGGAACTCTAGGTCCCTGTTGTTCTGTAAAAAAAATTATTATATTTTTCCTTGCTTTATACTTACCGGAAATTTGGACATCTATTTTAGTGGAAAACCATCTTCGAAAACAACGTTGTCTGCCTAAATTTGAACTTCAATCAATGGATTGTTTCGGTGATATTTAGAGTTTTTTTTACAGGACCATCTGGCATTGATGATGGAGCTTGTTGGGAAGATGCCTCCGAAGGTATGGATGTTATCTCCTCTGTAGGAAATTTTGAAGTTCATTGGTATCGTTTTTAAATATTTATATTCAAGAATCAATATTCAAATTTGAACTCTGTTTCAGACTATTTTCCAGACTATCACGCAATGTACTCCATTTTACTTTCAATGAGTTTTTCTGCTTAAAAAAATTGAAAAATAGGGTAATTTACAGTATTTCATTCTGAAAATTGATCAATGTTGATACTTCATCTGTGCTCAACTGCAAAATTTGGATGAATATTTCCTTCAGATTGCACTAGGTGGCCGCTATTCTCGAGAATTTTTCAATAGACACGGTGACTTGAGGCACATCAGCAATTTGAGATTCTGGCCAATGGATAAGGTGCTGATGGACAAGTATAATTTCAGTGAGCAAGACACAAAGGACATGGTTGACTTCCTTGTTCCAATACTTGATTTCGCCCCAGAAAAGAGACCAACAGCTGCTCAGTGCCTTAGTCATCCATGGATGAGTGCAGGTCCTCGTACTCTTCAGCCCTCAATGAGTACTGTTCAACCTGATGCCAACAATGAGGAAATGTCTGAAAGAAGGAAGAGGGAAGCTGCTGAGAAGGAGGCAGTGGAAATTGGTTTGAGGAATATAACCATTAAAGGAACTTCTGAGCTTCTAAAAGACTCCCAACCTCTAAAACCATCCAAATAGATACAAGTTGGCTTGTCTGGGGGGGTATACGCAACCTGTTTTGTTTTCATGGATAAGTTTTGTGCTAAGTTATATGCAATGCAGGTTGATATCCATGGAATTGTTTCATGGGGCATTATATGCAATGCAGGTTAGACGAGGAGCTTCTGACTTGGAAAGCTCATCTCGGGAAACACGGCTGGATTTCTTCTGTATTGTTGTAACCTTTACTGGCATTACAGGTGTAGCTTCAAATTCAATGGATCAAATGTTCTAAGTTATATAACTATGAATTTTTTGGTGCTTGGAACTTCTCCCGCTGTTAGAGTTGTCTTTCGGAAACGCAACACTTCTTTGGGGGAGAGCGGGGGGGTGGGTGGGTCCAAGTGTACATTTTAAATAGTTGATCCGTGATTTGTCTGCATCGGACTTTATTGCATGTTTAGTTTGTGGGACATTTAACTTTGATTACTCTTTATTGTATATAAAGACAGATCGAGTATTTTCCTGGATTTGAATTACTACGTCTCTCGTAAGTCACAAAATTTAGAAGATTTATAACATAGGTGGTGAAGTAATTTTTGGAAGCATGGAAAACAAATAGATTGGTATTACAACTATGTATATTTTATAAGCAATGTGATGGTAATAAAGAGGAAAGAAAGAAAACCCTGGGGTATTCATCAAGGTGTGGAATACCATTTTTTACTCAATTTACATACTACGCGGGTCTATGTATGACCAACAAAGTAAAAATAAAATCCCTAAACGTAACATAAAATAACCAAATCTAAAAGGTAATTCAAACTGTTTGCCTTAAATTAAAATAAAGCTCCTAAATATACAATCAAAATTAAAATGCTAAATATACCTAATTGGATCAATGCGGTAGTGATTTTACGATGCACTTTGTAGGTAAATTTCTCAGAAATAAAGAAATAGATACGTGAATACAAACTAAATCTTAGAAAATTCTGTGCGTGGAGCTAACTTGTCAAAAGAAGGGAACATTTTGTAATCAAATGTCAGATGCCAACCTCAATACTCATTCTCTGTTTAATCAGATATCCCCATCATGTAAATTCTTCAACAAGAGGCTGATAGAACATTTTGTATGCCTCCATCACTTCAAGATACCACATAGCCTCTCGGTCAGGAGATGATGAAAGATCAACAATCTTGTGAATCTGTTACAATTATCAGTTTAAATTAGACTATTTTGCCCCACAATCGCTTTATTATTTCCACAACAGAGAGCAATATTATGATGCCTTCTATAATTGCCTTCAACATGGGAAGTTTAGGTGCCTTCAATATCATCCGGACATAGATTGTGAAGATAATAACCACATAAGATAAATTGTGAAGACACTCAAGACAGTCATTTTACGAGAGTTATTCATTGGGGTGAAATCGCAAGTTAACTCGATCTCATTCTTTAGGTATTAGGTGCAGCATCATGTGTTTTGGTTCCAGTCAAAATTGAAATTTTCTCATCAGCAATTCACATAACCTCTAATACCCAACTTTTTTGCTTGACTCACTGATGTAAAACTTTAATTTTGATACCACACTAACTTTAGAGTTTCGTCCCTTTCCTTATTTGTGAGACCAGTATTAGTTTTCACACCCAATAATAAACAAACGGTGATAAAATGAGTGCCTAAAGAGAGCTGTCTAGCATTAAACCTCGGGAAGAACAAATTCAGCTTATTTCATGTTTGTTTATGTAATCATCGCACCCTTCTCAGAAGTATGTCTAGAATAACATATACAAAGAGCATCCTTAGACAAAAGTACGTTTAGAACGGTTATCCACTATTAGGCATGCAGCTGTGGTATTCCCTAAACTCTAGCAGCAAACCAAACACCTAACAAATATTCTTTCCCAAATCATTCACCAAACCTGAATGCAATATAGCCAGCCATATAGAAGTGCTCCCCCTCATAGACAGAAATTAAAAATCAGATTTACTACATGTATTGAAGATCACCAGAACAAAGTCCATTACTTACTTTGTGGGAGAGAAAATCCATGCAAGTACGAATGGCAATGCATGCTAGTTTTGAGATTAATACATTCATTTTAGAAATGCCTCTAGCTCAGATCAAATGATAAACACCTGTACATTATTATTACCTTGATCATGGGAAGTTCTCCCCCACGTGCAACGTACCCTCCAACCACCATTACATACATCCCTGACAAAGTAAATAAATTAAAATATAGAATGAGATATTTGAAGACATGCCTCAAGTAGAAAATTTTGAGAAAATCCCTCGTTTAATTTTATAATTTGAGTTTAAATCTAATTCAATCCTAAAAAAATCTGTAATACTTTATTCTAATGATAGAGTAGATTTAAAGGAGTGAAAAAAAGAAAAAAAATAAGAAAAAGAGAGTAGAAAATTTCAACACATCCCTTCCGTCAAGAACTAAGGACAGCTCGAATGAAAACATTTCATATGAATTGTTTCTTACATCGAAAAATATAAAATGTGTCCTCTTGTCCCACATCATCATTATGCGATTTATATTTAATTTTGTTTCAATAGAAAAATTTTAAAAAAAAATTCTAAATAACTCACTATTTTATATATATATATATATATATGTTTTTTTTAATTAAATTTGATTGTGATACATAATAATATTTCATTAATATGTATTGTTTCAAGAATTTTTTTTATAAAACAACTTTCAATATTTTTTTAAGTAATTTACTATGTTAATGAGAATTCCTCTAATGTTAAGTTGTTTCAAGTAAATTATAATTTATTTAAGAATTTCAGTAATCTAATCATCTTGTCTGCGAGTGCGAGTGTTATGCTAACAACCCAGTAATCCAACAACATTCATTAGCTTAGAACAAGCTATGATGCTATAGTATATTATATCCTATGTGATCTCCAATACATGGACTGGGCATCTCAATTCTAAAATTCTCACCTCAAGTACTAAAAATCTTGAACTTAAACTTTGCTGGATTGTACATATGTGGGTGTTCTAGTAACCCAATAGCAAGAGTCACCCAACAATATTCCTTAGAATAAACTACGATTATATGTTATAATCTGTGTTTGCTTTACAAATTACACTCGACATGTCCTTGCTTCACGCGTCTAGAATATGGCTCCGATTAAAATATCGAAGTGGAGTAATGTAACCGTTTTTCTTACACAAGTTAGTAGACTCATACAAATTCTAAGATTAATTGATCGAATACAGTGGGGTGGAACTTACCGAGTTTCCAATGACGGTGGCGAAACTCTCCGGTGAGAGAGAGCTCGATGAGGCCGGTCCCGTCGTCGAGAAGCAGAGAGGCGGTGTCGGAGGCGGAGACAATAACGCCCTGAGAAATTAGGCGAAAATGAAAGATGATGAAAACGGCAGCGTTTAGGGAATGGAAATGGAGAGGGAAGTTGAAACCTGCAACCAAGCGCGCTGGAAGAGGAGGCCACCGAGCGTGAAGCTGTTTTGAGAAGCTACTTCTCCAGCCTGCTTCAGCTGCGAGCACAAAAGCTTCAGCGCTGCCAAGCTATAGTCCATTACCCTCTCTCTCTTCTTTGCTTCTCTAACAAACTTTTCCTTATAACCAAGTTATTTCAAATTTGAAATTACACTTACACTCAAAATATATCATTAAATCATAATATATAAATTAATCTTATTTTATAAATATTTTTTAACACTAAATTAAGTTCAAACTAGTTTTTTAATTTGATTGAATTGAACCAGAAAAACTAACCATCTTCATAAAAAAAAAATGTTATTTATTAGCTGTGGTTATTATAATTTTTTTGTAAACATAGATGTTTCCTTACAACATTTAGTAATCAACTTTGAAATTTTTAAAAGTATATCTTGATTATTAAAAATCCATCTGTGCAAAATTTTCTTATTATAATCAACTGTATTTGAAGTTAAAATCTAGAATGAATGTGTATATTTGACTTCCAATTTGGATAAGTCATTCCGCAGTTTCAAACTACTCAGTCTGCATTCCTCAGAGTTTCCCAGTATCTGTGACTTAAAAACAAATTTTTCTAAATAGGGTGCTTTATTATGTTGCGTACCAACCACCAGCATATGCATTGTTAAGTTGTTGAACACGAAAATATAGTTTACACATATATTTTAACAAGGAATATAAAAGCATACATAGATATATGCAATTTAACATACAAAATATCCTTTAGTCTTTTACATAAACCATCTTCATACAACACCAGCAACCACAAGTGTAGAAAATCCAGAGTATGAACGGTGAAGTGTTTGATTAGGATATGAGAGAGATGCCGGCAGCAATCAAACTATCCGCCAAAAGCTTGTTAGCAGCCTCTGAGGGATGAAAACCATCCCAGAATACATACTCAGACGCATTGGCACATGTTCCTACGGACTTCCTATTGCACAATATAGATGTCTCTATCAACCCCGTTCCGCAACAAGCCTTTCTTGCTTCAAAAAATCCTGTGATAACACAATGCATTACACACATGGGAAGCAAATTAACAATCCTGGTTCATAATGCATTAGATGATTAGGTCACTCACTAGTCAGAGCCTACTTAGATCAGATACAACTTTGATGCAGATTGTTTTCAATCAGAATTAGAGTTTCGGTTGAATAGTGTCTATGTTGATGATCATTTGATGCTTCATGCAAACTTTTACTAAAAGCATCTACGGAACTATATCTAAATTTTATCTATTTAGATTTTGTACCATTTTCAAAAGGCTTGGTGACAATTAACATTCCTGGTTCCATGATCCATTAGAGATTATTAGTTCACTAGTCATTCATTAGTCGGATGAGAGCATAAGTAGATTGGACAAAACATGAATGCAGTTTTTAAGAAGTTTTTGTAATTTGAGTCAGAATTGAAGTTTCAGTTCAGTAACTTATATGAACCTTCGTTCGATGTATCTAAATTTTATCTAATTAGATGTTGTACCATTTTCAGAAGGCTTGGTGACCAAGTCATAGAGAGGTTGGTAGATATCAAAGACGACCAAATTGAGGCCTGGAAGCATGTTTTGCAGTTTACGAGATGTGGTGTTGAGCTTTCCATTGAAGTTGATTGCATGACTATTTATATTGGCCACACATTCGTTGCTTTGAAAACCAAAGAGAGTGATGGCTCCAGGTAAGCAACCTATTGGAGGTAATGATGTCACACCAATCCTCCTTGCTCCCAGTGCATGTAAACTCTGTTAAAAGCATGATTAGTAATGCAAATCATAATCATAAAAATTAAATAACTTTACCTTTTCTTTTTGGTAAGTTTTAATCAATGGCATTATAGGGCAAAATATCAAGGTTGAGAAATGCATGCCTGGATGAAATTGGAATAGCTCCGCAAGAGCGTGTCTGAGAATTGATCAATTGTATAAATCTTGTTAAGCAAAGGATTTATGTAATAGTTCTGCACAAAATCACTGGTCCCAGCACTGACAAGATATATAGCATCAGATATAATTGATGAAGCACTTGATTTCCCTGCTGCTTCCACCAATTTGTTCTGGCAGTCCTTGTAGTATTCCAGCTGTTGGCTCAATGGAATTGAATTCTACATCCATGAAAACCCACCACCACTTATCAATTATATGATGTTATACAAAGAAAAAGAAAAAACAATGAGAATTTGAGTCTAAAGACTTCTAAATCTATTTACATATAGTTTGGCTGTGGATTCAAAGTAACCAGAAGCAGCTGAGGCAAAGTTGGCACCATTCAAGAGGTTGTTTCCTTTGGTGTTTAAGTTACGGTAAGCTGGTGGATAAGAGGTAAATCCAAGGACTTCAGCTGCAGTGAATGAATTAATGAAACAAAGATCAAATCCAAGTTCAAAAAATATGACTGATAGGGTCTTCAGGGAAAAGATACTTAGTTAAATGGGAATTGAGGAAAAAGAAAAGGTACCAGTGAAGTCTGTGGCAAGCTTTCCATTGCAGAACCTTCCTGTTGGATATTGATTCTCGAAATCTCTTCCATAAGGAGGGAAGTTTGCTTTAATAACAGTTAATCGGTTATTGTTATTGCCCACATCAACAACTGAGTCCCCAAATATGAACAATGCAGGGACCAGAGGCTGCCCATTCGTCACATTGAGCAACAAAGCAAGAAGAAAAGAAGCCAAGAAAGACCTTGAATACCCCATACTTTTCAATTCCCCTTCAGCAAAGAGCTTCTTGTTGTTCATGCAAAAAGACACAATAGAAAAAGCAGACTCTGAAGATGGGTTATGTTTTGGGAACTTACAATCTGACTCTAGCCTTTTGCTTTGAATCTGGTGCACACAGTGTAGCTGGTTTGGAATGGCTACATTTCCAAGAATTTCATTAATGCTCCAGCTTAAGTATAGAGTACTGTATAACACAAGTCAACATAGAAAATACTGTATCTGTACACTGTCCAAATTCCTGTAACTTCAAAAACACTATTTGCATTCTTAGTTTGAGGAATTTGGAAAAGTGGTTGCATGCTTGGATAATTCTAGCAAAATTTACTGTTGAGATGGAATCACTTAGGTGGCAACATGATGGCATTAACTACCTTAGCTGTGTCCTCTTAATATCACTCAATTCAAGGAAAAGTTAATTCAGTCTCAATTCTCAAATGAAACCATAAACATGTCTTGGAGCTAATGCTTATTATAATATAATCAAAGAGAGCCATAAAGAGTGAGAGCACAGTTAGGCTTGAAGCTCAGTTTGTTCTTCAGCATATATATTCAAACCAAAAAATGACAGAATATTATAATAGTAAAAATGGATGTTTCTTAGTACACTTACCAGTAAGTACAAGAATTAGACTATTGAGGCATGATGTCTTCAACTGTTCAAGGATCCTAAAAACTTTCTACTTTTCTACCATACCAAATGTATACAACTGAACAACATGAACTCAACTAAAAACAAAAGGAAAAGGAGAAGGAAATTAGAGAGAATAGAGAAAGGGAAGAAGTAGTAACTTGTATTTGGACATATTAATGCGGTCGGTGACCACTTAGTTTTGTATTGCGTGCCTTATTTATTCAAGTGGCAGCACCACTTTGATCACAACCTTAGGTGTCTTTTCCTCACTTCACCTTCTTTTGCTTAATTGCTTCTCTTACGCCGTGAAGTGGGGGTGAGATTCTGCGAATTTTAATGTTGATTGTAATATGTGTAATAAAAGATTCACTGAATAACAATGTGTATTATCAAAGTTACATTCTGAATCTGATTGGAAAGATAATAACTTGATTACTTGAAAATTTTTACAGTAACAATGATCAAAATAAGCTTTAAGATTAATTTATATTTGAATCTAATTCAGTTAAAAAAAAGTGAACTTAGGAAGTTTTCACTACCTATGTACTAAATTTTAATCATTTCAATAATTGATTCCACTGTTCGGTACTGATCTCTAACCTTTCTTTATGATTTTTTTCTATCACTATCCACTGTGATGCTCCTTTTTCCTTAAAAAACCCATACTTTAATTATTACTTGAGCAATCACCAAAACTACATGCCCAATGTTCATATTCTAATTTATGACGATAAAAATATGATTGAATATTAAGTTTAAATATAGAGAATAACTACAATAATATACTTTTAAAAAATTGTATCACTGATTTATCAATTTAAAAATATAAAAACTAAAATCAAGTTTGTTAAAAAAATATATGGACAAACAATATTTTTTTTTCCTTTTTTACTATTATTGTGCAATATTAATTATTGATCATAAATAGGCATAATTGTATAGGGTTTTTCATGTTGGGCAAAATCTACTATCTTATTTAAAATAACTGAAAGGTTGTGATATATTTTGATTTGTGTTGCATTATAATAATTTACAGTATAATAATGAATATAAAAATTGAGTTTGACTTAGATATTGAATGTCTTATTTAGTTACCTTTGAAGTTTTTTAAAGGTCAAAAAACTAATAAGATAACACACCAATAAATTTGAGGCCATTATCTCTGGTATTGGTAGTGTTTTTAGAACTTGTTGAATTAAAACTTTGTTAAAATTGTATTAGTTATTGAAGAGTTTTGTAGATTGTTTCTTGAGGTTAATACGTGATGTTTCTGGTAAGTTGAATTGGAAATTGATAAAAAGATAGAGATTTAAGAAATTATTGTAATTAATTGTTGTAAAAGATAGTGTTTCATGAGGTTTTCACACCCTTATTAGGGTTTTGTACATAAACATTACAATGGAATAATAATATAAAGAAAAATGTTTTATGATACCCACATTTTTAGAAACATACAATTCTTGCAACTGTGGGTGAATATTCATAAAAATTTATTCCATGAAGAAAAATATACCAAAAATTAATCTATTAAAAAAATATATAAACTTTTAGTTTTTAAACTTCTTCCATGTTATGAAGTGTCAATTGGTACATGTAGTTAATGCTACTGAAATACTTCAATGCAAAAAAAAAAAAAAACTAATGGAGTAGTAACAATGTAACACTGACATTCTGCAATTCTTAATAACCTCTTAAAACAATTAATGGAGTATAATTGTTAATAGTTTAGTATTAACAAGCGTTTCCTTAAATTTAAATGTTTAAATCAAATAGTTTAGATAAATTTTAAGATGAATTATAGTGAAAGAGTAAAAAATAATCTATTAATTAATTTGTATTTATTAAAAAAATATAATCCATGCATAATTTTAATTAATTAAACTATTCAAGATATATTAATTACTTCCATGGATATATCCTACTCATTTGTTTAAAATGTTATATATTTTAAAAATCTACTTTCAGCCACTGTAATGTATATATATATATATATATATATATATATATATATATATATATAGATTAATTATAATCAACTGTTTCTCGCTTCCTGCACAAGGAAAAAACTTCAATTCATTTACCTCCTTTTTGTCTGGTTGCTAAATGCAAGTGGTTGAAAGCAAATTTGGAAAGATGTGAGGAAAATGAGGTTTTTGCTACAATGTTTTTGTTTAATTAGGTTTTAAACATGATGTACAAATTTCACAATTCTGTTAACCATTCAAATGAAATTATAATAGGACGTAATATAAAGGGAAAGTTGATTGTTTCAATAGGAAGTGAACATGTTTGTTAGCTTTCATATATTGTTAACATCACTTGATGTTTCAATGGTAGATCATCAGATTCCACCTACATACCTGTTTTGTTAGTGATCACTCTATTTCTGCATTGAACTTGCATTTTCTTCAACTTCTCTTATCATGCAAGAAAACCCAATCATTAAACAGAGTCATAGTCTGAGTTTTATCCTCTCAGACATCCTCATTATATCTGAAAATATCCTATCACCTCCTATATCTACTCCAGTTGTTCCAGAAGCTACTAGTAAAACATCTTCAATTAAGGCACCATTTCCCACAATGTTGGAACTTTCTCCTCTCTCCAGATCTCTACCCCAATCAAGGAGACTACCTCGTTGTTTAAGCTGATACTCTCTTGCATATGTAGCCATGCCAGATGGATTGAACCTAGTTCTTCCACGCCATCCTTTAGCACACATGAATCCTGAGCTTAGAATAGGCACACTCTCATCACCATCCACAGAATTAACACCATTTTCTAACCATCTTTTCTCTTTTCCATCTGCTGAACTATCAATTTGGAAAGGAATACTCTTGTGCACATGTGATTTTTCATTAGGAATAACACCATATAGACAGTATATTTCCATATCCGGAGCATCAGGTAGTCTGAATCAGAAATACATGTTAATTTTTTTTTGAACTAATAAATCAAATGAGAATTAATGATCAACAGTAGTATCAATATCTTAGAGCTTGCTAGGTGTTACTGCTTAACTTCATTAGAAAAAGAGAAGAAAAACTGTTCCTACTGATCATCTAAAGCTGATGCGTAATTTGGGTAGCAAGAATTCTTAACCATGACAAATGAGTGAAAGAAAAACTAAACTTTGATAAGGAACTTCTGAATAACTAAAAGTAGAGTAAGAAAAAAATGTCACTGAATCTTTTAAGGAAAAACTAGTGAAAGGCATTTCATGAATTTACATACTTACTTGGTCTCAAGTGAGTTAGACCAGTATTTGAAATGAGAATATTTTGGATCATCTAAGTTCTCTGCTATCCCATGAGAGAAGTGAGCCTCACCACGCTTCATCATTTTTGGAGTCACCAGGTTAAGTAGATCAAAAACTGTTCTTGCAGTATAAGCCCTGTTTTTAGTAACTTCTGGAATTCTGTCTCTGCTCATATCATAATCAGTCCACACAGCCTGCCGTGATAAGTTGAAGGTGGCAGAATTACCACCCCATAAAATTTCATGCTGAAGAGAAGACATATGAATCATTGTTGTTCTGACATATATATATATATATACACACACACACAATTACACTGATCAGAACGTAAAGTGGCAAATCCACATGGAAACTGAAATAATTTGCATGATGAAACAGAAAGGTTTTACCTATTATTCAATCAATGATAGGAGTGCCTTATAGAACATACAGTAATATACACTTATAAAACAAATAATATATATTTCCAAGAATAAAAGGAATTTGCACTGGGAATTAAAAGCTGGCCTCTTCTAATGGTAGAAGACTATACTTAAAAGCCTGACATTTAAGAGTTGAAAATTAAGCTAGTTCTTTTTTTCTTCTGAAAGAAAAATGATGTCATCATATTAAGAACAAACAAAGGTGTGTAACTATGGTGTGTGTATATATATATATATATGAATCAAGGGAAATGAGAAGTGAGGTAACTGTCAGCCTGCCTCCCGCAAGAGATTTAAGTCCCAGAATTCATAGCAGGTAACTGCCTTAAAAAGTATTGTCACTTGCAAAATGCTTTATATATCCCTTCTTTACCTGATCATAGTTATTCCATTCTTCAGGACACGAATTCAAGTCACCCCAGATGGTTTCACAACCTTTTGGCATCAATGAAATGATTGAATCCCACGTTCTAAACACCCGCATGACGTGATCAAGAGTTTGACGGCCAAGGCGATCAAAATTTAAAATGCCAGAAGCCACAGCTCTGCAAAATTTGAGCGACTCCATCATCAACTAACTGTGCATAACTGTTTATGGATATGATTATGGTACTAAAGATATCACAAGCAAATGTGCAATTAACCATTTATTCAGTAAAAAGATATTGATAGTTACAATCCTAGTTTTGTTTAGGGGATAATAACCCTGTAGTCTCTCTTTTACCTTTGATTTATGGAAACATATAAGTAGATGGAATTTCTATTGAATTAGATAATATCAGTCGACAAGTTTATTTCAAAAATTAACATTTAGGTAAGTTAAAAGACTCCCATGTTCCAATCATTTTCATTTTCCTATACATATTAATTTCTGAGATTATGTAGGGTCCAACTTTTTCTCTTAAAGATGTGATAGTCAGTTGCAACTTATTCATTATCCTGTATTTGCTTTCATTTCACTTTTCAAGTTCTGTTTTCAAACTTAACATTAATCATACCTTCAATATTTTGCTCAGATTATTAGTGAAAGACGGAATTCAATCCACTAATGAATATTGATTACTACAATTTCAAATTTCATAAGTAGATGCCAGATTGAAATAAAGGATTTTGTTGCAAATACTGACCTGACAAATGCAACACTTCCTTCGGTTGAAAACATATTGCTAAGTGCCCTAGGAACACCAAGAAATGCAGGGCTAATATTCAAGATTGCTTTGATGTACTTGTCACACCAACCTGGACCACCACCGCCTCCCATCGGTGGAGGTGTCTCAACCCATTTTAGGAAATGAAGGAAATAAATAGACCCCATGGATTGTGGTACCACTACCACTTTCTTATAGCCATTTGTTACAAACATAAGCTCAATATTACTCTTCAATCTACTAAGAGTTTGGTCTCGAATCTGCTTTGTCCAATTAAAACTAAATTAGCTGAAACTTGTTTCTGCAAAGATGCCTACCATTAATAATTTTTACTTCAATTTTGGGTATAGAAACGAAAAGGAAAGACTTCAAAAGACATACAAAGGGGAAAAAGGTTCCAAACAGAAAAGGGGTCAGATTGGGAGAATAAGATTCATATGAGGAAACCAAGGTCATGAAGAGAAAGTCCATCTCTACATCACATTCTTTTCTTCTAACAATGAATATCAAGGCTTCTTTGGTAGTTCCATACACAATGTCATTGCAAATCATGATTGATTTCATCTATAGTTTTGCTAAAAGTAAATAAACAAAAACATCTTATTCTTGCATAAGGATCATTTGAGCAACAAGAACTGAACAATGACAGCTTGGGGTTGAATTCAATAAGCATTATCCAGTAGCAATAAGGCATTGATTTTCTTTTTTTTAAATAATCATTATACCTCAGTATTCTGGAAGGACAGTCTCCAGTCATAAGCAGCCATGTACAAATTCTTTCCTTCATAACCAATTCTTGCTAAATTTTCAATCAAATCTGCCCAAGCATGATAACCAGGAGCAAAATTGTCAGCAGTAACAAGCCCTGGCACTGCCCTGACTCTAATGCCTGGTGGGTCCAGGCCAGTCTCATCATGCAAAGAGAGATGCTCTAACCAGCACAAAGGCCTACAAAAAAGGAAAGTGCTTATATTGACTAATGAATGATTGGATCACCATTCACACTCACAACTACTACTTAAGGACAAAACTTATATGTACAATGTTCTATAGGTTTTTTAGTGTTGTCTTTCGATTGGAATTGAAAATTTACTTCACCAATTCACATAATAAAATTTTCTATATAAGGTTAAGGTTAACATAGATTATCAAGGTGAAACTCTAAGTCCAATAAAACTTCCTCTAAGTTTTGTCCTAAACTAAAATCCTTGGCCATCAAGTGTCAAGACCAACATAACTAATACCATGAGTCTCTCGAGAGTATAAACAATTAATGAACTTTAATTACAATCACACCTTTTGAAAATTTGAGCAAGACCATCACCCCACAACCGCTTTCTGAAAAGGCCTTCAGCACAAGATCTCCCTTCCCATAGCTCCAACCCACCAGTCACCATGCCCGGTACAAGAACAACTGGGTGAAGTGCAGTGATTCCCTCACGGCTTAGCCTCACCCCAGGTGACATTGGTGCCTCAAAGCCAAGCAACGTGGCAGGCAAGTAACCATACAACAAAGAAAGAAACCACGAAGTGGTGTACATGTACCCTATCATCCATAACCAATAATCAATGCACCTCCACTCCTTACACTGTCCGTTTCTCTGCTTCTTTTGCCTCTTCCTTTCCACTTCAAAGGATTGAAAACCTAGGGAGGAGTACTTCAATGGCTCCACTAAGCAGAACTTCATCAACCTCCACATTGAAACCATTCTCAGCCAAACCTAGTTGAAATATTGAATGCTACTTCAGATAAGTCACTGAATTAATAAAATTGTTCACTTTTCACTATTCACCCACACACAATGAGGCTTATGTGTCAATGATAAAGGACACCCTTCTCATACCATTTTGGAAATGGATGATGAAGCCAAATGATGGTCTCGGTTTGGGGTTTTCCCTGAGACACCTGTCTTCAAACCTACATGCAGCACTTTATCAGGTGTCACTGTTGAGTTCCAAGTGTTTCTGTTCCGTGCTTTCACGTGGATGCTCCTTTTTTCTTTATTTCTTTGACCCTTTTAGACCTTTCTACCAAGCTTGGACAGTGTCTGATGGAAGACAACAAAGAACCACAAAGGGTTTGTCTTATCTTGCGGTATATAATGGCAAGTTCTGACTTAAAAGAGCTGTTTACGGTCACGGGGACATTTTAGATAGGCACCACTGCACCAGTGTCGTGTGTGAATCTCTGATCATGGAAGTGAAAACATGAACACACCACGAAAAACACACACATGAATGGAAAGAAAATTGGAAACAGAGAAAAAAGTTACACATACACCACACAGTACGACAAGATCATAGATACATAAGGCAGAATGCCCTAAACCCTATATATATATATATATATATATATATATGTGTGTGTGTGTTATAGAAGAGACTTGGGCTTCTCTGATTCACTTATAATTAACACGAAAATAAGAAAGTTTTTATTTTATTATATTAAATAATATTCAAGAATAAATATTAAATAATAAAAGGAAAGTAAGAAAATTTTTAATTATTTGTATATTAAATCATATCAGACGATAAATTTGTTTTGTATATAAAAATTTAAATATATTAATTAGTATAAACATTTTTTATTTTCTTTATTTTATTATAATAATTAAAAAAATTCTATTTATAAAATAAAACTGTAATCTTTAAATTCACATAACCCAAAAATCAAATATAATATTATTGATCGATTCTTTTTCTACAATACAATTGATCATGAGAAAATGTAATTAAGTTTCATTATAAGTTAATCCCACATAATCCGTTGGAATATTAGTATTGTGTGTATAATATAAGATTTTTTTTTCACTAATAAACTTTGATTTCATCTTTAAAAATGGTATAAAATTAATTAATGAATATTTTTTCTTATTTATACATTCTTTTCATATTTTAGTTGAGATGAAGTTGCGTTTTCTTCAATATCCAGTTTAAACAAATTGTATCTTTGACTAAAAATGTTTTAAATTAAAATGTTGGTAAAAAATTGACTTATAAATTAATACAATAAATTTTTTTGTTATTTTATTTTATAAAATATATATTACAATAATTTACATCAGTTAATTATTTTAAAATACACTCACTTAAATCGAGAAGATTTCTAATTAATTCGACATAATTATTATTTAAATCTATTGATTACTATTAAATAAAGGTTAGGAAGTCTTAAAATGATTTTTTAAATAAGGCTTATCAATGCTATTATAAATAGTAAGAATGTTCAGAACCGGACCGATCCAAAAAAAATAATTAAATATCAATTTAAAAAATCGCAAACTGATTAAAACTGCAAACTTTTGGATCACTTTGGATTCTTTTTTCTAAAATCGCACAGTTTGGTTCGGATTGCAGTTTGACATTTCAGAATCGATCCAAACCGAACCGTAATACTTTATTAAAATATAATTATATTTTAAAGACAAAATCTAATATTTCCTATTACAACTTTCGTTTTAAAATCTATTTTCTTTATAAATCTCATCATTATGATTTCGTTATCACATCATTAACATTTATGTTAATTCATCTTCACCATCACATTCTCACTTTCTATTTAAATCATTAGACATTCTCACCTTTTATTTAAATCATTCTTTTTATTACAAGTGATATGATTTTTTTAATTTGATTTACTTTTTATTTGTTCATGTTTTATCTTTCATTTAATTCCATACTTATTATTTGTCTTATTATATATTTCAATATTCATTGGATATATGTTCTATTATTTCTCTATTTTGATTTGGGATTCAAATTCATTTCAATTAATTTTATTTTTATCAAGGTTTATTTTATTTTATTTTTTTATATTTTTACAGAGTTGAGATTTTTCTTTATATTAGTGTTCATCTAGATCTTTAAATAAATCAAATTTTGTTGATGAACAAGTAGTGAGATATAAGAGTTTTAATATTCTATTTTGAAATAATATATAATTTCAATTTTTAATAATACTAAAAATTTAAGTAATGAAATAGCAACTTTAAAAAATTTTAAATTACTAAAATTATTTGATTTATAGTCATTCTTATATAATATTATTATTCTCGATTTATAATATTTTTTTTCTATTATAATCATTCATAAATTAATGTTGTATAACATTTAGTAATGATTAGGTTTTTAATAGTTTATTATTTAAAATTTTTTTTAACTTTTAAATAACATGTTTATTATAATTATATTTTAATTTTTAAAATAAAAATAAGTTCATATTTAATAAAAAATAAAATTACATTAAAAATTAAAAATCATAAAAACCTATCCAAATCAAACTGCTAAAATTGGTTTGCATTAGTTTGAATTTTTTTTTCTATTCCAAACCGAACCGCATAAAATTTTTATATTTGGTTTAGATGTATTTTTAGTCAAAAACTAAACTAAATCGCACCGTGAACACTCCTAATAAATAGAGTGTTTGTCAAGTATAAATCATTGTTCATTTTTTTCATTATTGTCTTTATTGAAATTCCAACCGAATCCTATACTGACTTAAGCGTTAGAGTGTAATCAACATGTACACTCCTTGCCAAGACCGAAGAGTAGTCGGATTAGTCATAAGAAGAAGAGGGAAGCACAAAAGAAAGAGGACCATCAAGGAGTGTTCAGCTTGTAAGAACATTTGTTACACCCACCGTGAGGCTTGAACCCAGATCATGGTCTTCACCAGGAATATGACAAGTCAAAAAGAACCAAGAGGAGTACAGGAGACCGAAGAGAGGGTGGAAGCAAGAGGTGAAGGGGAAGTGGAGAGAAGAATGAAGAGCACTCCTCACTGTTAGCAGAACTCAAGAGGGAGCTTAGTGAGTTCAAAAAGCAAAGTGTCGAGGAGATGGATGAGCTGAGGCAGGAGAATGCTCATATGAAAAGGAAGTTAGAAGAAAAGAAAAGTGTTTTCTCGCACACTGAGCCACTAGATGAATCACAACCATCATGGTATCAATTACCTAAACCAATCGAAGAAGTGAGTCATAAAAGGGGGACATATTGTGGAAACGCTTCATTAACTTTAACCAGCAGAGACACCTGTTTGTAGACAGGATCATGGAAACCCCATTGCCATCGACCTGGAAAAACTTAACAATTGATAGATATGACGGGAGCACAGACCTAGATGAACATATAGATGTGTATGTGACCCAGGTGAGCTTGTACACCACTGACAATGTAGTATTCTGTAGAGTCTTCTCCATTTCCTTAAAAGGAGCAGTGTTGAGCTGGTTCACCAGATTACCACCACACTCCATAAACTTTTTTGACACACTGGTGATGAAATTTGGAACTCAATTTGCTACCAGCAGGCCACATTACTTAACATCAATAGCCTTGGTGAACATCAGGCAGGAGAAAAATGAATCGTTAACGACATTTATGGAGAGGTTTGGAAAGATAGCCCTCAAGATCAGAAACTTGAACCCAGAAGTGGCCATGAATCACATGGTAATGGGAGACCATTCTCGGATAGTCTCTACAAAAAACCTGCAGCAGATTTGGATGAACTAAGAAGTTGAGCTGCAAGTTCATGCAGCTTGAGGAGCTATGTGAGTTCAAGATGCATAGTAGGATGGAGCAACAGGAAGTCAGAAATCAGGAAAGAAAAGAGGAAAAAGGGAAAAGAGTACATTTTCAGCCTAAGTAAAGGAAGACAAGAACACCTCATTTCGCTCATTACACCCCCCCTGAACGTTTATAGAGGACGAACACTAGAGGAGACATTAAACGCAGACTTAATCCAAGCACCAAGAAAGATTTCCTCCCCTCCCAACGCGGACCAGAGTAGACAAATATCATAGAAATCATGGACACACCATTGAGGAATGTGTAGCCCTCCAAGAAAAAATTGAAGAGTTGGTACAGGCAGGACATCTGCAAAAAGTCGTCAAGAGAAATGCCCATGGTCATAGGGAAGGGGACATATTACCCGAAGTCGAGGAGTCCTCGGCCAAAGGAAGGAAGGATAGGCGAGGAAAAAGAGAACTCGGGAAGGAAATCTTCTCTAGGAGGAGTCATTAATACCATAACTAGTGGATTCACAAGGGGAGAGCGAAACAGGTTAGTTGTTGGCTGAGCAACCAGGGACAGCCAAGTAGCAGCACTACTCATCCGAGTACAGTAATGATGAAGGAAAATGGTGGAGCTGGGATAATTGACAACGACTGGCAAAGGACCTTGAAAGCTTGAAGGGAAACCCAACTGTTAGGATGCAGTTGTGTAGGAGCCACATTGAGGGTACGGAACACGCCAGTAGTGAAGTCGTCAAAGGGTATCCTAACCCTAATATCCATAAAGAGGCAAGAATACATAAAAAAAAATCTTCCTCTGAATCTTCCCAGCCATGGCAGATATGGTTCAAGCGAACACATCGTCTAATGTTGATGACATTCTCTTCAGCATCCTTAATCAATAAATCATGATCCCTAATGAAGGAACGTAGTTGAGAGGAAAGAGTAAACTTGGAGTGGTAAAGAAGAACCTTGGGAGACCAAGAAGGAAGGTTGCCAAGTGGCCAATCCTCCCTCTCCCTCTCATCTTTAGACGAGCACTTCTCGGCACTCATACACACCTCACGCACTACCTGTTCTGAAAAATGACTCGAATCAATTGAACCCCCATCGCTTGGCCGACTATTCATCCCGCTGGCATTCCCACGCGAAGATATCCCGATAGCAGAAGAAGAGGAAGATGACATACCGGATCTCCTAATCGAATTTACAACAATCTTAACAATGAGAAGGGTAAGAAGATAACTCACCTCCAAGACCTTACTTATAGGGGTAAAGGGAGAAACAAAAAAGATGTCCATCATAATTACCTTTCTCGAGCCCAAAAAACCACTTGACAGTTAGTAAGAAACAAAATGTCATGTCTCTCACGTCCACCTAATGTCCTTAGCGCTCAAATAACTACAAATTTTCAAATTTCAAATTTGAATTAAAAAAAAAGAAAAGCGGGAGGGCAAATGAGAAAGAAAAAAAAAAAACAGAAGTAGTCAAACAAGATAGTAAATAGAGAACAATATCAATTCTTTAGTCCTTGTGTTGACCCTTAAGCTTCAGGTTCTAGGTTGAACACTACACGGCTTAGGTTACAACTTAGGACTTGGGGGGTCAGTGTTATGAGAAAAGGTGGCCGACCACTTAAATCAAGAAGATTACTAATTAAGCTGACATGATCAAACCCTAAAATGACCCACCAGGTAAGGCCCATCAATGTTACTATAAATAGAGTGTCATTGTCAAGTATGAATCATTGTTTATTTTTGTCATTATTATCTTTATTGAGATTTCTACTGAATCATATACTAACTTAGCGTCAGAGTGTAATCAATATGTACAGGATCGAAGAATAGTCAGATTAACTATAAAAAAAAAGAAAAACACACAAGGAGGACTACCCAAAAAATGTTCGACCTCTATAAAAATACTTTACCAAATAAAAACATGTTTACATTATTACTAAAATTCAATTTTATACCATCATCTCATTTGCAAACAAAAATAAATAAATAAATAATATATATTATTTTATTTTTAAAATTTATATATTGATTAAAAATATAATTAAATTATCATTTCAAATAATTTTCAAAAATATCACCACTTTTCATATTTACATCGATTTGTCTAAAATCGATGTAAATATGTCATTATTTACATCGGTTCTTTAGGCAACCGAGGTAAATAATCGATCAGGTTTTCTTTTATTTACAAAAAATACCACCGTTTTTCATATTTACATTGGTTTTGCTAATAATCGATGTAAATTTGGCGATGTAAAATCTGCTTTTTCTAGTAGTGATAATATATAAATACATACAAATTTATTATATAAATACAAATTTTATTTTATAAATTAATTTTATAGAATTAAATAATTTAAAGTAAACTTTATGATATCATCGAAATTTATATATAACGAAAAAATTATCATCAAAACATATATTTTATAGTTTTTTATTTTATTTCATATATATATTAAAGAAAATAAATAAAAATAATATGCAAAAGTTATATTTGATATATTTTTAATAAAAATTTATCTAAAAATAAACTAATTTATTTCATTCACCATCCACATTTGATATAAATAGTCAATAACCTTTTCTTAATAACATTATCCAATATAGACAATCCTTATCATCATATCATGGAGCCTTTGCTGAACAAACCCTACACATAGTGTCCTGGTAATTGGAGACAACTTTAGAAGCTTAGAGTTAGCGAGAGATTGCTTCCAAGTTAAAATCCAACTTCAACTAAAATATAGTAAAATTGTAATAAATGGATTACAAAATTGACTATAAA
This sequence comes from Macrotyloma uniflorum, assembly GCA_016859785.1. Taxonomy (NCBI): domain Eukaryota; kingdom Viridiplantae; phylum Streptophyta; class Magnoliopsida; order Fabales; family Fabaceae; genus Macrotyloma; species Macrotyloma uniflorum. The sequence goes on from BDMB01000029.1 coordinate 215,212, forward strand.
AACATTAACACTTTTTCATGGAAGATAATCAATCCAAAGAATCTTTGATGCCGTGTTTATTACTAATGAGAGATTTTTACAAATAGGTAATAAATATTTTTCTCATTATTTAATTTTTTATTTTTATTTTTATATTTATATTTATATGGTGATTTATAATTTTTTATTTACTTTTTACGGTTAAATAATTAAAAAATTATTATTAATAAATAATAAACTAATCTAGGTCCAACTACTTGTTAACAATCAATAAATCTATTAATAGGTGATCCAATCTAGATTCAGGTGACTCAATTTAAGTTCAATAACCTCTCAATCAAGGTTGGTATATTAATAAATAGTTGAATTTAGACACATCAATCTTGTTAATCTGACTCTGATATCATGTAAAAAGTGATTATGATCTAACTTATCCCAAAATCGGTTCAAAAAATAAAGTTTACACCTCAGTTATTATAATTCGACTTATTTTTAATTAATATAAGATTTTCCGACATAAACAATAATTATATAAATAATACAATTTTATTTTTTATTTAAAATTAAAAATTTATATTTTTTTATTTATATATATTATTCAATTTTTTATTTTTAATGAATAAAATCTCATTTCATCGTACATTCAGATCCGAGATAAGTTACCACACAATCTCATAAAGGTAATGGTTATGGTGATGTGAAACTTGTGGTGGAGGAGAAATAAGAAAATTTGGGATGAGAAAGAGTGCCCCTACTAGTTTGGTGGTCCAGAAGACTCTTAATATGTGATCCCTCAAGAGCAGACTTTTCTTTCTACATGACAGAAACTCAGAGGTTACATTAAACTGTAATGTGACCGCCATTATATTCTCTGGTACGACAAAATATAATGTGGGGCTCTATGTGCAGGATGATCCAAGGAGATTTATTAGAGCCATAATCAACTTCTTTTATGGAGTTATTCCACCAATTGAAACGGAGGCTCTAGCCTCTGCAGAACCGATCAGTGGCTTGGAGAACTTTCCAAGGTGGATATAGAGAACAAAATCTTGTTAACCATTCTACATGCTTGAATTGAGGAGATGATCTAAAAAAATTGAAAAAAAAAAAGAAGAAAAGAAGAAAAAGTAAGTAGAAAATAAAATTGTTTAGATTAAAAAAAATAAATAAATAGGAAAGAAAAGTAAAATAATTTTATTTATTATTAATAAAAAAATTTATTTATTTTTAAATAAATTTATTTATTTTTAAATAAATTTATTTATTTTTAAATAAATTTATTATTTTAAAAATATTTTAAATACTTTTATTATTTTTAATAATATTTTAATAAAAAAATAAAAAAATAAATATTATTTTAATAATATTATTAATAATTTTATTTATTATTTAATATTATTTTTTATTATTATTTTAAAAAAAATATTTATTTTAACAAATTAAAAGCATTGTATAATGAGGTGTGGCTTTTCCTGCCTTTCTTCTCCATTTGTAGCGAAATCTCTCTTTTCATTTCTTATTTTCTCTCTCTATTAATACAGTTACAAGACAAAAAATTATAAAATTATTCTTATCTTTCTTCGTTTTTCTTTTTTCGAAAATAGTGTTTCCCTTTATACAAACAGACTCTTAGTTCTTTGTGAATGATTCAATCTAACTTAAATAATTTTATTAATTAAATCTTGGTATTATATAAAAAATTAATTATAATTTTTATATTAAAAATTAGGATGAGTTAAAATTTTATATTAAATAAAAATAAAAAGATTAAATTAGATATAAATGAAAAAAATATACATATATTTTAAATAAAAATAGAATGATTATTTATTTCTATAAATGAAAATCTCTTCATATTAATTTTTTTTAGATATATAAGAATTTAATCTATTATCAAATTATAATGTTATATTAATTTTTTTATTATTATTATATATTAAAATATATCTCAAATATTATATAAAAAATATTATTTAATATATATATATATATATAAAGAATATAACATATTCTTAAATATAAAAAATGAATAAGAAAGAAAGTTTTTAATATTTATTTTATAATCAATGAATTATATATATATATATATATATTATCGTTATTAAATATTAATGAATAATGTAGATAAAAATAATATTGTAAAGAGTTAAAAAGGATAATGTGTAAAACAATGCATATTTGTAAAATAATTTCATTTGCTTAAATTAATATAAATAATTATAACTAGTTATTCATAGTATTTAATATTTTTTTAATAAATATAATAATGACTATTCATTATATACTATACGTCAAAGTGGTTTACCGTAGCAACTGTTATCAAAATATAGGTTTTTCAATATCAATAAATATTATGTTTAGAAATTAATAAAAATGAAAAAAATATATATATAATATAAAAAATTATACATTATAAAGTATAAATTCAATACCCATATATTATCTAGTAATATATAAAAAAATATGAATTTTATTTTGCATACATATTTTATTTTATTTTATTTAAAATAATATATAATATATTTTAAATTAGTCAAAAATATATATTAGATATTTTTTTATAATAACTTCATGACAATATGGTTATTAGACAAAACATTAGGACAAGGATTGAAGATCAGCAAATCTTTCTGCCAGATTTCATAATCAATGATTGAGTGAGTTAATTAATATTTATCTTTATTCATTGATTTAGATTAAAGAAAATAAATTGACCTTTAGATTAAAAATTAGATAATTGGGAAAAAGAAAAAAAAAGTGTTTTCAAGCGCTCTCACAACACGATCGCGTTGCGTGTGCAACCATTCACCGTGTCGGTGCGAAGTTGTGATGTCAATTGACAATTGTGCCCTTTTGTGGCTGACGGTTTTTAATGCAAAGCAGTGTAGGTTTTTAATTTTATTTTTTAAACTTTACTTTGAATTAATTAGTTATATAATTGTATTTTTTTTGCTTATGTTTCTTTCAGTTGAACAAATTATTTTTGCACTATTAATTTATTATAAATTACAACACAATTAAAAATTATTTATTTATGTAATACTTATTCAAGATTTCACATTTAAAATAATTTTAAATTATTTAATTAATAATATGATATATTTATATTAAAAATATATTAAAAAATTTAAGTATAAATTGATTATGTATATATAATATATATAATTAATTTAGTTAGACTCTTGTAATAAATTTAAATCAATATTATAAGATATATGATGTTTTTATTATATTAAATATAGATATATAATTTAATCAGCGGTTAATATTTTCTTAAAAAATTAATTAGTCATTTTTAATAACAAAATATTCATATTATTTTTATTCACAAAATTTACACTTATAATCTTTTTACGAATTCAAGCAGATTTCACTCAAATAATTTACTTCAAACATGTAAGTTTTTTCTTTAATAATTGTCACATCACAAATGACGAAATTATGTGTATTTGAGATTTCTTGCTACTTAGAGAATGTAAAATCTATTAAATTTTTTTTTTATAAGTTAAAATTATCTCATATATAAATTAATTTATAAAAATAATAATATATTTTTCTATTATTAACTTATACATAGAGCAATTTTAATTTATAAAATGGTTGCTTTAAATTTTTTTCTTCCTATTATTTTTCATAGAAGTTTCTACAAATAATTTTTTTCAAAATAATTAATATTTTTAAATAATGAATAGTTATGAAAATTTATTTATATTATTTAATTTAGTCCATTTATTTTAATTTATTTTAATATTTTATAGTATTTAAAAATATTTAAAAAAAATTATTTAGTTCAAATTGATACTAATTACACTAATTAAAACTAATAAAAATGCAGACGTTTTTGTTTTCATGCTTGTATCTCCAGATTGTTTTAAGATGATAAAAAGTAATTATTATAATTAAAAAAATAGTTATTGTATTATAGTAATGAAAATAATTATATATTTGTATATATTTATATAAAATGAAAAATATTTAATATTTTTTAAAGAAAATATAGAAAATAAGATAATATTAAAAATATAATTTAAATAATATAATAAAAAATGTAATTCAATACAAATGAAGTGTTACTTTTATGATAAAGTTATATTTTTGTTTTTAAATTGTTTCACTTTGAGTTTTACTATTCTTTTATTTTGTTTTAAAATATTCTCATATATCTCTTTTTTTTTTGTTTTATTTCTTATTATACGAAATTTATTTGTTTTTAAGTCTCTATTAAATATTTATGCAAAGAACATAACATTATATTATAAAAACCAAAAAGAAAAATATAGATTAGAAAGAGTAAGAATTTTAAAAATTAAAATATAATTTTGTTAAAGAAATACATTGAAGCTTAAAAAATAAAACAATTTAATTAAACACACTTAACAAAACAAATCTAGAGATAAAATTGGTGAATATAAGCACGTGAGGCCCCACCAAAAAAGATGCACGTGAGAATGAAACTTGGACAGCTCAGTGTGGCGCCCGAACGTTCACGTGTTATGGCATGTCCATGTCCATGTCCATGATGTGAACGCGGTGAAGGTGAGTGATTCACGTCCTTACTTTCTTCTCCTTTTTCTCTTTCCAAACAAGCCCTTACCTCACTTTTCATTAAGCGCGTTGTTCGCGTTCTACTTTTTTTACTATCACTTATCTGCATATCTTAGAATAACACTTCTTTCGTTTCACCCAAAAATGCATTTTACATGAAGAAAATGTGACACAATTCAAACATAAACCATTCTCATTTCAATTTGGTTGGAGTTGGTGACTCATTATATTATTTTCATACTTTCAAAATCATTTTTATCACTCTCGATTATTTAGTTTCATGCAATTTACAACTCACGTAACTCATTTTCATTATATTTAATTAAATTTGTATACATTAATTTTAAATATTATTATTTTATTTTAATTAATTTTTATCATTTTCCATAACTATTTTAGTTTTTTTTTATTAACACTTGTTCTTCCTTAATTGCCAAAATTTGCTTTATCTTTTTAATCAAGATAATGAAATTCTATAATAATAATAATGAATATAATTTTTTACTTGTGTAGTAATTAATTAAGTACTGAAATTGATTATTTTCCATTAAATCTATAAAACCCCCCAAAAAATCATATAAATTAAAAGTATAAATTATTGCTAAAACAATCATGTTTATTTTTTTAAAAATTATTTATTTATATTTTTTCCTAAAAAGTTATCTATTAAAGTTAAAATATAATTTCTATCCAGTCATGTTTTTTCTTTTATAAAATAATAATTTCTATCCTTATCTTTCCCTTTATCTCTTCCAGTCCTTTTATTGGCAAGGAAATATCTATCTCCCGAATAAACACAACATTAAATACGTTTGTACACAACACCGTGATGGAATATTGATTCACCTAAACATATATACTGTCACAATCTCTTTTATAAGAATATTTATATTTTAAATTATTTATTTTATAAATATTTTATTTGAATAATTTAATTTAAATTTTTTTTTTCTTATTAATAATTTTATTTATCATTTAATACAATATTATTTTAAATAGATATTTATATAACTATTAAACATATTATTTTAATCAGAATCATTTTATATTTAATCTTAACCTAATAAAAACTTTCGTAATTTAATTAATAAATTAAATTTTAATTTTACCTTATTTAAACTAATTTAATTTTATTTAGATAATATGACATTTTTTTTAATTACCACAAAAAAATTAATTTTATTTAATTTATTTTAATTTGATAAATTCAATTCTATCTAAATTAAAATCATCAAGTCATAACTGATTATATTTAAAATATTGATAATTCAAAATAGATTAGAGATAAGTTTATATAAAATTTTATTATTATCTAATTCTAAATTCGAATTAGACCAAATTCAAATATCAAGTTGAGATCGAGATGAGTCTATATTTAAATATATTAAATCAAAATTATTTTTTATTTAATAAAATATATTTTATCTAATTTAATATATTATAAATTTTATTGAACTAATTATCCTTTGTGTGAAATTTTTGTTCGTTTATGATTTGATTAGATTTTACGCTAGAATCTAACCATTATACTTATTATCACCTAATTTAACCTAACTCTGAAAAATATAAAATTTTAAATTCTTATTTTTAAAATAAAATTTAAAATTATCTAATTTTAACATGATCAAATTATTATTATAAATTCTTCAAAATTTAATTTATCTTTATAAATTTCTCATCAAAATATAGTATTAAAGTTTTTAATATTTTTCAAAAATAACTGTACTCATTATTATTATTAATTTATACATTATAAAATCATTTCTTTAAAAAATATTTATATTTGATATTATATTAAGTTTATCTATTTATAGTATTATAAATTAAAAGGTTTAATTTGTTTATCTATTTTCTTAAAAGATTTTAACATGTTTAAACTTCTAACCCACTCATAATAGGTGAATTAATCGATTTTAATTTTTTTTTTAAGTTGATCGAAGGATGAGAAAAAAAAGAAAGAAAAATTCTTCTAATCATTTATATTTCTATCTGTTTTTTTTAGAATTATTGTAGATAAGGAAAATAAAATATTATTATATCATTTGTAATCATGTAAAGTTAGAAGTTTTGTAAGAAAGAAATAAAAGAACTAAAAGTTAATTCTTTAAAAACTTGTAAGGTCAAACTTTACGAAATAAAATCTCCTTAAAACAGCTTTAACATTAATATAGATTATATATTTAATTTAATTTAATGTGAAATTGATGGCACGAAAATGTTTATAACCATCTTATAACATTAAAATCCACATGTTATATTTATTGTGGATTTGATATGTAATATTCTACTAATATTAGTGTGCATTAATGAGTGATTTATATATTCTTGATATTTCAAACTTTACCTACCATTACATCTGTAGTTGGTAAACCATCTTATCATGATATTATTATATGTCTTATTATACTTTATATTGTTAAATATATAATAAATATTCTGCTGCGCTAATCATATGAAAATAAAATAATAATTCTAGTACTATTGTTGTTAGGTAACTATTTATACAATAACTTATATATAAGGAAGAATAAAAAAAAAAAAATATATATATATATATTATTAAAATAAACATTTTAAAGAAAAACATATAATATAGTGTTTAATAATAAGAATAAAAAATTAAAATAAACATTTTATAATTTTTCTCATTATAATTAGATAGAGATGTCCTAATTAATAAGGAGAAGATCATTTAGAAAAATTTATTCCATATTGCCCTAATAAGAAGGTTCTATGCGATGTTCATTTTGTCAAGGTGTTTAACAAATAAAAAAATATTCTGACTTTATTATTGAGTTGAAAAAAATAGATTACTGAGTAAAATCTTAATTATCCAAGAGAAAAACGTGTTAAGTAAAGGTATTTTTTTAATTTTTAAATTAACAACTCACAATATTTAATTTTTTAGTATTACTTCATATTTAAATTATATAATTATTATTTTAACTGAATTATTTACTTAAGAAGCGCAAGTAATTAATTATAAACCAATATCTTACAATATTTAATATTACATAATATTTTTTTAATAAATCGAATTCAATGTCATAAATTAATGTATAATGTGATATTTTTCAGCATTAATGTCGTTAGTGAACACTATCTTATTTGTGATTCCAAAATCAAAAGTATCTTTAAAATTAATAATATTATTAATAATTCAATCATATTTAAAAAATAAAACATATAATAATTAATTTAATTTTTTATAAGCAGTAAAAAAAAGTGAGAAGAAAAATGAAAGATAAAGATAAATAATTCATAAGAGATATATTAATAGAAGGTTACAAATTTCTATGAATAATGAAATACATTCTGCAAAACTTCCATCTTAATAAAGATATTATTCTGGAATTATTTTCTCTTAAACTAAGAAGACTTTGATCAGTAAAATATTAATAAATAAAAAGCTTAAATTCAAATATATTATTTTTATTAAATTTATTAAGTTGAATTCTATATAAGTTTGTTTAGGTTCGAATTATAAGGATTTATCATATGTATTTCTTTTATAAATTTGATGTTAAAATATTAAAAAAAATGTAATATGTTTTATAAATTCTAATATGATAAATTATTTTTCATTATAACTATGACAATTTTTTATTAAATATAATAAGTTGAATTTCATAATGATTTTGATATGGTTTGATTCAAAGGTATTCATCATCATTTTTTTATCAATGTTTGTCTTAATGAATCTAAGTCTCTTTTAAATATAAAACAAATAGATTTAATTCCTCCATAAAAAAAACATAAAATAGATTGATGGGACAACTATTATTAGGTTAAAATTTAATAAAATATTTAAAATAAGTTAAAGTATTTCTTTTAAATAAAAGGAACATTTCGAGAAATATTTTCTATAAATATTTATAGGAAAAAAAGTTAAATTAAAATTATTTTATCTATATGAATTGAAAATTAGATTTTGGAGAAGTTAACAAAAAATAATATCTATAATTTTTTTTATTTTTCTCTTTTCAAGTAATTATATAATATTTAAAAAAATTTCAAAATTAAATATATAGATTAAATTTAAATTTAAATATACCGCTTAAAATAAATTTAAATCTCCTTTTGCATAAATATTGATTAAAAAAGAAAGAAAAAGAAAAGAGAAGAAAGAGGGTGAGGTAAGTAGTGATTTTCTTTTATCCCCTTGGCGAGCGAGTAGAGGGTAGTCGCAAAAATGCGCGTGAAAAAAAGTGAGAGTAGTAAGTAAACGAAAGAAATGAACATAGGCTTGGCGCAAGGCGAGTGTCACAGTCGGAAAAAGAAATACACGTTCTTCAACTCTTCTAATTCATTTTCAGCTTTCCCGAATTAATAAATTAAATAATTGTAATAATAATATTAATAATAAAAAAATAAAAATAATATTAATTTTGCATTCAATTCGATTCATTCTCCGTCTTCTATATATTGTGTGAGTGGCTGAGTTCCGTTGAAATAACCACGAATTGGAAGAAGCGTTGGTTGGTGGTGTCTGAAACAAAACAGCAGAATGGCGCGAGTGGATCTGGACGGGAAGCCAATCAAGCCCCTAACGATCTGCATGATCGGTGCCGGAGGGTTCATCGGCTCGCACCTCTGCGAGAAACTCATGTCCGAAACCCCTCACACGGTTCTCGCCTTGGACGTTTACAACGACAAGATCAAACACCTTCTCGAACCGGATTCTCTTCCTTGGGCCGGTCGAATCACCTTCCACCGCCTCAACATCAAACATGATTCTCGCCTCGAAGGCCTCATCAAGATGGCAGATCTCGTAATTCCCCAACGAATTCTATTTCCATTTCCTTTTCCTTTTTCTTTTTCCATTTTTTATTTTCATTTCATTACTTTATTCTCGCTTTCTGTTTCAGACGATTAATCTCGCTGCGATTTGCACCCCCGCGGATTACAACACGCGCCCGCTCGACACCATTTACAGCAATTTCATCGACGCGCTACCCGTGGTACTCTTCTTCTTCCGATTATGTTTCAGTTCGAATTTCGAATCTTAAAGATTTGCTTTCGATTTGACGTCGTTTCGTTCTTTGTAGGTGAAATACTGTTCGGAGAATAACAAGCGCCTTATCCATTTCTCCACTTGCGAAGTGTACGGGAAAACGATTGGAGCCTTTCTCCCCAAAGATAGTCCTCTTCGTAAGGTATACTTTCTTTTGTTCTTTAACTGTTTCTTTTAAGACCGTTCCAGATCTGTGCATTGTGAATTGTGATTTTACGTTAATTTGGAATTTGTCGGTGATTTGGATTTCGTGATGTGTTCTGGTAATTATTTTTTGCGTTCTATTTAGGTTGTGATTAGTGACTACTGATTGCCTTTTTGTTGTGTGATTTTGACTTTGTAATTTGGAGGTTGACGTAATGTGGATTTTCTTGATGGATTTGATTTGGACTGCGGTTGCATGCACGTTTTTCTCATGCATTTCGGTTGTTAGATGTTAGTTATAAGAGGCTGACGTATTGTGAGTTTTCACGAATTATTTTTATGCTTTTTCATTCTTTAGGATTGGATCAGTGTTGGATTTTTTTCAACTTTGCAAAGTTCGTTGCTATCTATTTTTCTGGTTTTGTATTGGCCGCAAGAGTTGGTATAATGTTCTTTCTTGTGATGAGATTGAGATGAGTTGTGTTGTTTGTTTTATTGTGTTAGGATCCGGCGTACTTTGTTCTTAAAGAAGATGAGTCTCCTTGCATTTTTGGTTCTATTGAAAAGCAGAGGTGGTCTTATGCCTGTGCTAAACAGTTAATTGAGAGGCTGATTTATGGTGAGTTTGATTTGTTTTTTGTTTTGATGTAGTTTTTTTTTTTTTTTAATTCAATGTTGATTGGTTCTCACTGATGTGTTTGTTGGCAGCTGAGGGTGCTGAAAATGGCTTGGAATTCACAATTGTGAGACCTTTTAATTGGATTGGACCTCGAATGGATTTCATTCCTGGCATTGATGGTCCAAGTGAGGGTGTTCCTCGGGTTCTTGCATGCTTTAGCAATGTCAGTTACTTACTTTTGTTGAATTTTATACATATTTTATTCTCAGTTTTCAAAAATTTATTCAAAATTTCTTTCACTTCAGAATCTTCTCAGAGGAGAGCCCCTCAAGCTTGTGGACGGTGGCCAGTCTCAAAGAACCTTTGTTTACATTAAAGATGCTATTGAAGCTGTCTTGTTGATGATTGTAGGTTCTTAAACCTTATCTTTATTTTTGGGACTATTTTGTTTTATAAATACAGGCCATGTGATTTTTTCCATCTTAAATTATTGTTATTGTCGGCTAGTCTACTGAGTGTTATGACCTGTTAACAGGAAAATCCTGCCAGGGCTAATGGCCATATATTTAATGTGGGTAATCCAAACAACGAGGTTACTGTTAGGCAGCTTGCTGAAATAATGATTAAGGTGAAGTGATTTAGTTTTTAATTATTTGACTCCACTGTTAGAATTTAGGCCTATTGGTTTTGGAATTCAATAATCAATCGTTATTCCCTTTCATTCTACAGGTTTACTCAAAGGTAAGTGGAGAAAAAACTCCTGAAACACCTACCATTGATGTGAGCTCAAAAGAATTTTATGGTGAGGGATATGATGACAGTGACAAGAGAATTCCTGACATGACCATAATAAACAGGCAGCTTGGTAGGTTTCCTCACTCATTCACTCTATTTCTAAGTGTATCTTACTTGATATGTTAATGGTCGTTGTCTCTGCCAGGTTGGAATCCTAAGACCTCACTTTGGGACCTGCTTGAATCCACTCTGACCTATCAGCACAGGACATATGCTGAAGCCATCAAGAAAGTAATTGCAAAACCCGTTGCCAGTTAAGCTTCTAAAGTGATGGTGATTAGCTACCTTGGAGAAGGGGTGTTCTTGGCTAAATTTTCTGCCTACATTTTACTGGTTGATTTTATATAAATGGTAAATTTTCCTCTTGGTTTCGTTAGCCAGTAGGCAATAGCTCATATAAGCCCTTGCCTTAATGTATGTTCTGGAGAATTAGGAATTTATATATAGGGCAATCTTTGCTGCTATGTAATTTTAATGTAGACTTTGCGCTACTAAACATGTTGAGGCATTTTATAATACTAGGTAAGATGTTTTTATGTGCTTTTAGGGATCTCTCGATCATTGCTTTGTTGTCTTTCCAGGTCAGCTGTAAGTTGTATCATTCTGTTTTGACCCTCTTAAGAGCCATGTCTTAATATTAATTTATTTTATGGTCATTTTTTTTACTAATTTTCCCCACTGTTCCCATCTGGGATTATTCCGATACTCTGTATCTGTCTTATAGTTTTTTAATGTTTTACTAATTATATTGTGATTATTTAATAAATTATAGTTAATACGTAATCGGTGTTATCATGACATTTGTTAGCAAAATTCAACAGCATATAGTTGAATTATCGTGAGGTTACTTAAATTCTAATTTACTATTATTCTCTTCTGTTGGAAGGCGTTTTAAAATGCTGTAAAGAGTACGCATATCTAAGAATGTTAGATTTTACAGCAAATTTTTAAAAATATATTAGACAACCTTTTTCTTATTCAGGAGTGAGTGTGATACTCAGTTTTAATAGTGAACGAGTATTTTGTGAACTTGACCCAAGTTAATTTATTTTATAAAATAAATTTTAATAACAATTAATTTGTATTTTTTTTTATCATTTAATAATCTGTTATTTAGTTCCCATCATAATATTAAAAAACTTGAATTTTTTGCTATGTACTTGAATCCAGATGTGAGTAGGCCCAAATCCTTGGGTAGTTTTAGAGGAGAGAGAAATCCCATTTGGGAAAAGGGGAAAAATATTGGATTAATTTTGGTGAGTGGTGGAATGAAGCATGTCGGTTGGGAAGGAGAAGTTAACCGAGGTTCAATATAAAATGGCTAAAACCAAATGTAGATTTGGCATAGTTGTTGTACACAGCTAAAAGGGACATTTTTTATTGACCAAAAAGGAAAGAGAAGAAAACAACGTTAGCCTGTTTCCTGTCTTTTTCGTTTCAGTCAATATAAACTTTAACTGCCTTTTTAGTTTATTATTTGGATTCTTCCATCCATATTTTAGAGATAAAAAGTAATAATTCTTGAATGTGACCTACGTATTCAACGCTTTTGTTGCAAATTCACCTTTCAAGTTCATCTTAATTATAGATGTTGAAACTGCTTGTATGGTTCTTAGAGGACGATGCAGCGTCATTGATTGCAAGAAGCAGTACCCAAAATGATACGTTGCACCTTAGAGTTGTGCCACAAGTTATGCTCTTTCAATAATTGCAATTGGGGCCAGGATTAACTACATGTCTCTACATTTTATTTTTATCTTTAATCAGTGTCAGATTTATATATTTTTTCAATACCTTCTAAGGCTTTAATATTATAAAATATAACATATATTATAAAACTAATTCTGTTTCTCTTTTTATATTTTTTTAAGATATTTTCTATTTTATTTTATCATATTCTATTTCTAACTGATACATGAATATTATTTTAAATATCTAATCAATATCTGTCATCTCAAGTTAATAATAATGTGAACTTTTTTTTTTTTCTATTCAAGGTCTATTCAAGGTGAATGTGAAAAGTATAATATTTAGAGTTTGGAAAATAAAAAAGAATGTAGTGAAACAAAACAAGAAATGAAAAATGTGAACAAATGGCATAGTTCTCTTCGATTATTGGCGAGGAATTTTTGGTGTAAAGCTTGTACTACAAGGGAAGGATAATGTTTGTATATCCTTTTCTTTAACAATAAAAGTTTATATGGAAAAACTGGTTGTACACAGAGCTGGACACAACACTTCTTCATTAGCTAGTTTTTATTGTTTATATGGAAAAATCCTCCATTTATACTTTAGTTTTGCCATCGTTCGAAGTTATTGTAACACGCTTTTTAATGGTTTACAAGCTACACTAGACTATTACATTTTTATCTTTTTCTCATTGAAAATATTTTTAAATCTTGATACTTTTAAGATTAATCCTGAAAGTAAGACTTATAATAAAAAATATTTTTACATGCTACGTATAATTTTAAGTATAATCCTGAAATAATTAAGTATTGTAAGTATTATAGATTGAGAGTAAAAGTATGCAACATTAGTTGAGGATAGAAAGCCACTTAAAATATGTTAAAATCATATGAAGTTAAACTCTTAAATTCATGTATTATATAGTATAAGATTATATTATTTTCTTAATGTGAGGTTTATAGAATACTATTATAAGATTATATTCTTTCAAAAATTATATTGATAAGAAAAAGATTGAGAGCACTAGTGTATAATTTATATAGACAGAAATATAGCTAATTATATATGATGTAAAAAGAAAAAAAATGTAAAAGAAAATAGTAGATGTTTTTCAAATGAATATTACGTATCACTGTCTTATATAATAGTGGTTTTTATCCAGAATTTTTTTCAAAATTAAAATTTCTAAAATATTAACGATATTATAAGACAAGTTAAATACATTGTCATTTTACCTATTAAGAGTTAAAGGTTATAATTACTTATTTAATAAAGACTTTCATAAATTATTTTACAATAAAAAAAATTTAACAGATTAATATAAAGCTTGATTATATTACATTAGTAGATTTTGTTGATGTTCTTCTAAAGATATCTTCCAAATTTTTTGCTTTAAATTATTTTAAATGAATATTCTAAATGGCATTATCAAGAATATATTCTTTTATAGACAGAAGGAAAAGAGTTATGCTATGTTTAATCACATTTTCATAATTATATTCTAAATGGAATTTTGTTTATAGTTGTTGTGATTTTAATTGTCACACTTAATTTTAATATAAATTTATGTATTAACTATAATTCGAAGCCTTCGTTCAACAACGTCGCTTTGGCCGAGTGGTTAAGGCGTGTGCCTGCTAAGTACATGGGGTTTCCCCGCGAGAGTTCGAATCTCTCAGGCGACGTTTTACTAAATATTATTTTTCTCAATTAATCCATTAAATATAAATAAATTATTTTATATACTATTTCATACATTACTTTATTTTCCAAACATATTACACATTTAAATTTATTTATTTTGATTTTATTTAAAGTAAAATCATTTTAACTTTGATGGGAAATCCCTTTCTTTTTATCAACGGTATAAATAAAATTGTTAGCATTTATATTCAAAACACGCTTTAAGGAAGAAAAAATATTATGAAATAAAGGCATTATATCAAGAATATTTTTTAGAATTATTTCCATCTTTCTTGTTTACAAATACCCATTCATCTAATTCATTAGAAATAGAAAAAGTAGTTAAGATTCTTTTGGTAAAACTAATATGGGTTAGTAATAATAAAGTTATATACTTTTTAAAAACTAATACTTTTTTCCCATGATTTTTATCAGATTTACTTTACTCTAAATATAACTAATACATTACGAATTCAATATTATGAAAACAACATGAAATAATTTTAATATGGATCTCAAATAATATTTAATTTTCCTAAAATAAATAATTAATTTATGAATAATATTATATTTAATGTTCAAGATGCATTTTAAAAATTATATTACAAAATTGTATTATTATATTTATGTGAACATAGGTTATGCATAAAAATGTAAAATAATTTTATATCGAGGTCGAATCATAAAGTACTATATATGATAAGTTTAATTATTTTACCATAATTATTTAGAAGTCATATCAATATTCATATAATAACAATAAATTTGTTAACTTTTAAAATAATCACTTTAAAAATCATATGTTAGTTGATAGTGTAAACAAAAAAATTCAGAATAAAGTGATTTTTTTGAGGTTAAGAAAAAAAAAAGAGAATGAATTGAAGGAGGAAACTGAGAGCATAAGTTAAACCAAATCTAATGAAAGAAATCCAAACCAAACCAAAGCAATCGAAAAAGCATGAGAAGTGTTGTACGAAATACTAAGTTGTTCGCGAGGAAGTTGTTGTTCCATGGAAGGAACCCTCAATTCCAATGCAGTAAGCGCTCGTACAATCTCATCCCAATGGTGATTGAACACTCTTCCCGAGGAGAGAGGACTTACGACATCTTCTCTCGCTTACTCAAGGAGCGCATTATCTGCATCAACGGACCCATCTCCGACGACACCGCTCATGTCGTGGTTGCGCAGCTCCTTTTCCTCGAATCCGAAAACCCTTCCAAACCCATCCACATGTATATCAACTCCCCCGGTGGAGCCGTCACCGCAGGTACCTTTCGTTTCACCCCTTAGCTTCTTCAAGATTGTATTTTTGGAGGAACCTATTTTGCAAAACCCCTCATGTATGGTTTGTGTTTTTTAATCTATAATTGATGTTAATTGCTCAATTGGTTAAAATATATGATTTTCTAATGGGTAAACTATTTAGTTGGTCCTTGTAATTGAAATTTATTGTGTTTTACTTGGGTTTCTCAAGTAAGGTGTTGATTTTGAGTCACATGAGAAAACAAGAAATGTCACTGAAAAGAGAGATTTCACTAGACTTGGTTAGTAATTTTGTTTATCAGTAGAATTTAAGCCGTCAAAGAAGTTACAACACACTTAACATATTGATTAAACCGTTAGAGATCCCACGTTGCCAAAACTTAATGTATATAAGTGGGTCAAACTTCATCTCATAAACCAGTTTTACGAGGTTGAGTTAAACTAAAACCCACTTCTATTATGGTATCAGAGCCTATTCTAACAAAGTCGTCGGACTTATTACATCATCCCTCAATCACGTATGTTGTCTTACCACCGCACTCACATATGTCGTCCTACAATTATCTTGACATAATTGTCCAGTAAACA
The DNA here is from genome assembly GCA_016859785.1 of Macrotyloma uniflorum. Taxonomy (NCBI): domain Eukaryota; kingdom Viridiplantae; phylum Streptophyta; class Magnoliopsida; order Fabales; family Fabaceae; genus Macrotyloma; species Macrotyloma uniflorum. Next base: position 231,532 of record BDMB01000029.1, read on the forward strand.
GTCCCATATTCAAACTAATGTAATCTCGACGTAGAGGGCAAACCTCACTTCATAAACCGGTTTTATGAAGTTGAGTTGGGTTATGAATCATCAAATGGAGACAACTATGAATTAATTTTTCATCTATGGATGCTGCTGTGTTCTGAGATTTCCATTGGTGTTTCTATTATATGTAGGCCTTGCCATTTATGATACTATGCAGTATATCAGGTCTCCAGTGAGTACACTCTGTATGGGTCAAGCTGCATCCATGGGTTCTCTCTTATTAGCTGCTGGTGCCAAAGGGGAAAGACACTCTCTTTCAAATGCAACTATTATGATTCACCAGCCTTCTAGTGAATTTAGCGGTGAGGCAAAGAATATGGTAGTTCACGCCAAGGAAATTGCTCGGCTTTCGGATTGTTTGAACGAGTTATATGCCAAGCATACAGGCAAGGAAGTTGAGGTAATTCAAACAAATATGGACCCGGATAACTTCATGACTCCACTCGAAGCCAAAGAGTTTGGGCTCATTGATGAGGTTATTGATCACAGACCTAAGGCTTTGATTTCTGATGAGGTTGTTAATGAAGCCAATGAAAAAGGTTCCAATTAGATGGAGGGTGAGATTTCTTATAAGTTTAAAATCAACTGAACATAATATGTATCAGCTTTCGGTTAGGTTTGACCATTAAACTTCTGTGCTCAATTTGGTTTCATATTTTTATTGACATTTTTTTTGTCACTCATCTAAGTACCAATTTTGAAATTGCTAATTATCCACAATAACATCAGATGATTGTTGGGTGGGGTATCTAGTTCTACTTTTGATAGTAAAATTTTGATATCTGGGGTTTCATTATATGAGACTGCCTTAGTTCTTAACGGATTGATAAAAAAGATTTGGTAATCAAGTTCGTCCAACTTCAATTGCCATTCTCTTAGATGATTTTGTTTTTGTGTTTCTTGCTTATATTCTTCAAGGCAAAAGAAGATCCTTGAATTTTATAGTCATAGTATAGTATGTATTCAAATGTATAGCTGTCATGAGAAATTTGGTTAATTAGATATTCTGACAGAATATGTGGAGGATAAACTTTTGCTGTAGGGAAATGCAGCTTTTTGTGTGTGTTTGGAATATGAAGTAGAAATGATTGGTTCTTGAGGTACTGTAATCAATTTCAAAAGTTAGAATGTAAGAACTAAACTAAACACACATCTCTATAACAACAAAATGAAGGAATCAAAAAACAAGTTTAAGTTTCCAAGGCTTTAGAGCTAAGTATTTAAATTCTAATACAGGTTTTTAATTCGACTCATAATCTTCTTCAATGTTTTGCCATCTCTTCCTCAGTTTTTCTTTCACCAGCACTATTGTAAACCTTCTCTTCTTTTGTTTCTTCATCCCCACATTCGTCTTCTTTGTATTTCATTTCTTTTTCCCTTAGAGCTTGAAGGCCTAGAACTAGAAGCTGTTATAGTTATTTTCTTTGATCATGTCTGTTACCTAGTGTTTTAAAGGCACACTAGCCTCACATTGCATTAGCAATTCTCTACCAATTCATCTTCATAATTTTCTTCACCATCTCGGCTTATTTCTCCCATCTGCCATTCAATTTTTTTTTTTTAATCGGGCAATAATAAATATATATTAATAAAATTGGTACTAGAAATACTAAAAATAATTCTAAGATATAATTGAGCAAAAGTGTGCATAAACTTAAATAGTTAATTATATAATTATCTTTCTCCTTATTAAATGGTTAATAAATACTTATATATTATTTAACACATAAAAAAACAAGATCAGGAATCTATATACTATTCTAAAAAAAAATCGAAAAATCATTGAAATTAATATGTTCAACATCATCATTTAGGAGTAAGAGATATATCAAATCACTACTATTTTAAAAATTATTATATTTAATAAAAAACAACTTAATTAAAATAAAAATATATGATGCATCACCATGTTTTGTAAAATGAACTAATGGATAGCATATAGTAGTTCATTTACAAGATTAAACGAGTTTGACTATATATTAATTTCTACATTTTTAATTAATAACTCTAAAAAATAATCAATATTTATTATTAGAATAAGTTTAGATTTTAATGACTTTACATTTTCAACATAAAATTTATGAATTATATCATGATTAAAATTATAAGTATATGAATTATACTATAATATAATTTATTATAAACAAATAAATATTTTTGAATATAACATATATTTGGGATTTATAATAAATAAAATACTTTTGTATATAATAAAGTTTTTAAGGTAAAAAAGGTTTTTAATAGTGAACCAATTTTATAAAATATTATTAATTTGATTCAAAATGAAAATAAAATTTTAAAAAATAATAGAATGAAAAATATAAACAACTAAAAAAAATCCAAGCAATCTATACGATTTTATCCCTTAAAAAACGGATCAAGATAATTAATCAGAATAATAATAATAATAATCAATAATTAATATATTTATATATTTGTCCTATTAATTATTTTAAAAAATCATATAATAAGGGAATAATAAGGAAAATTGCAATTGCTACAGGAATAGTAATCGCTCGCTCCATTCTCTCTCTTGTCTTTTTTTTTTTTTCCCTCTCATTCTCTCCAAGCATTTCCGTTCCGAATCGGAGCTGAATCTGAATCTCGTCGAAATTTAATTGCGCTGGCGAATCCACCTACCGCTGGAGAAGAAGGAGACGGCGGCGTCGCGGAGGCGGATCTGACCAGTGATGGTGTTGTCTGGCATGAGAGGTCTCTCCGTGTTCATCAGCATCCGCAATCGCCAGAACAAGGAACGCCAGAGGCTCCGCGTCGGCAAGGAGCTCGGCAACGTCTGAACGCCCTTCAAAACCGACAAGTTTAGGGTTTCTCTATTGCATTTTTTTGACTTTACGATTTTTTTTTTTTTTCTCAACTAGCGACGCCGAATTGGAACTTGAGTTTCCGAGTTTGTGATGTCAATGTGTCTCGTCTTTCGTGTGGGAAGTTGTTGTTTAAGTTTGTTTTTCCATGTTTGAAATAGTAAATTACTATTGTTTAGTATTAGGTGTGTATTTTGTGTACTTGTGTGAGATAAATGTTGTTCTGTTAACTTGTGTATTGTGGAGTGTGTAGACAGATCAGCAATTTTTCTCATCCTTCCGTTGAGTGTAGTTTTAGCTCCATGATTGGTTGATTATCCGCATATCGTGTTCTTTTGGCTGCTTAATCCAACTTGATATGGCATGCAAGTATTGATTATTTACTATACTTGTTTGTGCTTGGGTGTTAGGGTCCATTTGAAATAGTTTATTTAATGCTTAGCTGGACTTATCTTATGACATGCACTAGTACAATTATGGAAGAGCTCATGAAATAGTTTATATTGATATGTCCTTAAGCAATTTTTACCTTATTTCAAAGTATGCTCCTTTGGAAATGCGAATATGAAAACAATTTAACCACATTTCTTGGATTTTTAAAGCATTTTATACATAAGTGCCTACATGATAAGTACTTATTGAGTAAGTACTTAATAAAGTTATTCTAAATGGAAGCCTTGGTGAGCCTCTAATTGGTTCCTAAAACTCAGAAAAATTAGTTTGTATTTGTTTGTCATTGCGCTACACTTTTGTGCTGTTTTCAGTTAGTAGAGGGTCAATGCTTTTAGTTTCTCCAGATTCTGTAAAATTCTTTTCAAGTATTAACAGTTACTCCGTGGGGCTAACTTCAAGTGATCACATTGAGTACTTAAGGCTGATTGATAAACTTTTTGCTTTTCTTTTTTACTTATTTTGGGGCGTTTTTCACATGTTGGAAGGGGATTGTGAATTATATTTGGAAAACTATTGGACATTACTGACAACTTTGAAGCATTTTAGCATTTCAGGTAAAATTGCTTCTTCTTTTTCTTCAAAATAAAAAATCTTATACATTAGCTGTCATTGGTACTGTAATCAAAACAACTTAAGTCTCTTAGTAATGCATTTATATTAGTTTTCTACTTTTCATTCTGTATTTTAGGGTTTGACACCATATTTGAAAAAGAAATATGTCTGGAAAATGCTTTACATATATATGTTAGGCTAGGACATGGAATTTTGTCGCATGGAAACTGTTTCCCTAATATCTGCTCCTAAGTATCCAGAAAAGCAAGTTGTTTGTTATCCTTTCATGGCACCTATTCTATAGTGGCTTGTTGCTACCCAAAAAATCTTGAGATGCCAGAGATAATATATTTAAAGGTGATGAAATTCTAATTTGCAATAGGGTTGAGTTCATCTTAACTTCATCATTGGTCAGTGAATATCATGGCTTTCTGAGATTGGCATTAAACACTGTGCGCAATGATATTATTGGTTGAAATGAAACGTTCCAGTGCCATAGCATTGACCATGGTATGGTAATGGAAAAATGTCAACCTTTTCTGAGACTTATCCTTGTCATCATGTAATATCATTTATTATTTGTACACTACTGTCCCTCATATAGTATCTTAATGCAAGCCTTATTGATTGGAGAATTCTCCTTTTATATTGCCATTCTTTTGTTTTGCATCTGAACTGACTTTCACATTGAAATGGCCATGGAATATGATCTTTCTTAATTAAAAAACTGGCAAATATTCACTCTGTAATTTTATTTAGGGTAAAAAACCCTGAAAGTATTAAAATTCTAAAGAGGTATCTGAAACTGTGATTTCTCGGACACTTTAATCCTGTCATTAAAACCCCCTACTTAATACTCTTACAATCATCTTGTTTGCTGAATTTTATCATTTACCATTTTAGTCCTTAAAGTCTTTCATTTATTGTCGCCATTTTCCCTTGAATTTTATCACTTACTATCATTATTATTTTAGTCCCTATATTTAACCACTCACTATCACTTTGGTCTCTGAATTTAACCACTTTCATTTTGGTCCCTGAATTTAATCACTTGTTTCCATTGTAGGACTTAATTGATATTTCAAAAGTGCTTTCATGAACTTAAGTGTAAGTACCAAAACGGTTAAATTTAGAGACTAATTGACAGTAGGTGATAATGTTTGGGGACCAAAAAATAAATGTATCAGGTAGGGGTTCTAAGGACGATACTAAAGTGATAAAGAGAAATTACGCTTTCAGTGAACAAAGTAATAGTGCTCAACATTATTTTAAGTTAGGCTCAAGGTTACGGTAGATTTCTGGTGTTCTTTCTTAGCTTTTTGTACATTTATGTATTTGCAACATATTGGTGTTAAATCAGGGTGGAGGGCTCATTAATATTGCCTCCTACTCATTTGAAGATGGAATTCTCACTAGTACCAGAAATCATACCTCCCCGGGCACAGGTCAGGAACCATTGCTACTCTAACTACTGCTTTCTATTTTTGTTTAAATTTTTCCTCTTTTGGTTGCATAGGTGTAATGTTCACTTGAAATCATTAATCTCCACCCAAGCAGGGATATAGTTGTTCTTAACTTCTACATATTTGGTAACAATATGGTACATAAATTTAATTTAAGACTGTGTTTTATGTTCCTAACATGACAAATCATGGGATTCTTTCCCTCAAACAGAATCGATGCACAACACATTTAACATGTCGAAAACATATTATCTTGAGAGACTTCTCTCATGAAGTCTAGCATGTAACCTGACCTTTATCATGTTCATTTTGCTTGAAGGTTCTGTCGGTGATTCAGTGCAATTGTAGTTGATAGAAAACGTGTTCTTTTATGTTAAACTGATCTTTGTTGCTGAGGAAGTTGATTTTAATATATGATTTTAAATTTCAATTGTACATGCAACAATAATGAATCTCTGGGTTCCACACGTGATTGCATTCTCATCTGTTTCTTTTTGTATGTCAAAAAAGCTCGCCTTCCATCTTTCCTAAATAAGTTTCTTCAGCCTATACCTATATCTGCTGAAGAGTTTTTCCAGATCACTTTCTGGACGCCTTTTAAAGCTTCAAGAAGCGGTGAGATACGAGATAGTTTTCCTTTGAGCAGAATCTCTTTTTGCTAATTGATTGTGCAAATACTAGTTTTACAAGATGAGCCTCCAATGGTTCAACAAGCCAGCACTTCTGGAGCATTGACAGATCCTGGAACGATGCTGGCTGCATTTCTATGACTGTATTGAGGTGAACCATGGATATTTGTTACACACCTCTAAGACCACAGCCAGTCAAGTACAAAACAAAACCATGAGCAAGGGATGGCGGAACTGAGGGTGACCTATTTCTGAGTTGGTGGGCAATTTTTAGTATTTTAAAACTTAGGCCCATTTGTACTGAGAGGCAGTATTCTTTTACTGGATTATTCTTGGTGCATATAATAATTGCTTGTAAAAATACTGCCTCTAAGTACAAATCGTAAAATGTGTAATGTACACTGCCTATCCCTATTATTCAAACTATTTTTCAGAGAATGACAAGTCTGAGGCAATGCAAGTTCTATGTTTCAGGTCTCGTTAGGCCGTGAACACCCAAAAGCATTACATATTGTTGACACAGGCGCACTCCATTGACATGACAAATTATAGAATAACTGTCAGTAGTAATCCTAAGCATTTCACGAGTATGAACGCATTATAAAAGCTTCGCTTTAAATTGAGTACAGCTTAATTCGACCGAACTCAAAAAAATGAGAATTTTAATTTTTAATCTATACAAATAATGCATCAGAGAAGCATTGTAAAAAAATATTGCTTATCTCTGAGTTCAGAGCAATTTCCTGTTGGACTGAAAAGGGAAGAAGAATCCCTAGTTAACTAGGGAACAATATCCGCCGAAATGCCATATGATTCCAGGTCATCAACGAAAACCATCGACAGCAGACTGAAAACACACCGATCATCATTTGCCCTCAAGGTCGCAGAGTTAAGCATTCTGTTCATCCATGGTGAGCTTGCAACCGGATTTGTTATATATTACAAAATTACTTCACAAGGACTCGCGCCGCAACCAAGCGAACTAGCAAAATGAGCAATTACCATTCCCGGCAATGCCCACACCTCCAGCTTCCAAGACTAGATGGAAATTCAACCCAAGGCGAACAATGGCTATGAATCACAATCCCACAAACCTCACAACAGAGATCAGGGGCTGGTTCCCTTTGTGAACATTGCATACAACTATGGCCTGTGTAAGTTGTAGGTTCTGATTTATCTACCAAACTAACATCTCCACACTCTTGAGGATTAAGGGTGGTACTAGAATTTTCCAAATATCCTGACAACTCCCCAGACACATCAACTCCCTCAAACTGACTACCATCATCTGGCTGCAGCAGTTCCGTTACAGAGAAGTAGGTATGGGGTTCAAAATCCATGAAATCATCATAATTTACATTATCAGAGTCATTCAGCAGCTTATTGTCAAAGTCAACACCAGAGGCATATTCTAAAGGTGTAGATTCCTCTGCAGGATTGGACAGATTACCTGCATCACCACCGTAGGTAGAGAATTCAGCATCCAAAGGTACACCTCCAAAAGAAACATCCTCCTCCTCATGTTTAACATTCCTTCGCACTGGCAGTTTCTGAAGCCCTGGAACAGAGCCACTGTTCCACTCAATATCCCCATCTACCTTAGGTTCTGTTATCAGTTCAACACTTGAGAGAGAAAAAAGAAGAGGATCATCCTCAACAGGAAAGACAGGAGTAGGATCCTCCACAGGAAAAACAGTAGTGTCATCATATACAGGAAAGACGGGAGTAGCAGCTTCACACTCTCTCATATCAGAGATTGCTCCAGAATCAGTATCTGCTCCAGAATGTTCTTTCTTTGCTTTTGTGCGTGACTTTTTGCCCTCTTGTCTCTTGGGCTTCAAATCAGAGTAAGGACAAACAGGTGATTTTATCCTTCGGCACTTACAACATTTGAAGCCCAACACAGCAGAAATTTTGGATTCTTCAAGTTCAACAGCTTCAGCATGATACCAATCTGGGAAAAGCATACACATCAGATAAACGAGTAAATCACCATTAAACATTTTATAAATTATTTTCTACAGAAAAACTTACTCCGGCAGGTCTCACAGCATATATACATCACATCAGACATATATGGCTTTCGACACAAGTGACAAACAGGCTTTACTTCTGGCATGTTTGAGCTCCCTTTTAGAAGTATGTTTCTGAGCCTGAAATCATTGTCTGTATCTTCATTATTTTTCTTTTTCCATATAATACCCCAAGAACAATTTTTGCGATGGCGTTTTCCGGCCGAAGTGGCCACAGAAGCAACTTGTTGCATGTCAAGATGATTATCATTTGTACTAGTAGAAGTTGGTTCTTGTTCACAACTTTTAGCCTTCGTTCCTTTCAAACTCGTCACAGAAGTAACTTGTTTCATGGGATTATTAGCCTTTGTATTGGAAGATTTCGGTACTTGATCATGAGTTTTAGGCCTTGATCTCTTCAAAACAGTCCCAGAGTTATTCTCTCGTCCTCGTAGGAGTAACGGACTGGTTGGAGATTCATTACTATTCTCTTTCTGAGCAAGTAATCTGGCATGGTAACAGTGCTTGCACGTGGTCAAGTACTCAACTTCATCTGCAGAGACTATAGAACTTGTGGAACAATCCTCATGACAATAACCTAGTACCCCCATAAGGAACAAGAGATATTAAAAACAAGATACATTTATGAACAAGAATAATATAAATAAATGCTGGGATTATAAACATCAATACAAAATTTTGTTTATGTATACCAAAATGACAGAACATTAACTAAACAAAAATAAGAGATGAGAAAGAATAACAAGATTTATAATGGACAAAAATAGAATTATACCAATGGAAGAAATTACAATACTTTTTTCTATAAATTTAAGGAGAAAACAATAATACTCACTCTTGAAAATAGGAAAATATAATTACTAAGAAAATCTTAAAGAAGGAACTATTATTCTCTTAAGTTTTTTCCCTCAATTTATAAAGCATTTTAAACACAGGAGGAAGAGATATGGGATGATTGAAAAGTCTCCGTTATATAGTAACTATGTTAATAATATAGAAATGGCTGTATATTTATATTTATATAGAAGTTATTAAATAAGAAATTCAACAAGATTAGTAAGAATGGATCATTATGGGTACCTTGGCATGCATTACACTTGGTAGCATCCCTGAATCAAAATAGACAGGAATTACGATCTTCACAGAAAACAGGTTTAACGAGCAAAATGGGAAAGGAAAAAAAGATATGAATGAAAGAGAGGATATTACCTAATTAAAACACCCATTTGACATACAGAACATGACACAACATCCAAGTTATCTCTCTTGCATGTGAGGTAAAAAAATATGTCCTGGCAGATACCTTTCAACTGCTTTCTGTGCAACTTAGATGCAGTATTCAAGTGCTGCACTTCATTATATGACATGTTTCCTTTACCTTCTTCATACTCTTTGACCAAATAAAGAGGAATTCGTGCTTCAGAAAACCAATACTTTTCCTTTCCTTCTGAACCTTGCTCTATTTCAATAACATTTTTCATCACCCGGGAAGGAAGATGTTTTTGACTCCCAAAAGCTATCCCATAACAGTTCTTCCCCTCTACCAGTTTAGTGTCACAAATATTTGCATTTCTGAAAGCAGAAGCTTCAGTCTCTTGACCTTTCCCATCCTGGATATTCTGCTCCGGACGAATCAGATCACTCCATCTGAGGTAAAAATCTAGATATCTGACCTGATGCAAATAATCAAATATTCACCAGGTCAACAAGCTTGCAAGATCCAACGTACTTACAGCCAAATAAAGTTATAGATAGTGCTTGAAATATAACTCAATGAAAATAAAGAAACCTGAAGTGCCAGCTGCGATGCATTGCTACTCATTTGTACAGCAGCTCTCCAAACAAGTTGCCTACTTCTTTTAGGGATTTCAATGCCATCAGCATAAAAAATGCCAGAAATTTTTCTTGAACCACCTGTTCCCCGCAATAAAGGAAACATATTTTATTCGCTAATAAGTTAAAAAACAAAAAAGAATTCACAAATACTAGTGTCCAGGAAAGCCGGGGAAACAACCAAATTGAAACATTCAATAGGCTTTGTAGGCTGAATCGGCCTAACTTGATCGGAACCTTGACTATATCAGGTGATTATATATTGAACACCAATATTCAGCTTGAAAGCTCACTAATCATCTCAACTAACATATACAGGTAATGTGATATTTTAATTAAAGAAACATTATGTTAAAATATAATTGATAATTAATTAGTTCATAAAACAATAAATTAAAAAATAATTAAAATCAGGCCAAGCTGAACTTTGAGCTTGGTTCTACAGCCGCAAAAGATTAGACCTCAATTCGGCTCATTCTTAGACCCAAACCACCCAAAAAATAAATTTGGAAAATGGATGTTAGAAGGAAGAATTAGGAAGAACATTGGGCCATTTGTGCCCATAGCCGAACCCTGCTATGATGTTTAACAAGCAAGTAGATCAATTAGTTGAGAATCTATCAGTTATAAGTTATAACAGATTAAGTTAATTACACATGGAACAAGGGATTGGCTTGTATTAAAAGGGAAGAGAGGACAAGATGTAAGGGACGTAAGGGAGAGAGTCAGGACTCTCAAAATTCCGGCGCAAAGAGAAACCTAGTCTCTTTCAGCTTAAGCATCACTCCTGACGCTTGCTTTTCCATCTTTCCTATATCCTGGTATATTGTGTGCTTAAAAATAAAATACCTTGTCGCGCTGCTTTTCTGACCATGGATTTTGGCAAGATAGCTTTCTGGAATATAAATTTGGTGAGTTTGCCACCACGCCACCACACAAAGTTTTCAGAACTAACATCTGCTGTAGCTTCATCAATAGCTGGCCGCTTCTTGCAACGCCTCCCAGGTCCACGCTTCTGTGCTGTTCCAAGAGTAGATGTGGCACTTTGTACCATGGAAAATTCAACCAACCAATCATCCATCAGCTTAACCCAGTCTCCGTAGAAAGAAATTGTCCTAATGCTCTCCTCAAGCTGAAAATGAAGGATTAATAAAGTTGCTCAGATGGCACAAGCAAGAAATGTCATGATGAGATATTCCTAATACAGGCAAGATAATACACCATAGCGGAAAAGGATCACATTGGCAGGCAGCAACATTGGCATCTAAACTATTTAAAGCAACCAAGTTGACAGGACAAACCAAAAGATGTACAAAGTGACGTAAAACTAATACATCACATATCAACTCATCAACACAACCACCCTAATATGTAAGCCCACATTTATTAATTGAATACAGCCACAAACACGTTATACAAGATATACTCAAGTACATGAAGTTACTTAAAGCAGCAAGGCAATCATAGGTAAAGTCATCCTTAAATAACTGCTTCACAAGAGCTTTAGCCCCTTCTGAATTTCATAACTAAAGAGATAGAGAGCCAGAGTTATCTAAATTAGTTACGCGAGTGACATCATTCTCAATTTCTTTTTTACTATATATATGTAATTCAGCATCTTTTGGCCCATCTGAATCAGCATCAACTGTTGCAGGAAGCATATTTTACATGGGAAACTGGATACGCCAAAATAACAAACGCAAAACTAACTAAACGCCAACGTGTGACTTCATCAACAACGAATGACTATTTGCAAAAGCCAGAATATAACATTAAAACAAATTAAAATTTTAATAATCACTTACTTCAAGTAAAAGTGGCTTGATAGCACTAAATGTTGTGGCCTGTTCCACTCGCTTACGCCAATGCCTTCTATAGCTTGCACTTAGGAAGGGCCCAACTACTAAACCACGTAAACATTCCTCCATGTATATAACGTAAGTTGCAATACTAGGGAGTACTCCTTCCAAACTTCTTATAGGAGAAAAACCAGCTAGCATTTTTATAGCACTCTTTGTGGCACTTAGAACAGCATGATTTAACATGCATCCTCTCTTGCTTGAAGCAGGGGCTTTACAAGAAATGCACCAGCCACACCTTTCTCTCGGAACCTCCACAGGCTTCTTCTCAGAACTTGGCCAAAAGAAACGTGTAGCAGTTAATGAGAATGCTTTTGCTTGCAAGTAAGTGTTTCCAGATGCCATTTTCCTCTGATTGTCTGACACATGGCCCTCGGACCTAGATTCCTCTGAGGAAAGAAGGGCAAATTTAGCAGCTGCTGATGCAGCAAATTCACCATGTACATAGTAATTCATGTATGACAAAGGCTTATAGGAGAAACCCATATACGCAAAACCATTGGATACATTGCGTTCACACTTTTCAAAACCAGCTTGAGTGCTTTCTTTGGCTTGGAAAGAAAGATTTATAGGCAATCCTGTATCATTTGCATGGCCATAATAACCAAATTGACCATTTACCGAAGAAAACATTCCAGGATCTACCACCATTGGCCTACCAACAAAATTATCATGGTTCATGTTGGAATGATGACTAGCAGAAACAGAAGCAGAATCAGCTGAGAGCATGGACTCCATCCTAGTGTCCTCGGGAAGCTTTGTAGTCACAGCAGGGCACTCGCTACTACTACCATTTCCATTACACTGAGTAGCAGGACTTGGACTGGAAACTGATGAAGTATCAAGAGATGACACCACACTAGCACAGTAAATTGTATTGACAGAGGTTAAAGGATACTCTTCCTTCACCAAATTGCCTTCACCCAAAGGAGGAAGTAACATAGTAGAGGGCTTTGCCTCTTCCTTTATATGTGGTGAGTTCACATTTGCTCCACTTGAAACAGAATGAAACAACAAACTTTCTGGAAAACTCCAATACTGTAGCACTGCCATGCAAATATCATGGTATATTGGTCTGTGCTGCATGGATTCATAAAGCACTCGGAGAACCTTGGGTATGTCATTCTGATTGTAATATCTAAGACAACATTCAGCACTGCCAATATTCAGCCTGCAATAAGCCACGTTAAAAGATCATAAGGATAAGACTTCAAAAATTGAAGTGCATAAAAAAATTAAGCGAAAATTCAAGTCTACGGATTTTAAAACCGAACTTCAAATTTCATTAACTTCAGAAACACTACCTACTAATTCAGCATAACAAAACAAATAAATTAAGCACAAAGATGTTGAACATACACAAGTAAGTGTTCGCAAGTTCCCATGAAGAGTTGCCCATACAAATCCTTTCCAAATATTTCAGCCCCTCGAAGTGATGTTCCCTTTGCAATGGTTGGCCCCGACATATTTATTTTGCACTCTGGACAATACCATGGCCCTTCTGGTATATGATTTTTCAACACACCGATACACCTCGTATGATAAGCAGAGGGACACCCATCACAACAAAGCAGGGTCCCATCCATGCCACAGAGGCGACATTCATCACAATTCCTATCAACATCACCATCTACTGTACTTTCTGTATCTCTGGAATATGAAATAGAGTTACCAGGTTGGTTCACAGTATTTGAAGCTGAAACAAACTTAGTAGCTTCTTTATCCTCACACGCTGAAGTATTGGCGTATCTTGGCTGGACTCTTCTAAGCCCAACATCTGAAGGAAGGATATCTTCATCGTAATCCATCCCAACCTCTGATTCTCTCCGCATGTTCATTTCAATTATAATATCCTCAGATTCCAAAACATCATCACAGAGAATTTGCAATATCATCAACTTCCTACTCACAGGCAACGCATAATATTCTACAGTGGACACCTCTTCGTAAAATGCTTTCCATTCCCGAGCATTCGTGTGTCCACTGACTACCAAATATTGTATAAGAAAGACTGGCCATGTCAATGGATCCAGCAAGCTCCATTCATTGCACCTGCGAATACATCAAACAAAATATCATTTCAAATTTAACAACTTTGCCATATAAATAATGAGTCAATAACATGCTTTAGCAGTGCTATTGCAAAGTAGCAGAGAGTAGCTTTAGGCAGTTGCTATGGGATTCAAACAGCAGACTGTTTTTCAATAGCATCCATTCAGCTGCAATTTTGGCTTATTGTGTGCTATAACAGCACTACCATGATATAGTCACATAGAATTTAAAAACCCATTCTTATCCCTAAAACAATGTTGTTATTCAGTTTTCATATTATATTATTTAAAATACTGGTCATCTCACTTCATCCCATCCACTGTTATAAATTGCATATTGCAGAAAATGGCAGAAAGCCAATAATCCACTATATCAATTATATATGGCATATATAATTGTCATATATGGTTTAGATAAATTATATATGTATAAACTTTAGTTTGCAAATAACTAAAAATACAAAAAAAAAAAAAAAATTGCATAATATCAATTCAAAACGTCATTTGGCCAGAGACTCGCCAGAGATAACAAAAGGATGCACACGCATGCTGCAACCACAACCAGCTTTGTGTAAAGTTGCAATAGCAGATTCAAAGAACTCAACGCAAAGGCACTATACATCGGCTATTTAATGACTATATCATTATCCTGCTTAAGTGGTGAAGGAGTTGGCTACTATATCCCACCATCCAAATCTAAAATTGATAACCATGATAAAAGTGTAACCAACCAAGCTACTCATGCTAACAGTCATACTGCAGTATAGGAGCAATTATAGTACCTGAGGCATCTTGAAGCTTGTTCTGAGCCTTCTGATGAGACGGCTTCAAGGTGCCGCCGCAAAACTCTCATCAGGGATAGATGAATTGCGTCAAATAGTGAATTTGCAACACGGCAATTCAGGGCACCGATGAATTCGTCCAGAGTAAACGGCTGTAGGAACAACCGTATGCTAAAGGACCTCAAGAATCCGTATACAGAGAATACCAGTGAGACACATTGTTCGGGAACCCCAATGGTTCCTGATGACACAGGTAACTCAGGTGGTGGCGGCAGAGTCTCAGCCTCAGCACCAGAATCCGTCCCCAAGTCAGTGCCAGAATCACTCAAAGAATTGGCATCCCCATCATCATCCTCATCACCTTCTTCCTCATCTTTTTCAATCATTAACCCACCATCGTTCAATTCACACAATCCAACCCTAGATTCCTCGTTAATGGATTCAACTGGTCCCTTCTGTGAACCATCTCCGATCTTTCTGCGATCCTTTAACACCAATTTTTCTAACACCTCTTTTCTCCGAGCTAAATCACCAATAAACTCACCCTCTTTTACAAGTATGGTGCGGACCTCTCCACTCTCGAGGTCCTCAGAATCGCCATCCTCATAACAAACTCTATAAAGACCAGACTCATAGTACACTACCTTTCCAAGGAACACTCCGTTACCTGGAAAATTCTTCAAAACGTATCTCCCGAGCAGAGCCACCGGTCGTGCCACCATCGAAGCTTGTTTCTTAGCTTCGCTCTCATTCTCCTCATCTTCTCTTCTCCTCTTCCTCGGGCGCCCTCTTGGTCTCGCTACGGGTGCTTCCATCATACAATTAAACGGAAAATTAGAACCCTAGGATAGATTTTCCTTTGATTTAGGCTTTATAGCAAAAAATATGATTCAAATACTAGGGTTCAGTCAGATCCTGCACCGGCTTATGCAGTGAAAAACAGTTGAAGATAAGTAAGAGTGAAGATGAAAATCGACCAACAGATTGGACAGAAATTGGGGAAATGGGAAAAGGAATTCTGAGAGATTGGAAATGGAGAGGGAGAGATAGGGTTCGAAATTTGTGAAGAGTTGAAGATGAATGGTGGAGAGTGTGGTTGTAAGGGGTATAAGGTGTGAGAGAAGTAGAAATGGAAGGAGATAGCCCTACCCTAGTGAACAAAAATGCACAGTAGAGAACAATGGAATTGATTTGGTTTGTTCTAGACTCAGTTACCGAGTTGCGTTTTTGTTATTCTTTCTCAGGACGAGTCTACTGGTGTGTTAACTCGTTGAGTCCGAGTTGACGCGACAACCCACTTGAGTCAGCTCCATTTCATTGTGTTTACATCCTGTTGCTGACTCAACTCACCAACATATGTAATGAAATTTTATTTTGAAGAAAAAAAAACTGTAACCATTTTGCCGCGAAAACATTAGATTTAAAAGGTATTCTTATTTTTTTTTTTCTTATTTTATCAAGCATAGATAACTAAGGATGAAAATGGTGAGGGAAGTCTTGCTAACATATCCATGGCAAAAACATTTTTAATTTCAAGTTCACTATTATTTTATTTTACAGTTAAGGATTACTCAGGAGTTTTATTTTTTAAGTATGATATTTACATGCAATAATTCCCTTTATACTGTTTAAAATTATAAAATATTCAGTTTAATTAACTCAATATTAGTAATGTAACTAACTTTTCTATAAAATAAATCAATTATAATATATTATTTTTTTATTTTATATATTTTTTTAATTGGGTTCTATTATCTTCTTATATTAGTGATATATTTTTTTATAATATTTATGTAAGTATTTTTATTACACTTGATAGTATAATTATATTTTTAAATTATGGATAATAATTTATAGTAGGCAATTATGAAAACACAATAATAAAGTTTAAGGATTAAATGAAACTCATACTTAATCAAATACAGAAGAAAGTTAAGTGTTCAAGGAAAAATAATAAACTTAAATTTCAATTTAAGAAGTTTAACAATTTTTATAAAGACGAAGACATAGTGGGAAAATTAATTATTTGTCATACTCTCTAAAGCAAAATAGAATGGCCAATTGGATGAACAAAATATTTTTGGAGAAAGTAAGATTTGTATTGTCACAATCTCAGCTAGATTAGTACTAAGGTGAAATAGTAAGCACCACATTTTTTGGGAAATTGTTCCCCTTTTATGGTTATTGGTTTCAAAACTCCTATGAGGTTTGATATGATAAATTAGTTTATTACTTAATGTTGAAGGTGTTCAATTGTCTGACTTACTATCATGTTAATAAAGGTAAAATAGAATCTAAAGCGATAAAGGAGTGTGTGTGAGCTATAGGCATGGTGTGAGGGGTCAAAATTTAATCACCATTTGAAAAATGTGTAATTTTAAGTAAAGATGTTATGTTTAATGAAGTCTTTATATTACATATGAAACTAGAAGGAGAAACATTTGATGAATTCAACAAAGTTCCTAAACAAGTAGAGTTTTCTAGAAGTCAAGATTAACAACCTTTAGTTGATTAATCTAGTAAATTTGGAGTGTTTATTGAACCTATACCAAACTATCCAATGTAACAACAACATTATGATCTTCAAGTAATTGTTAGAAGGTCTTAAAAGTAACAAGGATAATCACAAAAATATGGGTTTTATGATATTTTGTCTAATGCACTATTAATAGTAAAAGAGGTGGAGTCACCTAAGCTACCAGCCTAGACAAGTGGGGAGTTGTAATGCATGAGAAGATAAAGTTTTTGTAGAAAAATCACATGTGAGAGATGGTGGATTCACTTGGAGATAAAAGTGTAGTTGGTTACAAATGTGTCTTCATCTAATGAAACATCTATATCTAGAATGTTAGATGCTTTTGCTAGGTAAAGTCAAAAGAAAATAATGAACTACAACGAGATAATTTCTCCTGTAGTCAAACAAATATTTACGAGGGTAATGTTAAACATGGAGATTTCATAATTAAACTTTAAGATAAATTTTCTCCATAACTAGCTAAAGGAAGACATTATGATGATTGAGCTATCGGTTAAGGAAGACCATGTCTACAAGCTAAAGAGGTTGTTGTATGATTTCAAACAATCTCTTAGGCAATGGTACAAGAGATTCAATAAATTTAGTCTTTCAAAAGTACATCAAGAGTCTTTATGATCATTTGTCTATCATAAAATGGTGGATGATTTTTCATTTGTCTACTTATTGCTAGATTGCTTCTGAAAACATGATTAAGTTTAGAAATTTGATGTCACTTCTCAATAGTAAATTTGAGATAAAGTATATGAGAGTTATTAAAAATATTTTGTGCACAGAGATGAGATATTATTGTGCTCATAAACTCTTCTATGTCAAAAGAAGTATACCTAAAAGGTGTTAAAATGTTTTGGGATGAAATCTACTAACACACCTTTGATAGTATTTATTTGTCTATATGTGCTTAATGTTACTCAATCATAACCTAAGAAGAAATACATGGTTTGTCTTCCTTATGTGAGTGTAGTGAGAAGCTTAGTGTATGTGATGATATTCAAAAGACTTAATTAACACAAGTAGTAAATACAGAGAGTAGTTATGAGCAATTCAGGGAAAAAATATTGGTAGGTTGTTAAAAGTTTTTTTGGATGTCTTAACAAGACTAAAGACATTGGTTTTATCTTCAAGAGTGATTTGTAGTGTACTTTAGAAGGTTTCTTTAATTCTAATTATACTATAGACTTGGATGCAAAACAATTTGTTACTAACTATACTTTTACAATAGGTAATTCTCTACTAAATTAGAAAGGTACTCTCCAATCTACAATAGCTTTGTTGGTCACTAAGTTGATTACATGGTGTTGATTGAAAGGTTTGATGAATGACCTTAAGTTTCTCTAGAAGAAGGTGGTCATATTCTTTAATAGTATGAGTGCAATTTGTTTGACTAAGGATCATGTGCATCATTAGAGGACTAAACAATTGATGTTAGGTATTACTTCATTTGTATTGAGGAGAAGATTGAAGTGAAAAAATTTGATACAAAAGATAACCTTATATATATGTTCACAAAGCCAAATCTTTAAAGAAAATTCATGTATTTCTTGAATTTGTTAAACATTGATTGTTAGGAGTAATCCATGGAAAAGGAGTTAAAGTGCAAGTTGGAGATTTGTGAGATATGTCTAAACTCTTTTATCACACCATCTAAGATTAGAACTATGTCCAACATCCAATAAAGCATTTACTAAAACATTTGATTACAACAAGTAGTTTCTTTTTTATTATGTTTCTATTTTTTGTGTTAACTCATATTTTCTTATATGCTTCAATCCCCTTTACATAAGGTGGATCAAATTTTTAATCTAATTTTTACATAAGCTCTTATCATCTATCTTATTTTATCTGTATTTATTTATTTTTCTATTAATGTTTGTATTCATTTCTCATTATATTATACACTCACTCTCTAACTAAAGAGATTCATGATAAACAATAAGTCACTCTTGCTATTTTACCTAAAAATACCTACTACATAAAGGAATCAAAGATTTAAGAAGGTTTAATAATGATTATAACTTACCTACTTATTAACTTGGTCTATCTTTTTTATTTAGTATTTAATAATTGATGAATATATAAGTGGAATTAAATGGAAAAGATTTTATGATAAAGATTCAAATTATGACTATTATTTATTATATTTTGTAAAAATAACTAATTTTTTTTTCTAACTAATCTTACAATAAGAACAATCATTGGGTTAAGTTATTGAATTTTTGTAGTTAAACTTAATATATATTTTATCATTATTTTATACCAACCAAAATTAATAAAAAAAAAAGAGAAAAGATTTATTACTTACTTGTGTAATTGATTAAGAATGAGTCGTCTCTAATAATTTAACATTTTCTTTATTGTCTGTTCTCTGAAACAAAAGAGAGGAAAACAACATGAGATATGAGATTAAATCTTGAGTTGGTCATAACAAGTTAAACCTTAAATAAATAAAAAATCACAATATAAAAATAAAAATAAAAGTAAACATGGTTAAATAGAAAAAAAATATATATAAAAGATATCTAACATCTATCATCTATTTTCCATTTGTATTCAATGATATCTTACCTTAGTTTTAAGAGAAAAATAACAAAAAAAATGTTTAACCCTAAATAAAATATTAAAAATTAAAATGTAAACAAATATAAACAGGATTGAAGGTAAAAAAGCATACATATATTCGTTCACTATCTAAGAAATGCATGAAATCAGAGATCAGATATTGAATTGGTTGTGACAGACATAAGATTGCTTTATGTGAGTCACATGATGTCCATCATCTAGTATTTATTTGTATTTAACAATGACTCACTTACCCAACTAATCAATTGAATAAAAGTTATCTCCAACAACTTAATCATCCTTGTTTGTCCTGCTTAAAATAATTAACAGATAAAATGAGTAAGATATAATATAATATAATAAATTGATCATAAGCTTGTCTATGTTTATCATAATTAACAAAATCAAAAGAAAAACAATAAAAAACTATGTGTTAACCCTTAAATAAAAATCATAAATAAAAGTAAAAGTAAACCTAAGCACAATTAACCTAAAAAAATACATAGAAGATGCCTACCATCTCCTATTTACTCGTACTTGTTTACATATAACCTATATAAATAAAATAATAATGTAAATAATGTTATACTATGCATTAAAAATAAAAAATAAAGGCAAAAAATAATAAAAAATAAATCACCCTAATCATTGTTAAATCATAAACAAACCAAAAATCACACATATAAGATATCCATAATTTGATATTTATTTGTTTCACATGTTTTATATAATGATAGAAAGGGAAGATGAGTAAGATCTAAGATTAAATCTCAATTTAGTAGAGATAACCAAACATTGAGATCTGATTTAAAGGTCTCAATAAGTAAAATTGGCAAAATAAGCTGACTAGATAATCAATTCGAATAACCTTCAAATAGGTCAAATTAGGCTATAAAAATAATAATGTAAATTGGAACAAATTAATTTTAGCCCTACCTTTCAGCCCGATACCCAAATCAAATTGGATATAAAGTATAATCAATGGTTGGAGAAAGAGATTTAATAAAGAAAACTAAAAGAGTAGGGATTTAGGAACAAGAAGAAGCATATACCAGATGGTTATCGAATCGGCGTAAAAATATTAGAGACGAAGAATCGAAAATAAGGTATAGGGAGAATATAAACCTAATTGGCCAAATTTAATAAGACAAGAAATTTAAAATTGGGCTTTTAATCATATTTCTTTTCTAATCGGACCTTATCGATAATAACCGCAAGTATGAACTTAGGCCCAAAATAAATAAAGAAAGAAAAAACAATGTTTAACTAAAAAATAATAAGAAATAACCTAGCCTAATCATTATTAAATAAAAAAACTATATAATAATAATAATAAGGAGAGATGAGTAAAATTAAAGATTAAATCCCAATTTCATAGAGATAGCCATTCAGATAAGATGTAGAGGTCTCATTAAGTAGAGTTGGCAAAAAAAGTTTCGAATATCTTATAAAATAGGTTGAGTTACATTGTAAAAATAATAACTTAAACTAAGTCACACCAATTAAAGATAAGATCTAATTATAATATATATAAGTGAGATATAAATTTTGTCTGAACGAATTTTGAGAATAAGTTATGCATGTATTAGAATCACCTTAAAAAGATTGTTAGACCTAAATATAAATAAAATATAAACCTCATTTTCTAAATCAACTTTGAGAACTTTGAGAATAAAATAAGTAATATTAAATATATATTCAAATTAAATAAATATAAAAGAGTGAGTTAGATAATGTTTAATATATATTTAAATTAAATAAATATAAAAATATTCTTAATTATAACATATTTAATAAATTTATGATTAATAAGTTTATATATATTTATATAATTAATAGATAATCATTTTAATTTTGATTATTTATTTAAAATATTCTTATTTTTCAATATTCCTTACATGAAAAAAATATTTTAAAATAATTTATTAGAATGATAAATGCATTTGACCTTAAATATCAATTTATTATTTAATATTATTAATGTATAATTATGATGTAACTATTAAATAAAAATTATAAATAAAATGTATTAAATTATTAAAATGATACATAAAATATATAATATATAATTTAAATTTTACAAATGTAATATATGTTTATATAATATATGACTTACTGTAAAAATAAGTTTAATTATCCATGAAATATTTTTCACGGCTTTTTTTTTGTAGAAAAAAAATTAATTATCCATTGAATATTTCCCACAGATTTATTTTTATAGAAATTTTTCATAAATTTATTTATGGGAAATTTTTCATAAATTTGTTTATGAAAAAATTTCTCATGAATTTGTTTGTAAGGAAATTTCCCATAAATTTGTTTGTAGGAAATTTTTTATGGATTTTTGATAGAAAATTTTCTATTAACCTTTTACCCACAAATTTTCCACCGCCATAAATTTGTAAATAAAATGTTAGTAGGAAATTTTCTACAAAAAATTCATGAAAAATTTCCTACAAACAAATTCACGGAAAATTCTTTCATAAAAGAACTTATGAAAAATTTTCCACCAATAAATTTATAAAAAACTTCTATACAAAAATATGTGAGAAATATTCAATGGATAATTAATTTTTTTTTAAAAAAAAAATCCGTAAAAATATTTCATGAGTAATTAAATGACTTTTTATTTATATATATATATATATATATTAAAAGTATGTTAAAAAAAATATTAAATGTATAAAAAAATTAATACTAAATTATTATTTTAAACATAAATTTAATAATAAAAGAAATATTATGAATAATACCCACAGAAGGGTTATCTAAAGATATAATAGTTACCTAAATATTATTAATAAAAGAAAAAGTAATTGAAATTTATGAAAAACAAATGAGGACAGTGAAGGAGTTTCTATTATTTAGAATTTATTTTTTAAAATATCTGTATTATCTATTTTCACTTTTAAAAAAGTTAATAAAATATTACAAATTGAATTTTTTAATATTTTATTAATTATTTAATTAAATTTTTTTGAACCTTTTGATAATTTATACTTAATATCAGAAAATATATTAATATTAATAGGATCTAAATCCAAAAGTAAAGTAATGGAATAGTAACAATATAAAAAAAATAATGGAAATAATTACTCTTATAAGTAATTTTTTTAAAATTATATATATTTAGACTAATTGTACTTTCAAGTACAATGACTGAACACAAAATAAATATTGGAAAAGATATATTTTAAAATAATAAAATTATAAACCTATTTAATATTTAGCACAAAATATTAACATATATTGTTATTCATGTAATATTTATATAAATTTATATAAATAAGCAGAGACAGTTTTTTTTTATATATAATATTAGTTATAATATTCAACTAATTAATGTACAATACTACTTAAATATTATAACTATTAAATATAACTAGGAGAAAGAGGCATACTCTATTTATTATATTTTTAAATAAAAATAAAAATAATAGGAATATAATTTTTTTGGAGTTTAAATTAAAAATAAAAAATATTAATTTATATTAATATTATAGTTATAAAAATAAAAGATGAAAAATCTAATGAATAAGAGGAAATAACATTTCTTTAGTATAGAGATATAAATATTCATTAAATTAAACCAACATAATATATATTTTATTTAAAAAAAACGCGTTAACCTCTAAAAGATGAAAATTCTCACATTATTATCTGAAAATAAAAATTAAATGTAAATTAAATATTTAACTTTATTATTCATTACCTTTTATTGATTAAATTATTTTAATGTTATCACCTAAATTAATGTTCTTTTTTTTTTTTAATGATTGATTTATACTTTTAAAGATTTAATTAAATACATTCAGCAAAAATATTTAATTTAATTAATATATTTAAAGTTTTTTATGATGTTAATTATTTTTTTAACTATGAATAATATATATCAATATTATAATTTAAAAAATATTAAATTTATGTTTTATTTATTTATTTTATATATTATTATATTAATTAAAATTTAATGATACGTTAGTTTCTTTGATAATATATTTGTTAGATAAAAAGTTTACTTAAAAATGTAACCTTCAAACCTAATTGAAGTGTAACTTAAATCATTTACTTTATATATATATATATATATAACAATTTATATAATTCATAAAAAATATTCTTCTTAAAAAAATCAATTTAATTATAAGTTAATCCACTTAATTTCTACGACAGAATAGTTGATGTAATATATAATATCTATAATTATAATTATATATATAAATTATTTCATAATTTAAAAATCTATATTTTTTGTTATTACTGTTATATATAATATTTGTTTTCTTGTATAATATTATTTATTTATTTATCAAATATAATTATTATAAATTTAATAATAATATAAAATATTATTAAATGTAATAAATTTAATATATCTTTATGAAAATTTCATTTTTCAAATAAAATTACATATATTAAAACATATCATCAAAGAAAAATTATAAATTTTAATACATAAATATAAGGTAACCAGTGTTACTCTTCTCTTAAATCTATTTTACTTTATGTTTTAAGTACAGTTAATAACAAATAAAAGTAACAGGAGTAATTTGTAACAATTTATTTCAGATAATTTACTAAGAACAAATTTTAAGAAATAATACATTTAAAACTAAAATTTATTAAAAATAATATATATATATATATATATATATATAAACTAAAAAAAATGATAATTTTTTAAAATCAAGACTTAAAAGTAATTTTTTGTAATTATAAAAATCAAATTAGTAATTATTATTATTTTATTTAAGAGTCTGATATCATATTTTAATTTTTTTTTTTCACTTCAAATACCTCAAACTAAGAATTCTGTTAAACTCTTTCATTTGCCCGCTAAAATTTTATTTTCCTTTTTTTTTAAATATTTTTGTTAAGATTTGGAAGATAATGCGATTCAAAATATTTAAAAACGAGTTAACTCGAAGGAAGGATGAGTCAACTCAGATAAATAATGATGGTACATATGGCAGATAAAGAAGCATGTTTTTGTTTTCGTTCACAAAAGTTAATAATTGTGGAAAAATATTGGCGGGAACAATTGTCCCGCTTAATTGTATTTGTCACTATTTCTTCAAATAAATTGTTTCATTTTAGATACACTCTAACCAATATACAATTCTAGGGTTTATTGTTTCTTTTCTTTGTATTAATTTTTATTGTTCCATGCATTATCAATATCTTAATAAATAATGTGTATTTTTTTGTTTATGATATATTTTACACTATTTTTTTCAAAAGAAATATTAATATTAGAAAATACGAATAAAGTAATTATGTATTTTATTTTTATTTGTACTGATGTATCATAAATATTTAATGAAGAGCATTAAAAATCTTATGGTTAGTTTTGTATAAAAATTTATCATTTACATAAAAAAAAAAAAAGTCTATATAACTTATAAAATATTTATCGTTAGTTTCTAAATCTATTTTTTAAGAGAACTTGAATTTGAATTTGAAATATTATTATTTTTTATATAAAAATATGACTATCCTAATTATAAATAATAAAAAAATATATATAAGATAAGTTAGTTTAATAAAATGATAGTAAAATTAAATATGTAATTATTTATTATCTTAATCAATCGATTTTTATATGACATCAAATATTATTTCAATTTTTAAAAGCTTTATTATATGTTACACAATAAATATCATATACATATTTTTAAATTTCACTTAATCATACTATTTCAAATGAAATTAAATATCATTTATCACATATTTTTATATAATTTTATATATTTATCTATTATATTATCACTTAACAATGATATCATTTAAGTAACTCTTTTATGATAGGATAATTTATAGTACTTTAATTTTTAGTACCACATAGACACCTTATACTAAATGAAATAAACTTTTATGAATATTCATCATCTAATACTTTTATTTATATGATTTTAGTTATCGACAAAAATTGTATATTTCATTCAATTTACTAACTTAATACACACTATCTATCACAATTTAGTAATGTCTCTT
The DNA here is from genome assembly GCA_016859785.1 of Macrotyloma uniflorum. Classification (NCBI taxonomy): domain Eukaryota; kingdom Viridiplantae; phylum Streptophyta; class Magnoliopsida; order Fabales; family Fabaceae; genus Macrotyloma; species Macrotyloma uniflorum. The sequence continues at coordinate 257,140 of BDMB01000029.1, forward strand.
TAATAACTACCTACAATATTTGTAATGTTTTAGGTTCGGCTGAATTTTTGGGTGGGTCTTAAATCTAATAGCTTAGGAAGGAGGAAAAAGATATTTAAGTCTAGATTTTTTTTTAAACTCTCTCATTTTTACATTTTTCAGAGTTTGACTTATTCTCATCCTCTCTAATGCTCCTTAATCTCTCTTAATCCTCTCATTCCTTTTCCTAAGTTTCTCCTTCATCTTTCATTTGTTTTGGGATCTGAAGATATTGGAAAAAATATCGTAAGAAGAGGAACATTTTGCGCCGTTTAATTTTGTATTTAGGTAAGTTCTTCCAACCTTAAAACTTAAAATGTTAGGGTCTTTGATTAAGGATTAACTTGGGAAAATTTTGGGCAAACTTATAATCTTGCTAGAACATGAGAGTAATTGTGTTTTAGATCTTTCAGATTAGCCTTAAACATTTGGATTCAACTAGAAACCTCAAGAATTGCAGGAATCATTAGGTAAGGGAAGCTAATTAAGTTCTTATATAAGGAGTTATTATGATGAGATTGTGTGGATTTTCTTGATTTTGTTTGAAATTACTGTATATAATTGGTACAAATTTACATGACACATGTATTTGATCATGAAATTGCTTGAAATGAGTTATGATTGAGATTTAGAACTTGATTTTTGCAATTGCTCGTGTCGTATGTAAAATTTTCGCTTAAGCGAGTGTTTTTTTACTCAAGTGAATGAGTCTACACTCTCGGGTTTCTTTTCGCTCAAGCGAAACACCCTTCACTTGAACAAAAGTGCCTAGACCTGAGTACTGCTCTCAGGTGCATTTTCGCTGGAGCAAAATTGGTTTTGCTTGAGCGAAAATACTCTAGACTTGAATGTACTCTCTGGTCTATTTTCGCTTGAACGAAGAGCATCTCGCTTGAGCGAAAATACTTGGGATCTTGTGGGCTTTTCTAAGTTCTAAAACAAGATTATCTTGATTCTAAAAAGCTTGTTAAGTTCTAAGATGAATCTATAGAGATAGAAAAGTAATAAAAATGATAGAAACTCATTAGTTGATGTATGTTGGAATAAATTAGATAATATATGTTTATCATTGAATTGTATGAGATGTTGTGAAATTATGAAATCTTAGATTAATACTTTTCATTTGGAATCAAAATGGCTACTAATGTGAGATTGTACTATATAAATGATTATGGTATTATTTTTTGTTAATGTTAGAGAATTGTTGGAATTGGTGGATGTTGTGGGTTGAGGTGTAATATGGGAATTTTATGCAAATATATATGTTGAATTGATACTATTGGGAAAAAAAAAAGAAATGTTGAGGAATATTTTTGTGGATGAATGTGGTATATGTGAGTGACCAATGAAAATGAAGTATTTGAGGAGGACATTGATATACAATGATGGATGGATTGTAAATATGTATTTATCTGAGATGTTGTGTTTTACTTGTGTTAGTTATGTTTGAGTCAAATAGTTATCATGAGATACTATTTGGCAGTAGCTTTAGTATATATGGAATTAGCAAGACCTACTACTGTAAGGAGGTATCTAGACCTCAAATATTATCATAGTCACATAGATAGGGGTACCATGTGGTGTGAGGTCAATGAAAGTTTCACTTGCACTATTTAGTGGTAGTAGTAACTACCAAATATGTGCCTGGAAAGTACCCTTTGTGTGGTGTCTGGATGAGAATAAACGGGTGGTCCTAAGGTGAAAATGACTCTGTATGGGACAATATTTATTGCTCGGCAATCGTTAAGCATGACAGGTGTTAACTTTTGAGGTCAATGATTCCATATGGTTATTTGGATGAATCTGTCTAATACTTTAGATATTGTGAATATTTGAATATATGAAATATCTGTATTGTAAATTTGAGTATGTGAATTCTATGAATTGGTGATAAGTTGAATTATGAGATATGTCAAAGGTGTGTAACTGTTGTATATTTAAAGTTTGATCTTATTTATATTAGTTTGCCCTTATTATGTTTGTGTTGTGATTTTATTGTACTGCCATGATCATATATTGACATCGGAGCAAATACTTTTATAGGTGAATCTTCTAAAAGACTATATTATGATGGATTAGACTTGATTAAGTGATATTCTTCCATAATCAACTCAATTCTTTTGTGATTGTCCCTTACTTAGACTATGAGTAATTGCTTAAGTGAAAGAGTCTTTCATTTAAGTGTTCAATATGTCATTGGAAATGAGACAAAACTCTTTAATTACATTTTTGTTTGAGTAATAAAAAATAGGGAATTAAGTCAATTCTCACTCAAATACTAGTTAATTGTTTAAGTGAAAAATTTTATTATTGGACCATATGCTAACTATTTTTAATGGTCAACTTTTACTTTATGTCTCTATATCACCACTTGAATAATCATATAGGAACTTGAATAATATATATGTAAAAAGTAATAATTATGCAAAATTTATAACTTATTTCAAATTTCTCAATTTTTTTTTAAATTAATCCAACAATTTAAATGAACACTCTTACTTGAAAATAAATTTGTTTTAATCAATTTGATAAAAAATTATGATTTTTTTTGCAACCCACTAACTAAACTAAGTATCCAATTCAATACAAACCAATTGTTTCCACTTTAAATGTCATTAATTAATTAATTTTCTAAATTTTAACAATATATCTCAAATAATCTAAATTCACACATCACAATCACAATTATTTCATTTAATATTGTAAATTTCAACTTTGGTTTAATACGACATTTTTACCAACTAAAAAATAAATTCAAATAAATATCCACAACAATATGAAAAATAGATAAATTGGTGTTTTCTAATTTCTATTACTTTTTAACTGATGTGTTGTAATCTTAAAAATGATGAGATATATGCTCAGAATTGGAAATGACAATATGGGGCAACACACGTGAATTGGCCCAAAAACCCGTCTTACAGGACAAATCTTCATTCAATTTTCAATTCATAATCCACTTTTGCCCCTTTCACGTAGCTCGCAACTCACGTGAGCCAAACAATTAGGCATGGGCGGAGTGGGTTGGCCTGCATAAGAGATTAAATGACACGTAATTCATCTAGTTCAATATTAATATTAATAAAAATTTGTTTAAAGTTTAACTCAATCTCATAAAATCAGTCTATGAGATGAAGTGTGATAGATCCAACGATTTTACTAAAATAGACTCTGATATTATAATAAAAATAGGCTTAAAATCTAATTCAATCTCATAAAACCGACTTATAAAATGAGGTTTGCCCTACTTTATATATATTATAAACCATTTTAACTAGGTTAAGTTAGATATTAAGTTCACTTCTAATATGGTATAAGAACTTATCCTAATAAAATTACTATCAGACCACCCATAAATTTCTTGGGTTACTGACCACTAACCTCACCTTATTAAGTGAGTTTTATAAGAATAAGTTAGATTTAAAATCCAACTAATATAACTATCCTACAGAGTCTAATTAATATAACTATCCTACAGAGTCTAATAAACTCACATACGTGTGACCTACTTCATATTTTCTCCAATCTTTTTCTCTATTCCTTTCTTTCATTTTTTTTATAACATAAATTTATCTTCTTCTTTATATAATCATTTTATTTACTTTACTGAATTTTAAAATATTATAGGTAATATTTCTATTTTTTTATTTAAGAGTTTTTTAAATATAATAAAATTATTTTTAATTTGATTTATAATTTGTAATAATTTCTAATGAGCACGTTGTTTTAAATAAAAGAAATGAAGAAGATGATATAAAAAAAAATTATTAAAATAAAATAAAAAGGTTAAAATTAATATATGATGAAAATATTGAATTAAGATTAAAATTGGTAAAAATGAAAAAAAAAAGTACAATCTATATATAATATATAATTGATAAATTTTTAAAAAAAAATTTTAATTTTTTTTTTTTTTAATTATTATATAAATTGATTCGCACAATCTATAATTATGCAGGACAAATAAAGATATTTAATCTTTAACTTTTATATAAACTAATTATCTCATCTCGTTTTTTATTATCAAAATGAATAAAAAAATTAAAAAAAAAATCAACTCACAATGGATTCTTATTTAAAATTAAAAAAAAAAATCTAAACACATATTACATAAAAAAAATTAAAAATAATAAAATAAAATATTTAAAATTTTTATTTATATTTTAAATATTTAACTAGAAAATATTTATTCTTCATAAATTTAAAATTTTATTATTTGTAAAGACTCTTTCTTAAAATAATGTATTTTGAAACTTAAAATTTTTTTATCACATATTTTTTAAGTTCACTTAAAATCTAATATTACTTATAATAATTTAATTATCATTAATATGATAATTTTTTATACATATATTTTATATTATTTTATTACATGTTATCCTGTTTCAAATTTGAATGTTGACTTTATTATGTAAATTATTCAAATACTTATCATGATGTAATGATGTAATGTTGAAGGTTAACTTTATTTTTAAATTCTAATTTTTTAAATCAATTTTATTTAATGATTTGGATTAACAATAAATTAATCATAATTAATATTCTATTTAAATCTATTTATTGAGTTCAACTAATACTTTATTCGAGTGTATTTATTGAGTTTAATTAAATTTTTATTTAAGTTTATTTATTGATTTATTAATATTTTAATATTTGATTGATTTTAATTTATATTTGATTTAATTTTACGTATTGATTTTAATATATAACTTCATTTATTTATTGCAATTAATATTTATTTATTTTTTAAAATTATGTTTACATTTATTGGTTATTTTAATTTAAACTTTGTATTTAAGTTTTAACTTGATTTTAATAATATATTTATTTTTTTATTAAATTTATTTATTATAGTATTTATTTTGAACTTAAATAATTATTTTTTAATAATTTATTTGAATTATATTTAATTTTTAATGTTAGCTATTTAGTTTTATTTATTTTTTTAGCATGCCACCTGAAGAATCCACTACATGTAAAACATTTTTAGTAAAATATTCCCAAACAAAATTAATAATTTGTAGTCTAATCCTCTCTCTCTCTCTCTCTATATATATATATATATATATATTAAATTTATAATAAGTATTTGAGATTTAAAATTTGAAATAATTTATAATTTTTCATAATTTGAAAATATTTACATTAAATTTAATATTTCTTACGTTGTAAACTGTTAAAAAAAATAGTATCGATTATTCTCTAATTAAATTAGTCAACGTTTGAAAATCAATCACTCTTTAAAATAATTTGAATTAAATATCTATCTTAATTATTTGAAAAAAAAAACATTTAATTTTTTTAATTTTTAACGTGTTTAAATATTAATACTTCTTCAATAATTTAAATAGTTTTATAACATTTACCTTAAATACAAGAAAAAAAAAACTTTACCTCATCCTTTGACCAATGCTATTTCATATATATATATATATATATATATATATATATATATATGACGTAAATAAAAATATATATTATAAACTTAAATAGCTATAAATGAAATTATAAATATTAAATTTGTACCACAATAAATCAAGCGTTTCTATCATACATAATTTTTTTATTTTTTTTTTATAATTTCCGTTATAGTTATGTGTGTAAGTGATAAGTTACATACATTTTAGAATAAAAAGTTTTGTTAAATAATTTATTATATTAAAATTTAAACGTGACATGATATCCTCTCTTTGCCATTTGTAACTGGTATAGTATTCTGTTTTTTTTTTCCTTGCAATTATTTATTTGGTCTCTTTAATTAAATTAAATAAAGTTTTAGTTCGTACCCTTAAAAATTTCATGTAATTATTATTTATATTATTTTTAATCTCTAAACATTTAAACTTAAAGACTAAAAAAAATTAAAATAATATTTTTAAAGAATAAAATGAATATTTGTGATAAATATAAAGAACAAAATACAAAGTTCGTATAACTGATGAGACTGAATAAGTAATTATTTGTTTAAAATACAGAGTTTTTTCACCTAAAATATATTATATATAAAAGAAATAATTAATTAGGAATTAGGACTTGTGATTATATTACTCTTCCGTAATTTAATTTGTTTTCACTTTTGATCCTGATTTGTTAAAAGTTCAAATTTTACTTTTTTTTTTCGAGAAACAATAAAATTATTTTCACAATAAAAATAAAAATCTTAATTTTGTTTTTAAGTTAAATTATTGGAAAATTTAAAGGATTTTTCTGAAAAATAGAATTAAATTATTTTTATTATAAAACATAAAACCTATTTAATAATTTTTATACTAAAAAAAAAGAAATGTATTATTATTTTTTATAGCAGAAAAGTTTTGTAATTTTTACAATATTAAAACTACTAATATTTGAAAGCATTTTGCTATAATTTTTAATTCGAGATTATTTAAGAGAGAGAAGCATTTTCCAAAAATACAAAATTAATGCCATATTAAAACTAATCAATATTTTGCTTGGTAAATAATATATAGGAAAAAATCTGCTTAAATATTATAAAACATTAATTTTTAATTCATGGCAATTAAAATTTTATTGCCAATAAATAAAAACATTTAATATTAATTTATTTTCATTTTTTATAATCCACGAGATTCCTTCTTTTACCCTATATTAATTAAAAATAAAAAGAAAATCAAATGAAATACGAAATAATAATAAGAAGTAATAATTTTATTTTGTCCTTTTTCATCTCAAAATTAAAATCTGAGCAAAGTATTTATAACATGTACAAACAAAAATAAGAGTTCATCTCCTATTTTCTTCATTTATAAATTCACATGAAAATAATAAAAGTTTAACAAGTGAGTCAGAAAAAAGTTATTTTCATATTTTCAGGAAAAGATATAAGAAAATCCAAAATTCATAAGTGAATAAACAGTTTCTGCAAAAAAAGAGCCTCAAAAACTGGTTTTCTTTTATTCTGGTGCTTTCTTCATAGCTTTGTCTGTTCTAACACCTTCACCATTATTACCTTCTTCTTCTTCTTCTCTTTATTACTTTTCTTCTTCACCCACTTGAAAATTCGTCATCTTTTTTACCTTTAAAGTTCACAATCTCAAAGGGTGTTCATAACTCCATCTACCTCATGGAGCAACAGAATCTTTCCGACACTGATCAGTTTTTGACTCTGGGTCCCACATCTGAAGAGCCACACAGTCCTAAGGAAGCAGTGACGCATGTCAACGCCGCCGGCAACAACAACAACAACAATGTTGTTAGCGCAGTTAACGATGGAATTGGTCCTGTCTCTGGTTCGGAGCTGGTTGTGGCCGTAGCAAAGTCCGAGGCTGCAGGTTCGGGATTGGTGGTGAAGAGAGGAAGGGGGAGGCCTAGGAAGCACGAGGCTGTGGGGAGCTTGGTGCCGCCGTTGATGGCGGTGGTGCCGTCGCCGGGATTTTCCGATCAGACTAAAAGAGGCAGAGGACGCCCTCGTGGCTCTGGTAAACTGCAGGTTATAGCTTCCATTGGTGAGTTTTCTTGTTATTTGTTTATATCTGCATGTGGTTTTTCTTACTTGTTTTATTATAAGTCCTTGTACCACCATTGATTTTTGTAGAATTATAGAAGATATGTTTTTCAAGAAAAAAAATAAAGAAAATTGGTATGTGCAGCTTATTTTTCCTTCTGGTTTAGATTATAGATGTATTTTTCATTTGGGACCATAGTAAAATTCTTTAAGAGAGTTTAAACATTTGGTGATTTTAAGTTTGAGTCTATAATTATACCAAGAATATTCTTAAAGGAGGATTTTGAGATAATTTTGTCACATAACAATTTTGTTTTAGTCTAAACAAAATAGAATTTGTCTGCACATAACTGTTCTCTGACAAAATTGTCATCTGCTGACACATGGAGTTTTTTTAGCAGAGGCACAATTGAATATGAATTGAAAAGGTATTTGAGAGAATAAAACACTTTTTTTTTTTCAGATGTTTTTCTAAAAAAGTTTCGAATATTCCATTGACAAAACAAATGAATTTAGTAAATATAAAAAAAGGGGATATGTTTTCTGAAATTAAACATGTATTTTTTATATTTATAGGTTTTTTCTTTAAATCAAGATATATTACAAAGATAAATAAATGTATTTTCTAACTATAACTTTTTACTTATTGTTATCCTTTTACTAGTTTTTTATCTTATTAAGCAATTTGAAGAAAGAATGAACCAATTATTTAAATTTGATTTTTAAAATACTAATCATAAACCATAATTATTAAAGCTGTAGGTAAAACCTGTCATAACTCATTCTAATCATAATTATTATCTTTAAATTTTATTTAACTTTATGTCATTGGATTGAATAACTATTTAAATTTGTGTTTTGGACTTATATTTTATTTTTTTACAAATATCCATAGATATTTGTGAGTATTTACTATTTCTTTTATAAATTTAAAATAGATGATGAAAAATGAGTTTTTTTTTTTTACATGAGGGATAGGTAATTATTCTTCAAGTTCACCCTCATGTGTAGAAGAAAAAATTAAATAATTCTTTAAAACATGAAAAAGTAACAAATAATTTTATGAAAAAAGAAAATAGTCTCAGAAGATTAACTTTTGGTGACAGAGCAATACAAATAGAATAGTAATATTTTAGATAAAATTGTAGGATTCTTAAATACTACATGTAACAAGTGGATTATCATTAACTCCAACTTTTAAAGTACTATTGACAAATTTATCATTATCTGTTTCAAAATAGTTATGGTTATTGATTGTTATGATAATGTTTAGATATGGACAAATCCAAATGAAACTGTTTGGGTTAAAGTTACTACATTTCAGAAGTAGTTTTAGTTCAAAAGTGATCAATATTTTCTATAGGAATGCACTATTTTAATTGAAACTCACAAAATACTTCTAGAACTTTAAACTAAACATGCACTTATTCTCTTTTTTTGTTGGCATGACCATTTCTTAAGCTACAACAAATCATTATGTTTCAATCTCATGTTCTATTTTCTACTAATTTTTCAAGTATTCCATGCATAAAATGTTTTGATATGTTTCTCATTAAACTTTATTTGTCACAGGTGGGTTTATGGCAGAAACAGCTGGGGGAAGCTTCATACCTCATGTGCTAACTGTTCAAGTTGGAGAGGTAACAGAGACTCGTAAAAGAATTGCTCATATATCAGATTTGTCTTAGTTTGATAGAACAGTTCTATAAATGTGCTATCAACTGAAAATAGCATGTTTTTGGTAATTTTCAGAATTTGGTAGGCACAATAATGTCATTTTTTGAGAATGGTCCTCTATCAGTTTGCCTGCTTTCTGCTACTGGTGCTGTTTCAAATGTGAGCATTCGCCAACATGCTGGTTCTAATCATATTATGAGATTTGAGGTAAAATTATACAAATAATGTTGAACATATATTCATATGAATCTTTCCTGCTTTCTGTTTCACTTGACATCAAAGCTTTGCACTGTGTTACAAGGTTTATATAGAGTTTGAGTTAAGGAAAAAAAGAAAAGATAGTGACACAGTTCTGGCACCTGATTTCTTTGTGGTTATACTTCATTTTCTGATTTTTTTTTCTAATCAATCTTGCTATATACAGGGTACCTTTGAGATATTGTCTTTATCAGGAGCTTGTACCTATATTTGTGGTACTAATGGTCCAATTCGTAAAAGTGGATCATTGAGCATTTCAATGGCTAAACCTGATGGGAATGTTTTGGGAGGTGTCCTAGAGAGTGCATTGGTAGCAGCTTGCCCTATTCAAGTAAGAATTTTATAAAATGCAGTGGAGATTCATCCTTTGATTTCACAGATATTATGCTATTAAACATTGAATCCTATGAGATTTAAAGTAAATTTGAAAGATGATTCAATCAATTACTCCGGAGTTATTTGTGATTGTACATATAACTGGATAGGGCATATGAAAGGTGTCTTTACTGTTTGGATGACAAGAAATCTTGTCAAAGATACACTAATCTTTGTTTAAACCTTTGTACTTACTTTTGGAATCTACCTTCTGATGTTTTTTAGTCTTAAAAGGACAAATATATGTAAATTAGTGCTGTTTATAGACAATTAATTCCTTGTGTTTATTATTTTCGCTGTTGCATTATGATCATTTTCAAACTTTCTCTCTCTTGTGTGCATCAGCTTGTTATGGCCACTTTCAAGCAAAACACCACTAGCCAATTCAAGAGAAAACAATTGTTTGAATCTTCTAATGCCCCCCTTATGCTGGAAAGTCCAGATTCAGAAAGGGTTAAAATGAAAGTTCCAAAGTGGACAGAAGGTGAGAAGAGTTGTTCTTCACCACCACCAGCAGGACTTGAACCAACAACAATAACTAATTGTATAGCAGATAATGTGTTTCCTGCCACACCTAATGGAGAAGCAGATAGTGCTAATACTCCACAGAATGTGCACTCTGCATCTGTTGGTGGTGCTGATATGGACAACCAGGCCCTGCAGTCTGCATCAGAGGATTCAGAGCAAAAATTTTTTGCAGATGTGAATGCAAATGCTATAGAGTTATAAAGTTATCTGTAATAGCCTCTTTGTAGTTTTCAATATGGAGATTTAGTTTTATGTTCTCTTGTTCATGTCAGTGGTTAAATATTTATAGTGTATGACTTTGTGAAAAATTGATCATCTAGTTTTGGTTAGGTGATAGAACTCGTTAGTCATCATTGTAACTGAAAAGGAGTAAGTGTTTTTTTGATTAATGTGATAGTTTTTTCTGTGATTTCATTTTCTGCTTTATATCTTCAAATGAGTATTGGACTGTCCCAAAAGAACCTTTGTCAATAACAAACACTGTAAATTATTGTGACTAATCCATGTTAAACTAAATTTTGAGTCATGAAATAATTTCAAGTGAGTTCAATTTAAGATTTTAGGGAAATTTATTCATCCTTTCTATTATTTACAAAGAATTCATGAAGATGGATTTAGGAATAATACATGTAACATGTTTTAGAGACAAAATTTATTTAAGACATTTGGAACTTAAGCATGATAATCAATTAAAATTGTGGAATGCTTGTTAGTATGAGTATTATGATGATATATTTTATGATTTTCATATCTAATTATAAATTGAGATTTTTAATTTCTTTTTAAAGAAGTATAATTTCTTTTTTAATTAAATAATTAAATAATTGGATCCTTTTTTACTTCTTGCAATTTCTAATTCAATCACATTAAAATAACTCGAAAGTATATTTATTATGTAAATAATTTTATTAATTATCTTTTTTAGATACAAATTTATCTTCCCTTATTCCATTATTATTTTAGGAAGGTTTCTTAATATTTCCATTAGTTATAAATAACTTATTAAAATAAATTTAAGAAGAAAATTCAATATACTTTAAAATATATTTTTTTAATATAATTGATTCAATTTAAAAAAAAATTTCTTTCATTAAAATAAAATTGAGTACAAATTATATGATGATGTTGTATATTAAAATTCACGAATGTTATTTTAGGAAGAAGTTGTTTTCATAAACATGTTTTTAAGAATTACGTTCAATTATTTCTGTTAGTAAGAAAAAAAATTACGTTATTAGCTTGAGAAACATGATTACTACATAGTATTATTTTAACACCACCATTGCCTAAAATAAATTTTTTTAAAAAAATCTAAAAGAACCTAATAATTATGATATAATTGCATTTTGATTAAAATGTGATAGACTATTTTAAAATAAAATATATATATATATATATATATATAACATTTTTTAATAAAATTTATATAAAAAATACATATTCAAATAAAATAATATTAAAAAATAAATTTTAATAGAGTATTTTTAGTTTTGGAAATATATTGTTTTTTCTATTTTATTTTCTTTATCATAGTCAGATGAGTAAGCATCACCCATTTACTTTAAATCTTATATAATATAAAGAAATTTTAATAAAATAAGACTTAAAATATATATTTAAAATTAATAAAATAAATTATTTTTAAATTTTATTTTTATAATTTTTTTTCTAAAACTTAAAATAATTATTTTTAGTCTTTACAAAATAAATAATTTTTTATTTTAGTGTCCATAACCGATCGAGATCTGTAGGTAGATTAAGTAAATGGATGTTTAAATAAAAAATATATACAATCCATAGAAAGCCCTTTGCGATGATTTTTTTTTTTTTTAAATATTTGTCTTTTACTTTATTTACCTTTGTGGAATTGTGTTTTTTAATATTTATTTATAGATTTATATTTAATTACTTTTTTAATACTAGTGATGAAACTTTAAAATTTAAACTATATAATTATATTAGATTGAACTGTATTAATTATTTTATATAATAGTAATTTTTTATAATAAAATTTTAAATTTATTAAATTATGTTAGACATATATAATAATATTTTTAATACAAATTAGGTAGTTAGTGATCAAACGTTCCTATCATTGATATTATAATTCATATATATAATGAAACCATTTAATCGATTTGACTTTTCAAATATTAATATTTAAATATAATATATTATATAAATTAAAGTAATTTCTACAATGTATTATTAAATTATAAATAATAACTATTATAAAATTATTTATATTTATATTTAGTATTAATTATTTGAATAATATAGTAAAATATTTATATTATTATTAATTTAAATTTGATATAAATTTATATTATTTTATATTGTATTATTTTATTTTATTGGAACACATCTAATGTTCTATCACAAATAAAGTTATTAAACTTTACTGTGATGAGTTGATATTTATTTATTTTTCGATGCTATATATTGTCATTTTTTATCATTTAATTATATGATAGGTACATACTTTTTTTAACTATATGATACGTACATAGTTTTTAATAATTAATTATGACTATATTTACATTTTAAACTGCTAAACACTAATTAAATAAACAGATGTATGGTGAAATTAAAATCTATTTGTTAAAGAAATTAACATTAGAGATTTTTTTTATAAATTTATTGAGTTTATGAAAATTTATTTCATTTTTTTATTTTCTTCTAAGATATTTATATAGAGAATTTTATTCAAACGTGTTTCAGTGGACTAATTAGATAGCGGTTAATTCGAATCATTGGCTTGTTCAGTTTACTTAAATTTCCTTAAGTAATTGTGCTATGCATTATGTTGTTGAAATCAGTGTCCACAACGCTTCATCTTATAATAGTTACTATGTGTCAGTTCATAGTTCCTTCTGCGATAGTCAAAATAAACTGAAATAAGGTAATAATTGGTTTTAAATTTGAAATTTAGAGAACATTAATGGGAAGAAAATATGAGATGAATTGAACAACCAGATTTTATTAGATGGTCCAATGTGATTATACATTGGCAAATAATCGATAATTTTTTGCATCAAGAACTATCTGTCTAACTGCTGCAACTGCTGCAATAGCTCCCAATGCAGAGAAAGCCACAGCAATAGTTACATTCAACCAGAAAATAAGGCTTCGCTTAGATGGCTTAAATGTGCAATTGTAGAAAATCACTGGCAAGATGAAATCAAGAGGGATAAAGCCAAAAGCTCCAATAAGAGAGTTTATGTCTCCAAAAAATGGAAGCATGGCTGATATAATGGTTGAAATAGTAATAGCCAGTGATCGAGAAATCACTCTGGGGATTACATTGCGTTTGGAGAACTCAGGGCTTTTTGGGTCTCCAAATGTTTGCTCCAGAACTTCATTTGTTGGTTGCAAATAAACCTGCATTGTAATTCAATGTTTGTTTTGCTTAGGATGAAAGATATTAAGGCTAATTAAATGGGAATTATGCAATTCATTTGTTCTCAATTCTCATGTGTACCACTCAAAAGTTAGCAAGAAAAATGAACATAAAATAAGTTAGGTGGTGATGATGGGTGAATTAGTATGTCACTTACCACACCAACTGCTGATAACTGTGTTATAGTGAAAATGTTGATCATGTAAATGAACCATTTGGGCACCAGAGGATTCCCATTGTCCACAAAATTGCTTAAGATGAGGCCTTCAGAACTGTTGCCAAATGCCCAATAACCAGACACAGACACGCTAAAGAAAGTGAATATAAGTACAAGATAGCAGACACAAAGTCCCTTGAACATCTTCCCTTTTACCGGTGGTGCTAGTGTTGCCTATAACCACGAAGAAAATGCAATTAAGCACATAATAATGCAAGAAAATGGGGTTGTTTTTTAACTATAATGATTAAACATTATGATGAACCTGAATTTCTGGAATGATTCCATTTCCATAGGTTGTAGCAATGATAGCAATTGCATTAAAGATTCCAAATAAGCGATTCTCAGTGTCACCTTTCAAAGAGTAGTCCTTTTCGGGTCCTTTGGATGACTCTCCTGTAAACAGTATTATAAATTCCAAACCAAAAAGGTTCAATTCAATTGCCAAGCATAAAGTGCAAACTGCTAAATTACAAAAAAAGAAAAGGAGATTGAGAAATTACCAATGTATATGGAACCAACAGTAGCACCAACACTATAGGCTAAGCAGAGAATCAAGGACAGTAGATTAATGTGCCTCAATGAGTGGAAAGATGGGATTTGAGCCAAAATTAGCATGAAGCATCCAAATATGATTACAAACTCGTAAAGCTTCATGGTCCCATTTGGATTTGACAGCAAGTAAATTGCCTGCATTTCATCAATTTGATTTTTGTAAAGTCATAATATAGAATATGGAGAAAACTCTGATTAAAGAACCAATGGTTTGAAATTATACAGAAATGCATGCAGAAAGGTTATGATATAAAATATACTTTTTGACTTGAATGGAGATAAATAAGTGGGATGAATAGTTGATGATAACCTTCATGCATTGTCCTCCTAAGAGAGTGCAAGCTACTACAGCACCATAGCAAACTGCAAACTGAACTGGGCCAACAAAATAACGACCCCATCGTGGACCTGGTAGTAAGAAGTAGGGGACAAAACATATATGAATTTCTAAATCCTTAGAATTTTTAATGTCATAAAACAAATCAAGCACATTCACTAAGAACATTTATTTATAACCTCGTATGTAATTTACCTTTCTGCACTAAACCTTAAACAAAACCCACAAGTCACATACCTTTACAAATCATACTGATAATAGGCTCAATTATTCAAATCTTCAAGAGCAAAACAGTCGTTTCCCAAGTCAAAGAAATAATATTTTTACAGGTTGATGTTGATGCAAAAAGACAGCTATAAAGAACATGATTCCTAGGTAGTATTTTATATGATATGATATTATAATATGATGTTACATAAGCAGTGGGAAATAAAAGCAGCAGAAGAGTATAGTATTAGTAAGAGGTACCTAAAATATCACGAGCCATGTCTCTGAAGCGTATCTGACGCTTACCCATCTGGGCGTGGTGTTCAAGAACCCTAGATATTAAATTGTATGAATAGAAAGTGACCAATGCTCCAATCACCAAGCTTAAGATCCCAGCTGTCCATCCAAGGAAGGTGAATGCATAAGGGAGACTAAGAAGAGGTGGTGCCACAATCGAGGTTGTCAAATGGTACCCACAATGCATCCAAGAACCTGCACATAATATTCATTTTTAATATATATTTATTAGATTTTTTTATCATGTCATATAAATTTATTATTTTTGTTTTTTACTTTTGCTACATAAAAAAAGAATTTTGAATGTAGATGAAATATTTTCTTAATATATAATAGTAATAATTACTATATTTGAATCATGTGTACAATATTTTCTTGTCTTAATTGCGACGTGTACGTCCATGTGCTCCAGTTTTTGAAAACCAAACAGTCAACGACGACGCCGCTGGGTTCAACTTTTGGTTCATCGAAGTCGGCAGAGAAAACTATTAACAATCACGAAATGATTTTTACATGATGAAATCACGAAAGCTTGAAAGCCAGTAATCATTAATCCTCCACTTATATTTATTTAAATATTTATCTTTGGTGGATTCGATTCAACGTGCTTGTTTATTCAAAATTTAATGATTAATTTTTCCATAAAGTTGAATAGTTCATATATGGTTTGGGTTTTTTCTAAAAATAATCTTTTGGTTAGATTTTATTGAAGGGATTTGACTAGTTTGCAGAGAAGTCATATGAGTCCCACATATTCATCAAAAAGGAAAATCATCTTCTTAAACACTTTAGAAATCAGAAGTTTCATTATGCTTTAAAAAACAAAATTATGTATTAATCATAGACTCATAGTACATCATTTTCGTGAAATATAATGTAGGAATGGTAATATTCCTTTCTATGGTATTGGTTTAGGGGAAGAAACATGCCAATCCCTTGTTGCTGTTTTGCTTTTGAATAAGGTTTTGGAAGGACCAAGACATTCAGAACAGTGCAGCATAATCTGAAGATGGAAAGTTGCAGAGAGAAAAGGGAAAGAAAGAAGGAATCCTATGGCTCTAAATATGTTCCATAAAAGACTAAGCACACAAGAACAAGGAAATTCTGAAGAACTATATATATAGTATAACATGAATGATTATTATTATTACCTTTGGATTTGAGGACAAAGAGGGCTCCTGCATCAGCATCATTTTGGTGAAGATGTTCAAGACCATTTGGATTCTCTAATTTTTCATCTGGAAGGAGAGTACCCATCTTCTCTCTTCTGAGTGAAGGCCTCAACAGAAGAAAAGAGTGAGTGAAAGCAGAAAGTATAACACCCTCTGCATATATCTAGCAGAAGCTCTCAGTGATTATGCAGAAAAGTAGTGTCAATCTGACCAAGATCGATCTCAGTGATGTCACTTTTATAGACGCCTTGTGGACTATGCAACCAGCCAGCCAACTTGGAAATACAGGTTATGTGTGTGAATGACCTAAGCCTTATTCAAATGAAGACAAAAATATTGAAATTTGTAATAATTTAAAATTTTATAATAATTAAAAATAAGAAAGTTGAATATTATATAAATTAAAAAAATATATAAATTTTTATTTTTAAGATTTTGAATAAAAAATAAAATTGTATTTTTTACTTATTTAATTGTTGGTTTATTTTTATTTGTATATATTTTTCTGTGATTAACTTTTTTCGTAAATGCCTAACACAAAATAGCTTTCACTCTACGTACCTTATAAGAGCATAGTTTGGAAGGAAGAGTATAAAATGACCCTTTCTGCATTGCTAGAATTTATGAGAAGCTAAGCTTTTGTTAAAAAAAGAACACATTATAAGAATTTTATTAAATGTGTTTCATGATACTTTTCTATCTCACATCATCATGATAATGATAGGAATTATATATCAATCTGTCAAAAACTGATTACCCTTTAGACCACCTTCAATGCAAGTGTTTAAGAATGTTTATTAATACTAAATATAGTTGCTTAAACATATTTATTGTTATAACATGTGAACACAATTGCTAAATTTAGAAAAGAAAAGAAAAACATAGAAAAAGAATTTCAACCTTGAATAAATTGATATGTGAGATCAATTATAGGATTCACAAAAATATCTTTTTTAAAAGAACCCACAAAATCAGATTAACACTCAATTTTATTATTGCAGTCAATTTCATTGAAATGTGTTTAAATTCATGTTTTAAATCACGTTTGTTTAATTTATGAAAATACTTCATAAATACCTACTTTTTCGAATAATACATATAATTTTTTGAACAAGTTATATTCGTATTTAATGAATCGTACTTAATATAAATAAATTGTTTTAATTAAAATTTTTTGCAGAAATTATTTGAATGATGTGGACTGTGTTTAATAGATGATAAATATCATATAGATATTTTGATCTTAAATTTATTGATTGATATTTCTATACAATTTGCTTTAATTAATAAAAAATGTGTTCAAACCAAAGTTTTAGGTATATATCTTACTGGGGAAGCCTAAGCGTTGTTGTCACAAACAACCTTGTGGATTCCAAATTGGAATTAAGGATTCCAAATTGAAGACGCCACCGAATGTGTTTCATTGTTACAGGTAAGATTCTTTTCTTTGTTATTCACATAACAAATTCAACGTTGCTACGTAATCAATATGAGTTAGGTAGATATATGAATCAAAATTTTGTATTTAAGTCCTATTAGTTTATGATTTAGGATCTCCATTATTTTATTTAATCGATTCATATTTTAAAATTAAAAAGTTCCAATTTCTAATTAACTTTATTATTTAGTTTCACTCTTAAGATAACAAAGAATAATTCTTTTGTCATGCATGGTTCCAAATTGTTCTTACTTTTGTTCTTCATTGATTTGAGCAATTAATGTCGACATTTGGGCACATTCTTTCTTTTAAGGATTGGAAGAGAGTGCCAATGTTTTCAATAAACTTGTCTAAATAATGTGTTTATTGATGTTACTAGAGCAGAAATAATGTTTATTGATGATTATTAAATTGTTTTCGTTTGATAATAAAAAATGTTGAAAATCACATGCGAAAAATAGTCAACCAACCATATGAATCTCGAGTTCTATAATTTTCTATAATCAACAAAAGATTTTCAGAAAATGATTTGGTATTTTGAGTTATTTGTTTTGAGTATGAAATAAAAGTGTCTTAATTTTAAATAAAAAAAATAAAGTTTTCGTTAATATAGAAAAATCATTGATGTAATCATTCTCTTTTTAATAAATATTTTTTTTAATATATTTTATTAGAGTTATCATAAAACTTTAGATGACTTTTTGACGTGAAGTGTTAAAATTTAAAATGAATTAAAATTTTTTATTAATTAAAAATAAAAAAATTAAATAACATATAAATGAAAAAAATATACAAATATTTAAAATTAAAATTTTGAATAGAAAATAAAATCATATTATTTTATTTATAATTATTATTTATAATTTATCGATTAAAATTTTTTAATATTATTTTTTTTTTAGAATTTTAATAATAATATTAAAGTGAAGTTTATCTAACTTACGAAAATTAAGTAAAAAATTTAAGTAAAAAAAAATTATATTAAAATTTTTTTTAACATATATTTTAAATAAAATATTTCATTATAACTTTTCCTTTCATTATATGAAACTTATAGATGAATTTCTTTCCGTGCTAATCCCTCTTATATTTCTAACAAGATGAAATTAATATTATTATATAGATTAAATATTGAGTTAAAGTTTTTTTTGTTAAGTTTCATACCTAATATTCAAAAGATTTTGAGATATTTTAGAATCAAAAGATACAAGTTACACTTTTGATTAATGCCTTATTTTGTTATTTTTTTAATTTTTAACTTAAATAAAATGCAAATTTTATATACTATTCATGTAAAGAATTCTATATTATCAACTAGTTAAACAGTACTCAGGGATGACTTTTTATAATGATTATTTTAAAAAATAAATTATTATCTTTGACATGATAATTTATCATTAACTATGTATACTTTTAATATTATATTTTATATGTCGAAAAATATATTTTAACTAATTTTCTGTAGTAAAGAAAGTATACTGTAATTGACTACATTTAATATTCAAGTAAAGTTTTATTTTACTAATTTGTTAAAAAGGAAATAAATTAAATTAAAAGTATATTTCATTTAATAAAAATGAAAAAATGAATTTGATAGTAAATATTTAAATACATAAATATCTGAGAATAATTCTTAAGAAAGTCAAAACTAGCAAAGAGTCAAAGAAGGACAAAAAAGTCATAACCAAATGGTCCAAAGAAACAGAAAGCAACCAAACAGGTTTACCAAAAAAAAAAAAAAAAAGATTTTGATGGTAGAAATAAAGGTGTATTTGGTAGGAATAAAAGAGAAAAAGAAAGTATATAAATGAAAAAAAAAAAAGAGAAAAGAATTTGAAAAATATAATAACAAATATAAATTATTTGGTTAAAGATAAATAAAATAAAAATTAAATGAAATTAACTTTTTAAGATTTCATTCTTGCATGATATTTGGTTAAGAAAGAGAGAGATAATATAAAAAATATATAAATTTTATTTTGTTTATTTTAAAAAATAAAGAATTTTGTTTCTTTTAGAAAAAAAAAATTAAAATTATTTTCTCTTCCGATTTTCTTTAATTTAAATTTTAAAACTTTTAATTTACTTTATTTTCTCTCATTCAAACAAAGAAAAATATTACTCTCACCAAGATAAGAATATAATATATATAATAATTTCTTTCCCTAACTCTATTTCTTTCTTTAACATAACAAATTAACTAGTTTTTTAATTTTACATTATACTCTCAATCTCTTAAAGTTTTCAATATACCACATATAAATGTAGACGTTCTACTAAAAAAATTATTATTGTTTGGCTTCTCATTTTTTAATTCAATCTTTTCATATATATATATATATATATATATATATTTAAATTATTTTAACGTAAAATTGAAAAAGAACTCCATTGGGCTTTACGATGTTATTAGGGCCTTTCCAATTTCATTTACCTGCGTTTGGACATTTCTTAAAATAGCAACAAAAACCAAAAGAATAGTAATTTTCCATTATTTTTTAATCACTTTTAAATTATTCATTTTTTTAATTTCTTTCAACAAAAAAATCATCCAATACGGATTTTTTTTTTTTTTTTTATCTTAATAGATTAGAGATATTCTTTTGTGAATCTCATAATAACGCATTCAATTTTAATGGTGGAATAACTTGTTTGCCCTTATAATTCTGGGTATTTCCTTTGGCACCCCATGGAATTTTTGGTATTTTTCCTTTATTTTGGAATGAACTTCTCGAAATTTATTTTTTATATTTCGAAAAACCCATTCAGTAATGGTTAGAAGGTGTACAAGAATTTTTAGAAGTGAAAAAAGAAAAGCCCAAAATTCTTATGATGGATCTCTCTAGCATGAATCTATTTTTTTTTTCATTTTTTGGGTCTATTTAATTATGGGGAAATTTCTGATCCAGTGCCGAAAGATTTTGGACCTAGAAATTGGGCACGTATTGGCAAAGCTAATACTGGCCCAACGATATTTATACAACCTGTTTTACTTTTTACACCCTCATTTTTATTTTTTATATTTCAAAATAATTTCTCTCCTTTCATCTTCGCACCCCTAATTTTTTTGTAGATTTAATCAAAACTAATTTTCATGATATACTATAGATATTACGAAAATTAATTTCTGATTTTTTTTATTTGCATTACAAAATTTAGTTCCCACAATATAAAAAAATGGGGTTCAAGCACCATTTCCCTTGTTCATCTCATAATAGAGGTTACAATTCTGATGTCTACTTAAAGACCTAAACTGAAATGGCCCAAAAATAAAAAATGGAGGCCCAAATAGACGCATTTTTTTTAACTAGAGAGAAAAGGAAATCAGAGATTAAAAAAAAAATCAGGATTGGAAGAAGATCTATCAAATAATAAGTATACGATATAGTAAAATTTCCTTGAAAATTTTATCAAAAAAAAAATTTTGAGGAGTAATTTTTTATTTTAAAAAAAATATTAAAATTTTTTAAGTTGTCATTTTTTAACATAATGTTACGTTTTAAAAGAGAAAAATGCATGGCTAATCAAATTTAGAAAAAAACACCTTGGAAATATTAAAAAATAATTAATTAAAATTATCGAAATATAAAGTAATATTTATAGTACATGGATAGTATAGTTAATCAAATAAATATGAAAATTTCATGTCATTTCATAAGACATTCTTTTATTTTCATCACACAAATGAAGAAAAACAGGGAAAGAGAAAGTAAGTCGCAAATATACAAAGGTCAATTTCCCCCGAGTTGTCACATTTTTGTTGCAAAAGGAAACATTTTGAAACATTATAGTAGAGAATTTAATGAATTTTTATTGTTAATTAATATAAACTTTTATTGATATAATTTTAAAAATAAATTTATTATAACATTAATAAAATTATTATATATATAAAAATATTTATTTCAAAAATTTTAAAAATAAAAATTCAAAATTTATTCTTAATCTTTATCATTATTTTTGTGATTAAATATATTCTGAATATCAAGTATAAAATAAATAAAATATAATCTGCATCTAAATTATAAAAATTGTGAGTATTGCCTATATATATTATTTAATAACTTCATTATTGTTAATTATTAACCCGAGCATTATTATTAATATTATTTTGATAAGTAAATTACATTAATAAATTATATAATTTGGTAAGAAGGTATTAAACATCATTAAAAATGTTTCACAGAGTAAATTGTAATTATACTTAATATGATTTTGTAAGATGACATAAAATTTCTCTATTATTTTAAAGTTTAACAAAAAAATTATAATAAAATAAGATAACTAATGAATTACACCATCTCATAATACATAAAAAAAAGTTATACAATTTCACACAAATTTTAAAAAAATGTTTCGTATAACTTTATACAATAAATAAAGATAATCAAAATATAATAAGTAAATATTCATTCAATTAAGACCTTTTCAATTTGATACATATTAGTTAAAAGATCTTTTTTATCTGATACATATTAATTATTTTCAATTTGATACATATTAGTTAAAATTTTTTTTTATCTGATACATACTAATCATGTATGAATCGAGATCTTCTTGATTGAATGTTTATAAATCATAATAATCGACAAGTGATACACCACATATTTAAATATAAACAAAATTAAATTTAAATTATAAATTAAGTAATGTAATAATTAAAATAACAAAATCTAAAAATTCTAGTTAAGACTCATAAAATAAGACTTATAAAAATAAATAAGAGATTCTAATTCTGATTAAATATATAATAATATTTATTCGACATTCACTGACTTGAATGTCAAAATGTCTTTACATATATTCATTTTATGAAATATAAAAAAATTTGAAATCTTTTATTAAAGTTAACAAAATCTTATGAAATACAAGGATCATATAATGAAAGTTAATGAAGACAAAAGTACCCAATTTAAAAAGAAAAGATATATTTATTTTCCATCACAAATTTGATTAATTTGGTTTGAAATAAGACATTAAAATGCTAAAGAAAATGGGTGGAAATATCTTGGTAAGGATGATGAGAGATTGCACTATGTTCCAAAAGCACCGACAGAGGGTTGAGTCGGTTTCGAGAATTAAATTGATATGCCCCTTGCTGAGTTTGCTAAAGGCTCCTTCATCGAACCATTCGTCTCTAAACACATCATGTCATTTTCTTATTCTTCAACTTCACTACCATCCACATTCATATTAATCGACAACACCCAACTTTCTTTCATTCTTTCCTTCACCTAAACTTCAAACTTGCTACAAAATAATCTTCTCAACTCTACACCATTTTATTTTATTTCTTTCTTCTTCTTTTTACCTAAGAAAAATGGTAAATAAGTGTGTGAGAATTCAGATTCTCCTTAGATGGAGAGAAAATAGAAGAGAATAAAAAAATAAATGTGAAGCTCACCCATCTATTGTTATTATTATTATTAAAAAGGATCAAAAGTGATCTAATATAATAGTTTTATTTCATTCTATTTCTCATTTTTCAAAAGCTGTGTACATGAAAGTTAAGTTCAATTAGTGATTTATTAATAATGATTCATTGATTAGGTTATTTTATAATAAGTTAGAGAGTTTTAAACCACTAAGTTATAATTGAGAATACCAATATGATATATAGAAGTATAAAATAATTTTTAAGTTTGTTTCGGCTTTCTTGAAATATTAGTCTTAAAAAGAAACTTGTGTGATTAATGTTGGTTTTGATTGACTTAGCATAATATGAGTTTCATAGTATAATTCTAATTGAAATATCCTTTAGTTATATCATCAATCATATAATTTAGTTTTTAGTTTTGTTAATAGTGTTTGGTTGTTGATGAGTCTCTTCATACATTTTTTTTGTATGAAGTTTTTTTGGTGTTGGGTTTCAAGATACTATTATGTTTAAATAATAATAATGGTGTGTTGTTTCATTATTATTTTTTTTGAGAATTTAATGGAAAATTGAAAGTTTGTTCTAGTTTCCACTTTGTAGTCACACCAGAATATTATTATAATTAAACTGGCTCTTAATTGAAGAGGGTTGTTGTGCTTGATATGTAAATAATAAAATTAGGGCTTAAGATATTATAAGTTAAAAATAAATAAGGTTTTATATTAATAATAAATTTAAGTTTAACTAATCCTCATAAAATTAGTTTAACGAGATATGTTGAGAGTCTTTAAACTCAACATGAAATTAGAAATTTATATATGATCTGAAAAATTTATAAGTGATCCGAAAATCTTATTAGGATACATTCTAATACCATATTAGAAATAGATTTAAGTTTAATTCATGTTCATAAAATCGGTTCAATAAAATAAGTTTAATACCATTTTATAAATTTTAATTTAACTTTATTAAATAACACGATGATAAATTCTAATTTAACTTTATTAAATGACACGATCACGGGAGATCTCCAACAATTTTAACTCTACAGCATTAATATACATCCTACATTTATGCTTTCTTCTTAATTTAGACATTTTTTTTCTTCATTTTATCTTTAGTTTTCAAATTCTCAGCTTAATTTAATTTAAATAATAATAACTTACTACAGAATATCTTTTTTTGAATCTGTTTCTTGGTCAAGTGATTATGGTGTCAGTGGTGAAGCCATAGTATTGTGTGACTCCAAGAATCCTTGTCAGCAAATTACACGGGTCAGCCCAGCCAGTTGAGAAGATCCGATTCCGATCCAATCCTAAAGATAGATGATAACAGAGCGCAATATTCCATTGTTGATGATGATGATTAAACTAAGGTATAATTATCAATTATATAAAAAATTAAGAAAGTTGGTCACTGTAAGCATAATGAAGAGTTGGAACATTTGGAAGGAGATATGATATATGAGTGTGTGAAAGTGGAAGCAGACAAGTCCTCACAGAGCCAGCTAAGTTGGTACTGTGATGTAAATTGGACCCAGATTTAAAAATTCCATCCACCTTCAACCATTGCTCTTAAAAGTTTTTGTCAGGTTTCATTTTCTCAAGAATATATATATATATATATATATATTAATTTGGATTTAAGAGAAAAAAAGTCCTTGATAGTTCTGACAGATTGTAATGTGTATCACTTCTGCTACTGGTGGCTTTAGATAACTGTAATCAGACTTCAATGCTAACATTTCACTGATTAGCACTGAGAATGAAAAAGAAAAAAGTTTCACTATGGAATTTTCAGGTAAATAATGTTGGAGTTGGGAAAATGTCAAGTTCTATTTATGCAAACATGTGCTAAAAGGGGACCACTAGGGAGTTCTTGTGTGCAAACCTACATTGTGAATGAGAAATCGACACATTTCAAGTTTTTAACTGATATCAGAAAAGTTGGATAATATACAAGTGGTGGCCTCACTACTAGTCTATAAATATCATGATTCTTTAGCATTTCACAAATGGAAGAAAATAAATTGGTTCCAATTATTTCATATTTTTTGCATTTCAGAGAAAACAAACTAAACAAATCTTTGATTATATCAGCCTCTATCAGATATATGGGCTGTTACAGGTAAGAAAGAGAGACTTAAAAGTAAGTTCCAAAGAGTTTGTCTTTATTTGTGTCCAACTCAATGTCCTGACAGGATTGTTTAATATTAGTAGGCTCTTAAAACAGTGTCTATGGTTAATTTTATCAATATTGAAGATTAAAGATTGATCAGGAGAGTAAATGGTAAACAAATGAGAAAGAAATATATAAAAAAAGAGAAATAAATTAAAATGCAATGGGAAAATACAGAAATGCAAAAACATAAATTTAAATAAAAGGGGTAAAGAAATGCAGTAAATTTAAAGAAAAGAATTGCAGAACAATTAATGTGCAAATTGCTGGAATAGAAAGACTAAAACTTGAAATGATTAGTTCTTGAGACCAGGTTTTGTACCAGTCTATGAGTAACTTTTCTTTTACTGATAAATGACTAAATTATAAACTGATATATTACATCGTAACTACTAATAACTCTTGCAAATTTTTCCTCATAACTTTCCAAGAATCGTTATCATAGATAACTTTTATTTTCAATTTTCACTGTCAATGACTTATATACAGTCTTGGTTCAATCTTCAATTTTTTCTTCACACTCTTATCAAAGTGAAATCCATTGAAAAGTCCTATTGTAACATAGGCAAAATAATCTGTAAAAACTATATTCTGAAAAAAAAATCAATTGAAACACTACCACAAACTATTTTTCAACACTTCAAAGTTGAAAAAATGGTGACATCATAGTTCTTTTCTGTTCATAAAAATCTGCATGCAGAAGAAGATTCTGCCATAACTGCCCTGGCTATTTATATATACACAGTTGTCTTGTCTGTTGTTTTTCTGGTAGTTTAAGGTTTTTCATATTGGTGTTAATATGCATGGGACTGTTTGTTTGGTTGAGTAAGGTTTGACTGAAAATATTGATTTTTAACTAGAGTCACAACGTACAATAACATTGTTCTTTTGTCACATTCATACTTTGAAGCAAGAACATTCTAATTTTCACATCTTTCTTCACCATTCAATGGCACAAAGTGTGTGATTAGTAGGTTCCACCTTAAGATTAATAAAATTTACAGAATGTGCATTCCGTGTTTACTAGTTACTGTTCTTTGTACTTGATCAATAATATATACATAATTTTGGCCTAGAGAATATGCATGCCTTGGAATCAATGATTACCTTTGCCTCTAATGAAGAGTCAAACTGCTTAAAATGGATTTGCCAAAGTTGGGTTACAAAGTTTTGGGATTAAAGTGAAATCATAACTAACAATGAAACATTATTATCTTATTAATGCCCATGTCACATAATCTTGTGCTCATTCTTTCCATCTTCTTGGCATGTATGTATGTTCTTTCTCCGACAATTATCTCATCAAAATCGATAAATCTGGTCATTATCACATTGTTTTCTAGCATGCGTAACTATCTTCCAGAAAATCCCATGACAGTTTAATGTCACTGTCTACCTCGACATTTTTCATTACACTGACGCACTCACTTATCATAAATCACGCTCTTAATTTTCTCAAACACATTCGGGTCTTTTTATAAATTTATCAATGATCTCTTGGACTAAAATGGAACACAAAGTTCCCAAAGATTAAGACGAGTTTGTGCCAATTTGTAGTCTAATATAAGGATCAAAGGTATCTGCTTTACGTAGGAAGTAAGTCATTTCTTTTTATAAAGAAAGAAATTGTATGACAGAAAGAAATATAAATAAAGCCATGTTTTTGGTACAAAGAAAGACATTGGTAAAGGTACTGTATTTACTTATGATCGACCCTTGAATAATTGAATGAATTGATCATATAGTCAATCTTTTTAATAGTGCCAACATGTAATAAACGCATGCAATTTCTGTGTAGCTTCTTTTGCCATTGGCCTATTACTTACCCAGAGAAAAAATTTGGCAAGTTTGCAGAAAAAGTTGAATTCTGCACAGTAAAGAATAACAAACCCGGAGAATAATCCAAAACTTATAGATACAACATATTAGTGGGTTGTTCTTTTTCTTTAAGGAAAAAAAAAGGGACAAAAGTAGACAAAAGAAAAAGAAATTGCCATTAGAGACAATGAATGACTATGACTTAATTTGCTTTTTTATAAGAATAAAAAACAAATCGATTAGGTGGGCATAACAATTGGTTTAACTAGTCATATTCTTTTGAGTATGAGTTGGAGAAGAGGGAATTTTCCTAATAAGTTCCTTCTTACTAATGTTTAAAAGAATCCAAATTAATAATTTGCAATTTTTGTAAGAAATTACTAAAAGAAAGGGTATGGTGGGTGGAGTCAAGGATTGTTGCCAAGTGGGTCTCTATGATCTGCATTTTGCAGACACACAATTCAATTTCAGGGTAATCTTGCCCTTCTGGTTCGACAAACGAAAGAAGAAATGGTGTAGTTGAGATTCCTTTCAACTGTAGCTAATTCAATTGTGATTTGTATATCACACCTAAAAACCAGGAAATGGTAAATCAGATTTGGCTAGATTAAGAGAAACAGAAAAGGTTGAACTAATTTCCCTTCAAATTCAACTTTGCCATGTACATGGCTTGTTACACATGATGTTCCAAAATCACCGACCACCTCTTAATATCATCAACTGGCACTTCTTTAATGAAAAAAAGAAGAAAAAAACGCTGAAGTTACTACAAATTGCAGTGATAATGATAATAATTGCTATGAAAGGAAGATGGCTATTGGCTACCGACAGTTTCATTAGTTGAATAGTGCTAAGAAATGGTTTCCAAGACGTTATAGCAAATAACACCTAAAACTTAAAGCTATTCTATTATTTTAATGTAAATCCTTTGCTTCTGTGGATATAGTAGGACCAAACAATCAGATTTGGTTCCTCATTTCCTTCATATTTCATTTATTTATCTCTAATTTTGCAGAATTGAGTGTGTAAATGGACCCACAGGATAAGGCAACCACAATTTTTTGGATGCTTTTAGAAGAAACTGTTCTTTTCATAAGTTAATTATTTCATAAGTTTAAGTTTAATATGTCTATAAGCTCCCAATTAGCTCAATTTATATGAGAATGATGTCATATAAGAATCAAATTCTTAACTACCTCTTTTTAGGAAGAGTTCTTATTTACTTATCAAGAGAAAATAGTTTTAAAATGTAAATTCACTTTATTAGATTCCATTAGTGTTCTTTACTAGATCTAATTATGTTTAAGTTGAATAGTATACCCTCCATGTCTCTTATAAATTAAGTATTTATCCTCCACATTCAATCCAATATTCTTATTTTATATAAGAACTCATCTTACCAAAACATGTAGTAATATAAAGTCTTCTTTTTTCTATTACAAATAATTTTTTCCCTAAAGGAACCTTATTTATCTTATTGAAGATTAATGATTTTATACCTTTCATATATTAGTCTTTTTATATTATGAATTAAATAGTACATATAATTTTAAGTATGACCTAACATTAATGTGATTAAAATAAGAAGGAGCAATGAATGGGATGATACATTAGAGGGGGTAGTTGGTTAGTTAACCATTGATAGCAGGCAGAAAAAGATTTTGAGTGATGACTTTATGAGCAAATCAAAAGGAGAGTCCAAGGGATATTCGTTCTTTATATCATTGATTTATGTGGTCGTTAAAGTCCACTTGTTCATTTTTGCTTGGACCATTTTGGAGATTTAAGATCAGAAGAAAAAAAATGACCTTAAAAAGTGGGAGATGACTGATTGTGCATGAGACAAAATTAGTATGTCTCAAGCCACATTTGATTATTATTGTGCTGTGGATGAACGATCCAAATCAAAGCAACTAAAAATTGCAGGTTTTGCACGAGACTGAGTAGAGCGCAAAATAATGCGCATGTTACTGGGAAAATGGCATATCAATAACCAAATCAACTTAAGACTTGTCAAAGTTAGTAGTTTTGATGAAAGTCTACAAACCAAGAAACTGAGAAGTCTGAACTTGTGTTTTCCTTTTTCTGATTTAACAAAAAGGAAGAAAAAGGGAAAAGAAGAAATGGGTCATTTGGGTTTTGTTTTGTCCAATTTGACTGCAAAAGTTCTTCTAGTTTTAATGTTCTTGATAGAGATTTATTGTTAACGGGGTCATTAAGCAGAAAGATCTATAACCAAAAACTAAGTTGGTGACTTGTGAAAAGATGGCCACAAATTGACAAGTTTTGGCTAATTTAAAAAGAGAAAAAAGAAGTACAAGTCATGCATCGAGGTTGTAGGGTTTAACTCCCTTCAATCTTTCACCAAGAGTTAGCTTTCAGAACACATGAATTATATGATATTCCTTGAGTAACCTTTCTCTTTTTTCCCCCTTTTTGTTTGAGAAAGTTAGTGTAGGTGTGTTATGTTAACCCGTTTTCACTTATATTCTGCAACGAAAATTAAATAAAAGAAGATAACTTTAAAAAAAGAGAACAATAAAGATAAGAACAAAAAAAGGTAGGTAGCATAGGTGTGTCCACAGTAGTACATACTCAATGTGGTGGGTAGGTCACATTTCCAACCCTTTTTCACATGCTCATGAGCATGACAACATCAACAAAACTCTAAATCGAAAGCACCTAGATCTTTTATTTCTACCTACATGAGAATCTGCAACTCAGAAAATCCCAATGTAATTCTTAACTCAGCTGAAATCTAAACTCAAAACTGTAAAATTGGAGGAAAAAAGTTACACCAGCTTCAGTTTTGACTATCAGCTTTTTACAGGCTTCACATTTGGGGTGGTCTTTTTAGTTTTTTTCTGGTCAATCTGATATTATAATTGTTGCAGACTAGATTAGTTTTCTGACAGTAAAAGTTGAATCTGAGAAGAGGGTATTTGAGTACAAGAATAATGCAGAGTGGTGGAGATAAGATAAGTTGAACCAAACTTAGTTAAATGACAATCACATATTGTTGAAATTTCACATGGATAAACAGTTTTTTTGACTTTAGAAAGAGAAAACGAAATTAAAGGAAACTTAATTTAATTTTGAGATTGTAAACATGGTGTGATTGATGTCTGGGGCTCTAGGTATGCAGTTTTGAGAACATGGTGCCGAAAGAAGAACAAGGTGATAAAAGAAGCACAAAAATTTGACAAGATGACAGACATAACTCCTTAATCAAGGGCTTGTTAAGTGTGTGTCAGGTGCTTAATTATGCTTAAGAGGTCCCATCGAAAACCGATATAAGCATCATTCCAGAGCGCTAAATTTCATGTCACTCATTAATGCCTCACATGATTACTTGTTTCAGCTTGCCAAGGTTAATATTTTGTCCATAA
Organism: Macrotyloma uniflorum; assembly: GCA_016859785.1. Classification (NCBI taxonomy): domain Eukaryota; kingdom Viridiplantae; phylum Streptophyta; class Magnoliopsida; order Fabales; family Fabaceae; genus Macrotyloma; species Macrotyloma uniflorum. The sequence continues at coordinate 287,846 of BDMB01000029.1, forward strand.
ATGACTAAGTTTAGTTGATTACAAAATAATTAAATTATGTTCTGTTTATAGTCTTGCCAATGCAAGATCACGTTCTTGATAATGACACTGTCAATAAATTAAGGTTGAGTAAACACCCGCATTTCACTCACTGTGTGGTAATTTGACATTTAACGCTCGCTTTGCATTTGAACTTTTCTCTGGGGAGGAAGGGAAAGATTTAAAAACTATTTTCTGCAATAAAAATGTACCCTTTTTTATATTATAATCTAATTGCACTTTTTTTACTGAAAAATGTATTAGGTTCGAATAAAAAAAAAAATCTTAGTAAAAGTTGTACTCAGTGAAAATGAATAGGACCGATAATGAATACCTGTGATCACATTTAATACAGAGTATAAATAGGATAAATGAGATTGAGAAATAAATAGATTGATATTTTATCTGTTTTTCTAATTCATTATAATAATAACTGATTATCTGAATCCTAAAATTTAATTATGATAACCGAAAAGAGTTATAATGTCCCGATAATTTCTAAAAAAATATCTCTTAAATCTTAGATCGATAACTTTTTAAAAAATACGCCTTTAAAAATAAGGTTTTTAATAATTTAAGGTCAGTCGATACATATTTGATAAAAAGTAATTAATAATTTTTTTTTAAAAAATAATTATTAATAAAATTAATGAATACTTCATATTGATAATAATACATTCTAAAGTTTATGACTATTATACGTATATTAAGAACAACAATTAATATATATAGAGAGAGAGAAATACTTTGATGAGAAAAGCATCTAATAAATGGTAATTAAAACAAGAAAAGATTTATGAAGAAAAAAAAAAGGTATAGAATAGAATCTATTGGCTAGGTCATTTGATTAAAATTGAGATTGGATCGATGATCTTGACAGAATATGCTTTTGGTCTCTGGAAACTGTACTTTCATATATTTCCCTTCTTCTCCATTAAGAAACTAATAAACTTTGCCTTCTCCATTAAAATAAACCTGCAATTAATTAACGTCTCTTGAACAGTGTTGTTGTTGAATATCTAATTCAACAAATGTGTTTGCCACCTGTATTCGGGCACAATTTGGACTCTTCACAATCCCTTTTTTTGTCCACATGGATAATATCTTATAACTTCTGCATAATTAAAACTCAATTTGAACCTTTTTTTAATCAAAGTTAATCAACACAATTAAACCCAAATAATAATCTATTGCCTGATGCTTACTCATTAACCATAAAGTCATTTATCTGCAGCTACTCATGGCTCTTATTCCCTAATAATTGAAATGTTGTTAGAACTTGCATGGTTGTATTCTTTGGCAGACAGAAAAATTCTTAAAATGCTACTAATTTGAACTACCATTGTTTCCTCATTTCTTCTGCTTTTTAAAAATTGTAAAAAATATTATGAAATTAACTCATCTCTAAAATTGATTCAGAAGGTAAGATTTATACTTTATTTATATATTATAATTTGACTCGTTAACATATAGTTTAATTTAGGCCTAACAAACTGTCAATCAAAGTTCTGTATATTAATAAATGGCCGAATCTAAGTTCAAAAATCTTGTTAATTAGGCTTTGATATCATGTAAAAAGTAATTAAAACTCACCTTTAAAATTGGTTCAGAAACCTCACCTCACTTATATATTATAATTCGGCTTTATTTTTACTCAAATTTTTTCAAAAAAATAGTACAAATAATGAATTAAAAGAAAAAACACAAATAATTTGTGGTCATTGTTAAATTTTTTGTTTGCATTGGTGATTGAGCTTAGACCAAATTGATATTCATAAAAGTTTGAGCTTTACAATTTATGTACCAATTTAAATATGGAAGTACCTTTGCTAGTACAACTACACCATTGGCAACGACACAAATGATAGGGTTTTGTATTGAATATGAAAACTTATTACATCATAGTAAATAAGTAACACTAGTTATTATCATCATTCAACAATTCTAAGAAAAGGGTTAAATGACCCCACAATCAACCCTAAAAAGCATTTCATATAACATTAAAGTATAAGTGGGATCCAAAAAATAAAAAAGAACTCATTACTTGATTACACAAGCCATTGTTTTTTCGGTTGCTTTCCAATGATTTGTGCATTACTACATGAATTGCTAATTTAAATAAAGTGAGAGCAGCTTCAATTGGACTTCTCCTAGGATAAGCTCATTAGAGACGAATATATTTTTTAGACTCTAGGGGTAAATTGTATCCACCAACTTTTTTTATTACTATTCTAATATACTTGTATAACTACAAATTACTTTAATAATTTAAAATGTAATATAGAAAATCAATTTATAATATAAATTTTACAATAATTAAAAAAATGTACATTAATATTTTTATACTATAATAAAATATAAAAAGTAATTACGAGTTTAACTCTTCTTCAAAATTAATTTTGAAAATGAGATTAATTCTTCATATAGTTAAGTTTTATTTTTAGTCAATAAATAATTTTTTCAACATTTTTTTATGTCGAAAAAAATATTTTTAACTTGAACATAACTTATTAATAAATAATCTAATTTGAAATCTAATAATTTTATTAATAATAAAAAGTGTATCTAACATTCTATTAAACAATTTAATTAACAATGAAAAATCATGTAATAATTTTATTAATTAAACTCTTATATTACGTAATTTATTAATTAAAAAGGAAAATTTATTATTTATGTATATAATATAGATAATTCTTAGTCAATTAAAAAAGAAAACTTGGATAGATAAAGAAAATATGAAGAGAATCGGATAGAGAAAGTAAAAAAAGGGGTTGATCTGAAAAGATCTTTTATTTTTGCAGGAAAAGAATTGTCTAAGAAGGTGTTTGGGTGTGACATTGCACAAGGCTCTAGGCTTAAAACACGTTACCATAACCCATGTCATAAGGAGTATACATTTGACTTTAATGTTACTCTTAGTACTTTATATTACGTTATTTTTACTCTAAGACAGGGTTGACCATAATCACTGTAACACTAATTTAATCCAACTTGAGTAAAAGCATTTAATGTTAGAGGTATCAATCTCATATTAAAAAGAGTATTAAACCTCGCAAATACATAGTTTTTTTTTTTTTCAATATATAAATCCACATCCATATCCATTGTATCTACATCCACATTAGTCTCTAGAATTTAAAAAAAAATAAAAAGTCACAAGTTCATATTCACATGCACGTATTAAAAACTTAGTTACCATAGTTAACATCTGAGTATGAAAGTGTTTAGATGTTAAAGTAATGCACTAATTACTATTATTTTCTAAAATATTGTATTACGTTGATTCAGTCATCACAATACTGAGTTTATTCAAAAAGTTAAGGTTAATTGAAAAAAAAAATCGATTATCAAACCTAAATAACTTGACAGGTAAGTTCTTTTTGTAAGACATATGTTTAAAATTACTTTTTCAAAATATTACAGTTAACAAAATAATTCTTAAATTTAAATTAAAATAATTAAGTAATTATTATTAATATAGTTAAAATTAAAAAAATTTAACTAAAATGAATATCTTCATTAAAGATATTATAAATAAATAATAAATATTAAATATAAGATTTTATTTTATTTATTTATCATAATATATCTATTAATTATATTTTAATTTAAGCGTTGGAATTTAATTAATAAATATATATCACTTATCATAAAAATTCAAGAAAAACTAAGTTAAAAATATTCGATTTCAATAAAAATATTTTATCACTTATCATGAAAATTCAACAAAAACTAAGTTAAAAATATTCGATTTCAATAAAAATAAAGTTTAATCAGATGATAAATAATAAATTTTTATAATATATATATATATATATTAATTAGTATATAATTTAAAAATGTAGAATTTTTTGTATTTCTTTTATCTGCATGTACTTTTTGGCTTTCGTATATGTCTCTTCTATGGTCTCGTATATGGCGAACTGTTCGAGAGGCGTAGGATGTCATAGCAGTCTATTGATTTGGGTGGAAGGGAATAGAACTACTTCAAAGCTGGCCCTGCAAAAATGTGGGGAAGACCCTGCACATGATTGCATCATAGGTATCATATAAGTTCATGAGGGTCTCGAATGCCAGGAGATGGTCATCTGGGCAGGAAGAGCCATCATAATTTTCCATTATGAGATCCTTCCAAGTGTTGCGTAAGGGAACCTCCATTATACCATCTACAAATGGATGTAGATGTGTAGAAGGTTTGCAAGGTCGATGAGTGGTCGGAGGATCTCCAGGACGAGATGCAGGGCGATTGCTGACGACATCAGGCCGGGTACTGGACAGGATGGGTGTTGCTAGGAGAGGCTGAGAAGTGGACACTTCAGCCATTGGAGGAGGGGTTCTGATGGACCGAGAAGCTGCTGGCTTCCTAGTCCGAGAGATCAATCCTTCGTATTCATTCATCCTATGCCTTATTTTGGTGTTTGCTTCGTGCAGCTGACCTATCTCGTCAGCAGTTCTCTTCAGTCCTTGCTTGATTTCCTGTAGTTCCTTCATTAGAATCTCCATCATTTGGGCATTGTCGAGAGGAGGAGCGTCAACAGCTCGGCCTCCTTCCTCTTGGATAGATTGGTTCTTAGTTATGGCCATCCTCTGATAATACCGCTTCACCACGGTGGGCACCAAAATATACTTATAGGGACTGAGTATTCACTGAGCAAATGCCCTTCTAGGCTTCAAGTCTCCTTAACTAGTTAGGACTGAATAGTGGGGGGTACGTGTGATTAGACTCCCACACTCAAGTCAGTAAGAATATAAGATAAAAAGAAGAGAAAGAGAATGAATAAGTAAATAAATTGAATGATAATTTACGTGACTCCCTTACCCTCTATTTATAATAAGATAAAAGATAATTGATGAGATTATCCACTAAGCACCTATATTTACAGTAGTCATAGGATAGTACTATAATTCAGTTATAACTGATAGTGAATCAATGTGAGCCCGATATCTATCCGCTAATATATATATATATATATATATATATATATATATATATATATATATATATATTAGTATATAATTTAAAAATGTAGAATTTTTTGTAATTATAATAATAATTGTAAATAATATTTAAAATAATTTCTAATCCGTCAATAGTGATAAACTCTAAAAAAAAATGCATCCGAGAAGTAAAAAATCCCAAAAATTTGCAGGGAATATTGGTAATAAGATTTGATGAGAAATGAACAAAAACATCAAATTCATGGTAACAACATTGAGATTGTCTACGACACGTATGGTGCATAAATTGAGTTTGTGTAATTTACACCAACCGTTGCGAATCGAATATCACTTGAATTGTGTCAGCAAATACTCCGTAGGTTGTATTTGTAGTTTTGTACAACCAATAAGGCCAAATTCGTTGAGAAGATTTCTGAACTTATTTACTTGACATGCCTATGTCGCATTCATTCTCGGATTATTCCTAAATTGTGAACTACCATGTTTATGTCCAAGAATGTCACATTTGATTCACGAAATTCTAAAAGATAAGTTTGGAATGAATCGAATAATGACCAATGAAAAAACCCATTCTCAATTCAAAGTAATCATCATTTTTCCATTGCTTTCTCGAGTTTGTTCATTAATCATATCAAAGGGAAAATAGTATGAGTTTTCAGATTCTCATTTATACTAAGAGATTGAAGTTGTTATAATCTTCATATTTTACAAAAAATCTCCATCAACATTGATTCCATGAATTTATGGGATTTAAATTCTTTTATCTTTGATATTTGGTATCTCAATATCGTTTTTATTACTCTTTTATCATTATCACATATATTTTCTTCTTCTCATTTCGATTATTTTATAATTTAAATATTTTTTATTTTTATTATTATTTATATATTATGATCAAATTTAAGAAATATAATATCAGATACAGGATCTAAATAATCGTTATAATAATGTGTTGAATATATTTTTTTATAAAAATATATATGACAACCGTTATAATTTCAAATGTAATCTTATATTTTATATTTGATAAAAATTACTAATTATAATTACATTAAAATTCAATTTAAATCTAATTTAAATTTATCAATTTAAAGATATTATAAAAAAAATTATATATTTAATTTATTTTTAAAATTAATTTAAAATATAAAATTTATATTTTATTTATTTATTATAGTTAAATCTCGTTTTTAATTTATATGAATTTTTTTAAAAAAAATGTAATTAATTTTTTACATGTAGGTGGGTATTTTTGAAATGAGTAAAATTACATATTAATATAGTAGTGAACCAAATACCTTGACTTCGAAATACTGTGACATGAAAGTGAATAAACAATCTAAAGTCTCACGTACGGAGTGAATTGCGGCAAAATCCTTCACTTTATTTTTGAGCAAAACACTTCGATGATGGAACATGTAGGATCATTGGACACTCTTATTTCTTAAATCACCACCAAACATTATACAAACAAATCAAATCACTCATATTACGTATATCATATATCATATATGTCAACCTTAACTTTTGACCAAATTATAACACACTCACACTCACTCACTTAACATGAAAAATGCCCATCACACGCGGAGTGATTGCATCTTCTATAAGTTCATTTTTCTCAATTCTGATGACACTGATAGAACCTAAAATTTTTCCCCTTTCTCTCATAAACTCGTTATGAACAATACCTCCACACTGTTACTCTTGCCCTTTCCCAATATAACTAGTCGAGAGGAATCTACCAACCAACAACCATCTAATAACCAAAATAAATGTATCGTATCAAAATGAAACATTATTGTTGTTGTATTTAAAGAACCAATTTATTGTACTCGCAGGGTAAAATAAAACTAAAACCAAAACAAAAATAAATTCGTATGTTCTATGGGACATTTACTGAATGACAGATAGGCATGTCTCGTAAGTGTAGGTAACTGAATTTAAGAAAGTTAGTATATTGATTCCGCATCAAATAAATATATATTTAACGTAAATAATGGAGGATTTTGATAACAATATCAAAGCGTTACCTATTATTATATATGTATATAAGTTTGATAAAATTATATCATTTAATATTTTTATTATTAATTTTTTAATTTAAAATCTAGTTAAAAAATTATTATATATTTAAAGATAGAGTATTAAAAAATTATAGATATGTAACTTTTATTTTAAAAGATAAAATTTTATTGGGCTAAGTTTTCAAAATAATTATTATTATTTTTTATTTATATTATTATTTCTTTGAAAAAATTCTTTCAATTTTTTTCATTTTTTTAAAAATGTTTATCTATCAATATAAGAATATTAAGTGAAAGCTAGGAAACAATATAAATATTTAATTAGATGAAATTTTAATTAGAATAAATTATTTTTATTCTAAATTTTTTTCTTATCTTTGTATGCGAGTTTTGAAATATTTGTATTATAATTTTTTTTAAACATAAATTTATACTCATTTATATCTTTAATGATATAATTGATTTATGAATAAGATATTGGAAAGATAAATAATTTAAATAAAAAAACAATTTATCTAAATTCTATTATAATACCTAAGTTAGAGGATATAAAAATGTGACTTGATTATAAGGATTGATTATTACAATAACTTTATTTAATCTATAATTTTTTATATATTATATTAATTGAATTTTTATAAGTGAGGAATTGATTTTATGAAAACTATGAAATTGATAATAAAATATTTATTTTGATGTTGATAATAATATATTATATTTAATTTAATTATTTTGATTGAAATATGGTTTGATATAATAAATGTTATAAGTTTACGTGATAAATTATGTATTGATAAAAATAATGTATTATGATATTGTATGAGTTAAATAATTACAAAAGTTATTATTTGATATAATAAATAATGTGTATTAAATTAGAAATATAATTATAGAATATTTTAATTTATATGATAACTCGAGTTATATAAATAAAGATATGATCGGTAAAAAGTGATTAAAGATTTCTTTCAAATGGAAATGGAAAAAGAGTTATTAAATTTATATAAAGTTTTAAAAGTTATATCAGTCAAAATAATTATATATTAGTTTAAATATAAATTTCGGTTAATTTCTTTATAGTCAAAATAATCATATATTAGTTCAAGTATTAATGTGAAATTTTTAAATTATAGTTTATAAAAAATTGTTTATCCTTATTATGTATATAAACGTCTTTTAATAGATTAATTAATTAATTTAAATATGATGTTAGGTATAACGCTTATAATTATATTATTTAATTTATTTAAATTTAAACTTTTAATTTATATATATATATATATATATATTAAAAATTATAATAATTGTGATTGTTAAAAAAAATTAATGATCTTATAAATAAATTTAACCATAAGAAAAAGTTGAAGAAGAAATATATTAAATTTTATAAATAATAATATAAACATTATTATTTTTTAAAATTCATTATAATAAATATTAGTAGCATATTATTATTATCACAATGTAAATTTTGAAATTAAATTAATTATAGTTAGTAAATAGTTAGACTATAGACCAAATATATTATTTTTGTTATAAAAAATTAAAATTATTTTAATTTATTAAATAAATTTAATTTTACTATTTATTATAAAATTATATATATATATATTTATTTATATTTATCTAAATTTATGTATGAATAATTATCGAATTGTTATTAAAGTATTCAAGGGTTAAGTTAATAATAAAATATGTGTATCATTCACACTCCATAAAAAAAATAAAAGATTAAATTTTCTTGTTACATGTCTGAAATATGTTTCCATCACTCATATGTAATATATTCATACATTATCATAATGTATCTTCCACACATTTCTATATGTAATATTTTTTTTTATATTATGTCAAATAAATTATACTACATGTAGTACATGAATAAAATATATATATATATATATATATATATATATTTATCAATTTAAATTATATATTTTTTTATCGATTTTTTTTTATTTGCATATTGTTTACTAGTTGAGATTATTTTTATCTATTTACATTATTTTTAACACATTTCATTATTGTAATAATTTTAGTCGGTGGGATATTTTTTTCTTATTTGGTGCTTATTTGTATACTTTTTAACACATTTGAAATTTTTTTTAGCCTATTTTTCTCTCTCTAATTTGTTTATATGATTTCGGTCCTCAAAATCATTTGTTTGAGTAATTTTTTTTTTTTATGTTCAAATTAAGTATGAATATGAATCTTACATTTATGTTAAAATACTTATAAATTTATTATTTTAAAATTTGAAGTTAAAAGTAACGTTAAATTTTTGTGTTATTAAGTTCTTTTCTATATTTCTTTTTCTTAGATTATCCGACAAAATAGTATCCACGTAGGTTTAATCTTATTAATAGACTAATATGATGAAGGGAGTGTTATTGATTTTTTTAATAGTTTTTTACATTTTACTTTTTACAAATATTATTTATACAGATTTTTTTGTTGTTTAAAATCAATAATTATTAAATTTTATATAGCTTAAATTACTATAAAGTTAATTTGAGTTTCCATTTTCCAAACAATAAATTATAGGGTAGTAACTAGATTTTAATTTAGATTATAATGAATTAGATAAAAAAAAATTCATTCAATTTATTCATTAACATTTTTTTCATTGATGGATACGTAAAAGATAATATCATAAAAAAATTGGTTAGTTTTAATCAATAATAATGCTAAATTGTATTTCCATGATACACTGTAATGTTTTAAATTAAATATATAGTAGTTTAATGGTAATTAGCTTTAGAGATGAAATATTTAACGTTTGTGTTTAAGTGTATAATTTTTAAATTATTTTTCACTCTATTAATATCTAACTTTTTTTTCAATATATAAATTAATATTATCTTTAAAAGTTTTATTTCTTAATTTATTTAGAAAAGATAATGATTCTAATTTTTATTATGATATTTGTAAATTTGTAAAGAATTATAAAATTTTATTTTTATTATTTTAAATAAAAGTCATCAATTTTTTTTCTTTATAGTGATATATTTTTATGTATGAAAGTCTATTTAAAATACAAACTTTAAATAAATTTTATTGATTTGTTATTTTTATTGACAATAGTAGAAGAATGACTTGTTTATGTTTCATGAAATTAAAAAATAACATCAGCTTATTCTAAAAATTTTCAAAAGATGGTAAAAACAAAATATAATATTTAAATTTAAGTTTTGCGTATTGATAATGATAATATTTAAAAATTAAGATAATTATTAATCCCAATACGTAAAATAAGGTTCATTGAAAGAAAAAAATAATATTTATTAGAAATTGTTTATGTTTAATTGAGGTACATATATCACTGTGTTATTAAAAAGAGAGATTTACTTTTAAAATAGAATTATGCATCATTTTAAAAATAGAGTTTATGAGAAACTAAAACAATGAGGAATGAGAAGCTTAACTGGTTAAGGAGGTTGAACACTTTCAAATCCTTTACCTCCATTTTCATTGAGATAGTTGCTTCTCCATTTTTTTCTTCCTAAACATTCCTTTTAAATAAAATGATTTGGAATAGGGTCAAGGATTTGGTTTCGTAAACTTGGGAGGAAGACATGGAAAGTAAATGCATTGATTTAATGAAAGCAAATAAATGAATCAAAGTAACTGCTTCAGTTTAAATCAAACCTAATAAATGAATCAAAGTAAATGTGACGAACACTCATGAATGCAACTGAGAAAATATTGCTTAAATGAAATTTATTGCTATGAAAAATTTTGGCTTTAAGAGATTAAGAACTTTCTTGAGACCCAAATTAATGTATAGGAATTTTTATAATTTTATACACTTATAACAGAAATTATATTTTTTTATTCAACAAATTTATGGATAATATTTAAAATTAAAATTAATAAAAAATATAATTTCTTTTATAAATTTATAAAAAATTTTCCTTTAAAATAAAAGATTAATAAGAAATTATTTTTTATAAAAATTTATGAAAATTTTTTCATAAATATAAAAAATTTTTTATAAATAAATTAATATTTTTTTTAAAAATAAATTAATGAATTTTTTTATAAATAAATTTATAAAAAATTTTCATAAAAATAAATATATAAAAAATATTTAATAAATAATTAATTTTTTTTATAAAAAATATTTTATAGATAAATAAGTTATATTATGATAGAAAAAAAATTTAAATAATTAGTTTTTAAAAAAAATTTAGAAAACTTATATCATGTATTATGTATTATTTAGAGAGAAAAAAAACTCAATCTCAATTAATTAAGTGTTATGATAGTAATTATTAAACACAATGCTTTAACTTTTGTTACTATGAAAACTGAAAAAAAAACCGAAAAACAATATTAAAATTTATTCATTTATTAGTATTTAATAACATTTATTTCTATTTATTGCCTGCATAAAAGAATATAGATTGTTTTTATTAAAACATTTCTATCTTAAATGCATACGATTAGGAGTAAATATCAGTGTTATAATAGATAATATGTTTTTGGAACCACATTCACTTAGTTATGAAACAAATTTATAATTATTATTTTAAAAAAATTATTTATATTCATATTAAAATACGTCACTTATAATTGATTTTGAAGTATTTTTTGTTAAAAGTGAAAAAGATAATATTTTTTCAATTACTTAATATAATATCCTAACTTAATCTAACCTAATTATAAGTTATAATAGAGTTGGTTTGCTTTAAAAAAATTAACTCAATCTAATCCAATTAAATTTAATTGGGTTAGTTGATAATTAAACTAAATTCAATCAAATCCAAACCACTTTTATCATGTAAAAAAAATACACATTAAAAAAAATAAAACTAAGAAAAAGTTAGGTTCTAAATTATTTTCTTTTATTCTTTTTATAATATTTTTCATTCTTCTAAAAAATATGTCTAATAAGAACAACATTAATTTTTTTTTCATAGAATAAAATAAAATTTATTAAATATATTAATGTAAAACAAATCTCAAGGACAATTTTTCCGGGGCTTATAACGTGGGAAAATAAAATTATTTAAAAAAAAAATTCAGTCATTTACAAAAATAAAAATATAATAATCCTAATTACTATTATATTCAAAACTATTATAATATAATTTTATAAAATTTCCTTGATCTTAAATTTACTAAATGAGGTTTAAACAATTAACCAATTGCCATTGATAAAATAAAATACTTTTTTATTACGATTTTAATAAATCAAATAAATGCATATTAAAAAATGAAGATAATTTTGATACTACAAGCATAAATGAATATACTTACTAGAATCGTTTAATATTTTTGTTAAATATACAAACACTTTAAATAATTTGTTTATATTAATTTTGTAATTCTTATAACGTTTACATAAATTAATCAGTCAACAAAAAAATTCTTTTTAATATTAAAATTATTAAAATGAATATTTATCTTGAGTTTCTAAACTTTATAACTGATCTCATTTTAATAACTAAAACATTATTTCTGTAATTTTTTTATTAAAAATATTTTTTAAATAATGTTATTTATGTAAGCAATGTATGCGATTTGTTCTCGTTAGAAAGTTTACTAAACAACTTTTGTAAGTAAATGTATTAAAAACAATCTTAGGTATTGACAAAGACCAATAAGCAATAATTTCGTATTTTTTAGAAAGAAAAACTAAAAAGAGAAATACAAATATCAGAATCAAAATTTCTTCATTTACATTAATAAAACACATATTTAATTAAATACATATTTCCTTAAATTTAATAAAGGTGCTGTAAACAGCTATTTCTTCATTGTAATTTTTCTGAAAAATCTTTTTTTTTTTTTGCATAGATCAAAGATAAGGAAAAGGAAGGTTATTAAATTTAATCATTCTCTTAATGGTGTGATTGAGAAAATCGTTTTCTACAATAATTAAAAATAGAAAAAGTTTTAACACCGATTTGATAATTTTAGAAAAAAATAACTGATAACATTGGAACCTGAGTAATCAAAGGCAGAGACAAAAACAGAGGTTAAAGACTAAACCTGCATTAATAACTTTAGTTAAGGTAACATCATTATTTCCTGCTAAATAAAATGACAGCATTAAGTAACTTGAAGACGAGTGAGATCAGAACTGAGATCAGAAGCAAGAACAGTGACCAAGAATAATAAAAAAAAAAAACAAATAATGATAATAATATAAGAAAAACGTGTAGCAGGAAAATCTATCACCAAAACATGACTATAAAGGACCCCTTTATCTCTGCATCTATTGCCCCTCACATACACACACACTCTCTCTTTTCTCTGTTTTTCTCTCTCTCACTTTCTCTGTCTAGAATGCCTCTGTTCTTCTCTGTCGGTCACACTCTGATAGAAAGATTATAGAGAAGAGAAGCATTCATAGGCGCCAATTGTGAGAGAGACACTAGAGAAAGCAGAGAGAAGCTTTTTTCCATGGTTGGGGGAGAGAGATCTGCACTATAAGTGTCATTCAGAACCAGGGCATTGCAAATTTTTGTTGTCATTTCAACCCCATATAAAAAGCACACACCTTCACTCACCCACAAAACTTTCACTTTTGTATTGTATCTTATCTTTCTCAGAAAGCAGACCCAGTTGTGAAAATGGTTGATTCTGAGCCAAAGTTCTTCATCCCGGAGTCAATCCAGGGCGTGAATTTCGACTTGACGGCGCAGATGAGGATGGTGTGGGAGGTGATAAAGGCGCCGCTGATCGTGCCGCTGCTGAACCTGGCGGTGTACATTTGCCTCGCCATGGCCCTCATGCTCTTCATGGAGAGGGTCTACATGGGCATTGTCATCATCCTCGTCAAACTCTTCTGGAAGAAACCCCACCAACGCTACAAGTTCGAAGCGCTCCAAGAGGATGAAGAACTCGGCAACACCAATTTCCCAGTCGTCCTTATTCAGATTCCCATGTTCAATGAAAGAGAGGTCTGCAAGATTCTCCCTCCTGCTTTTTTCTCTCTCATTTAAATGTCTACTTCTGCAAATTTTTATTCTCCATGTTTAGTCCTTATTGTGCAAGGTACATAGTGAAGATCCCACATTGGTGAATAACATAATTAAAACAGTGTATATAAATGATTGAGTATTACTCGTCCTTGACGCAGTTACAATGCCGTGTGTATCTGGATTTATGCAAGCTTCGAAATTGGTGCCTTTGTTAATGTGTTAATTATTGGTTCAGGTGTATAAAGTGTCAATTGGAGCAGCTTGTAACCTCTCATGGCCTGCGGATCGTCTCGTGATCCAAGTGCTCGATGATTCTACTGACCCTACCATCAAGGTATATTACTCCACAGTTTTTTTTTTTTTCACATTTTTCAGTTTAATTTTGGGCTATTAATGCGAAAGATTCATGTAATTGTGTAATTGTGCTTGTGTAGTATATTATATTATTACTATTATCATTATTATTATGAAGTTGTAGAATAATGTTGTTAATATATGGAGTGGGTGCATTTATGATTTGTGGGTTTGGTGGGGGAATTGGTTAATGGGATCTTGAATTTGAGTACTGTGTGTGAAATATTTGAAATTGTGATTGCAGCAAATGGTGGAGATGGAATGCCAGAGATGGGCAAGCAAAGGGATAAACATAACATACCAAATCAGAGAAACTCGAGGGGGGTACAAAGCGGGTGCTCTAAAAGAAGGCCTAAAACGTAGCTATGTGAAACATTGCGAGTACGTGGCAATTTTCGATGCTGATTTTCGTCCAGAACCAGATTTTCTCAGACGTTCCATTCCTTTCTTGGTGGGCAACCCCGACATTGCTCTTGTTCAAGCTCGTTGGAGATTTGGTAAAATACTTAATCCATTCACCACAGTAAAAAAAAAAAACAATCCATTTCATCAATTCTTAGTACTTGCAGTACTTTCTTACATGGTTTTTCTTTTTCACACTAACCAACCTTATTTTTACACAACTCCTAAGTGTCGGTGCCATTTAACTTGGTTTCTTTTAATTGGAGAAAAAACATTTATTATGTGGACTTTCACTTTCCCCTTTGTCCCGGTTTGACCTGGCTAGCCCACGAAAACAAACCCTTCAATCACGGGTAGGGACCACCTACGAGCCAGTGTGAAGGTTGTCTCCTTCACTTTCATGTCCCCATTCAGAAGAGTAAAATAAAAAGTGAAAAAGAGTCTCAAGAAGAAACAAATCAAAAGCTTCACTCTTCTCCTACTCCTCCTCGTGCCAGCTCACAAAAATCTAACCATCCTTCGTTAATGCACACATCCACATACAATAATAATCCTAAGTGGGTGCGTGTGTGTCTGATAACCATTGATTTGTTTTTGTTTTTCTTCTAAAATTTTGCAGACCCAATTAGTATTTTAATGAGTGATTAAGTGAGAATGGGCAATTTGGTCACTTTAAGTGGATTGCATCAACTCGTAGTAGTGTAGTAGTATCTTTCCAGAACTTACAAAAGCGTGATGATGGTTTAAAAACTGAGAACAACTCACTATAAATAAGTTACAAAAATGGTATTAAATCTAACTTTCTTTTAGTGGGGTTTATAGAGCGACCCACGTAGTCTGACACATTTTTATCACTCTAGGGCAACTATTTGGGGAAGAACATAGAACATGATGAGAGGGGTAAAATTGTCATTTTCTGCATCCATCCAAACTTCAAAGTTCCCAATCCAGCGAACCCACTTCCCACGTGCCTTTGCAGTATTTTTAGGGTTTATATAAAAAACAAAAAATAAATTAACAGTGAGAAGAGTACCATGTGCCTAAAGGAGGACCTTACCATTCCTTGCCGACACTTCTCCAATTCCCCTTCTCTTTTATTACGTCACATACCTCAAAACATTAATCAGATCAATAATAAACTTAGTTAGGTACAACTTTTTAATATATATATTCATTAGTTGAGTTACACTACATTATTAGTATTGTTCATATAGTATTCAACAAGAATTTGTGTTAATTTATTTAAATGCTACAACTCCACTCACATTCTCAAACTAAATTCATTTTGACAGCATTTATCTGCAATCACAAAAATTAATGTTGTGACATGTGCCAGTGTGGGGCCATAGCTGACTTTTGCTTTATTGTCCCTGTGGTCCGCCATGGTAATGGCAAGATGGGGTTGTTGCATTGCATTCTCCTTGATTTTGCACTACTTATGAAAAAGTTAATTCAGTAACAAAGTAAAACCAGATGATTACAAGTAAAAAACTTTCTTTTACCCTTTTAAGTAGTTCAAACAGATTGTCACTACTCATTTAATCATTTTCACCTTTTGATTATAAAGTCAAGCATGATAGATAAACTGTTGATAGTATATTCAGGAACATGTTTCACTCACATTGTTTTTTTTTTTTGACAGTGAATGCTGATGAGTGTTTATTGACAAGAATGCAAGAGATGTCCCTGGATTACCATTTCACTGTAGAGCAAGAAGTTGGGTCAGCCACTCATGCTTTCTTCGGTTTCAACGGTAATTCTTTTAACTTGTTTCTACTCTTCCAAACATGTTGACCTTACCTACTTCAACATATAATGTCACACATGTGTTACATAGTACATGGTCATAGCATAGGTGATTGATAGGTTGTGTTGCACGATGATCATTTACTATGAAAGTTGCTAATTGTGGAACTTAATGCAGGAACTGCTGGTATTTGGAGAATAGCTGCTATTAATGAAGCTGGAGGGTGGAAAGACAGAACAACAGTGGAAGATATGGACCTTGCTGTTCGTGCTAGTCTTAGGGGATGGAAATTTTTGTACCTTGGAGACCTCCAGGTGAATCAATGTTCCATCTACTCGTTACCATTAATATTTTGCATACAATTAATGGAGAATATGAATCATGTGATTATGAATTAACATTTCAGTTTTCTTATACTAAGCAATGGTACCCTTTTTATGATGGCACTTTATATAGGCCAAAAGTGAGCTTCCAAGTACTTTGAGAGCCTTTAGATTCCAGCAGCACCGATGGTCTTGTGGTCCTGCTAATTTGTTCCGGAAAATGGTTATGGAGATAGTAAGGAACAAGGTAAGTACTTTTATTCTTTGTACTGTGTATATATATATATTGAGGGGTAAAGGGACAATGTAAGTATTTCCTTGTATGTTCTGATGTTTTCTTTTGCAAATATTTCTGCAGAAAGTTAGGTTTTGGAAGAAAGTGTACGTTATATACAGTTTCTTCTTCGTTCGCAAAATCATAGCTCACATGGTGACCTTCTTCTTCTACTGTCTTGTGATTCCCCTCACAATCTTGATCCCTGAGGTTCATGTTCCAATATGGGGAGCTGTTTATATTCCTTCTGTCATCACCATTCTGAATTCAGTTGGAACACCAAGGTATGGTTTTGTCCTTGTTTTAAACTTTCTTTTGCCATATATGTTGTTACCCCATTAATTTGTTCTAAAAGTTGTGTGTAACTTTTGGCAGGTCCATTCACCTTCTGTTCTATTGGATCCTCTTTGAGAATGTGATGTCTTTGCACCGTACCAAGGCAACATTTATAGGTCTCTTAGAGTATGGAAGGGCTAATGAATGGGTTGTGACTGAAAAACTTGGTGACTCTGTCAACAATAATAACAAGAATAAATCAGGAGATGCTGCCAAGAAGAATAATGTCACCAAGGCTCCCAAAAAGACTCGATCCAAATTTGTTGAAAGGTCAGTTTCTCAATTTATTTTCTATTTATTTCTCCTAAGCAAATAATTGTGTTTGCATTTGGCATTGATTACAGTTTCTTGTCCACATCTCCATTGTGAATTTGTGATTCTCAATCGTGTACAACACTGGCATAATGGAGATGGGTTCTAGACTGTGTGGCCAATAATTTAATCATTGCAACCAAATAATTCTATAGGTTCCCACTTATCAGTAAATAACTTTTAGTTATTCTTCATTGTAACAACAGTTAAGATTCTCTTCTGAGTAGGTAAGCATTTATTTGAAATTTTTTTAATTCCATTTTCAAATCAACAGCATGCCACCCTAATCAAAACGTTTCTGTCACATGCACATGAATATGACAGAAGATTTTAGAAAGCCACATGCCCTTGTCAAGATTTTGGAAAACCCTCATCAAAATAATTTTAACATGAACTGAAAATATGTAATCAAGGAAGAGTTATGTCCCACTTTTCTACTCCATTATTATCTCACTTTATTAATCCAACATAGGCCACGTTAGAAGACAAGTCAGGATGTACTTACTGTCTTAGCAAAATCATAATTTCCATTATTGAACAGTGCCATATGTACTTAAAAGGTCTTAAATTTTCTCATTTTTTTTCTCTTTTGTCTAATTATGATTTCTTTTTCTGTTTGAACATGAACACAGACTGAACTTACTGGAACTGGGATTTGCTGCATTCCTCTTCCTATGTGGATGCTATGATTTTGTGCATGGGAAGCACAACTACTTCATCTACCTCTTCCTTCAGACCATAACATTCTCAATTGTAGGATTTGGCTACGTTGGTACCATCGTGTAAAGCTCAATGAGCCAAATTCTCAAGTTACTTAAGTTTCATCAATGTTGTGTCCATATTTTTCTAGTTTCTCCTCATAAAAAGATACATCAAGAGGGGCTGATTTCTTCAAGCAACAAAAGCTGTACCAAAGCATCTACAGCTAGTTTAGAGCAAATCATTTTCAATTTCGGAAAGAAACTAAAAGTCCTTTCCAAGATTTCATTGTCATCCATCAAGAAGATACAAAAATCACAGACAAAGTGCTGTTATTACTAGAATTGCATCACACAGGCTTAAGGGCAGCTATGAAGATGTGTACCAAAAAGTGCTTAAGTTAGAGCCTTAGACATCAAGTAGACAGTGTGATTTTGTTTGCATAGATTGTTTTGTGAGATTTTATAGTTATATATTTCGTGAGTCCTTTATTTGTTAGGTTTGCTTAGTCTGAGACAAATAATGTGGTGGATAAAAATGCGCTTCTAATTCATGTTATTTCTCATTTTTTTCCCCAAGGAATGAATTTTATTTACCATACATGCAATCATTTGCTACTTTCTTTGACATATTGTTTGTGTGGACAACTATAGAGTAAATAAACTCATCATCCTTCAGTATTTTACCAATGATTCTTCTGCTTCTCTTTTTTATTACTATAAGCAGTTTGATTAGTTTAGTAACACACTTTATAGAATTGGAGTCCAATCTCAAATCTCTCAGTTATTTTAAAAGTTAAGAGACTTCAGAACTATGCACCTAATTGGAGTCAAATTTGGAATAAATACACATTTTACTTTTTCTGCAAAATTCTAAAATCAGAACAGTGACTGATTAAATATGCAGTGAGATACAAAAACTTATAATTTATAATAAATTTCGGTCAAAAGGGAACAATTCTTATGAAAAAAGTATTCATTTATCTTTAAAAATCTCTTATAAGAAACTGTGAAAAAGAAAGAGTAACTTGGTTACAAAGTGAGAATATTCCCTACTCCCTATAGCTTTCTGCTACCGACACTTCTTCTCCCTATGCTCTACAGTGAAGCTCTGATGCATATTTTTATTCACAGACACCTTCATGCTTGATTTTTATATATAGTTTATTGTTTAAAAGCTAAAACATATTTGATTTCTTAACCTTCCGACAAGAAAACAAATCATTGCAAAATTTTCAGATAGCCCTTACACCCAGTCATTTTCAATTGTTCAAAAAAAGGAGTTCCTTTGTTCTTTTCCATTCTTTCTTTTCCACTTATTTAATGCATGTCATGCTATGAGGGAAAAGCATGGGATGCCATATTGCAATTTTTGTTCATATCTTTCACTCTTTATAAAAACAAACATTAGGATAAGAGATCACATGCAGTAGTGCATGTGCTGTTTGTTCTGTTCTCTAAACCACACCATCAACCATAATTTTTTTCCCTCACTAGAACTCTGCATCAACTGGCTAATATTCTTAAGCCAGTTGTCTTAATGCAAATGGCTCATTTATAACCCTTTCTCAATATTGCTTCATCATGTTACTAAGCCAATGATGATCTTTTCACAGAAAGAATCCTTTTGGGTTTCACCAAGGGATTAAAAATAACCATTTTGGGAATACTTTTCATCCATGATGATGCTCAATCTAGTAACCTGTGATGGCAAGAATCATGAATTGTCATTTTGGTTACTTCAGGCAAAAGGGTCTATCCATGTAACCTTTTTCCAAATTTTATAACCCTTTAAATTTTACTGTCAAATTTTGTTGGCATTGCAGAAGTTATGAAGACACGCAATCTTAGTCCTCAATCTTCATATAATAAGGTGGGTAGTATCAATTAAATTAAGTTTCTTTAGATCATTGGAAGACACCAACGTAATTTTTACCCTTTAGTTAAAAAGGTATGTCACAATGATTGTCCTTTTTTAATATAGAAAGTAGATACTTTCTAGGTAAGATTTATCATCTCAAAAGCGTATCATGTGACATAAAACAAAGGTCAAAGTATTTGCTTCATTTTGTTCTTACATGATATTCATGCTGAAATCAAACCCTATTTCTTCTCAAGAGAATTGTGAGCATTTTGACCATACTAAAAATATTTGAAACTCTTAAGACTCGAGATGTGCAAGTTCAAACAAACAAAAACAACAACTAACTAGTCTTAAATTACACCAAAAAAATACAAAATAACCTTAGACTATAATAGAATATAGAGTAATAGAAATGAAATTTAAATTTAACTCATTCTTATAAAATTAACTTAATAAAATTATATTTGCCTTCATTTTATATATATTTATTTTATTTTATTTTTATTCGAAATAAATTTTTTAACACATTTTTCTCACATCAAAATTCGCCAAACTCGAACATGAGACTAAAAATTTATGAATAGTCCAATAACGATAAAATAAAGGAATCGCTCTATCAATTTTCTATAGGAATTAATATCTGAAAGTGATTCTCTAAAATCTGTATAATAATTAATTAGACGTGAAATTTATTTTTATTATTAAAGTAATTGAATTAAAAAAACGGAATACTTTTTCATATTTGATATACACATATACAATTCAATCCACCTCTAAAAAAGTTTCAAATTATTATAGCATTGCACTAATTCTTTTGGGATTTCTTTAGAGATTGATAATTACTTTATACTTTGGATTTTCCTATAATGTTAAGTGGGGGTCTGGTTTTTTTAGACCACCGTAGCGATAATTAATATTTTTATCCGTTTAGAATATTAAATTCTGTTTGGTTGAGGTTATATGGTTTTCTAAACACGAGATTGTTTTCTTAGGATTCGAAAAGAAACCCCAATAATTTGACATCATGTTGTATTACACTTTGATAAGTGTGTTTAAATTACTATAAATAAATATTAAAAAAAAGTGTGATTTTGGTTCAAGCACTCTTTGGATTTGACTTTGGATAATGGACTCAAAATAAATACCTAAAGATTACAATAACTTTTAAAAAAAATTAAAATGGAAAAAAAATATATTGATAAAATTAAAATTAAAAAAAATATATGTTGAAAAAATATTGCTGGCTGTGGGGTTCGAACCCACGCGCACTTATGTGCAGAAGATCTTAAGTCTTCCCCCTTAACCACTCGGGCAAACCAGCTCGTTGATGTTAAATGCAATGATAATTACACTTTATCATATAAACTAACTTTTTAATGGAAAAATATATTAAGATCTTCATTTTCTTCTTAAACTTTTATATTCGAATTAATGAATTAATTTTCTAATTATTTTATATATTTAATTTAATTATTTTTAAAATTTAATATTTAAAAAAATATAAATCTTTGGATCTGTCATTTAATTTTTTTTACTTTAATAAGAGAAGATGGAAAATTTGTTTTAACTTTTATAAGTACCTTCTCAACATTTTAAACCTTCTATGTAAAGAAAGTTATATAAGCTATTCTTTTTTAAGTTATATTAATTATTGAATCATGTAATTATTAGCATAACTAAATATTTAATCAGCTTTTTATTAGAATAATGTCATTTTCTAGTAATCTCTATTTGCTGATGTTAAATTAGTTATTTTCTTACATGGTTTTTATCTCTTTCCTTTTTACGTTATTTGTTCTATCTTCCACTTTTCCCCCTTATTAATTTAACAAAATGAATATTAAAAAAATTGATAAATGGATATATTTTTTATTAAAATTACGATATGAGACCATGAGTATTTTAATATCATTAAATGTAATATTTTTATGAAAAAAATATTTTTAAAATTTTAAAAAATAAATTGATAATGTTTGAAAAAAGTTTATAATTTTATTAAGTACTTTAGGGGATTGGTGAAATAAAATTTTAATCATAGAAATAATTTAATTTTTTAAAATGAAATTGGAATGGATTTGATATCCATCTATACCATATTTTATTAATGGGATTGGAATTTTTTTTTATCAAATATATTAAAGATAGATTAAATTTTTCAACAATCATAAATAAATTAATAAAAAATTCATTATAATAATAAAAAAATTTCCAATTCATTTATTTTGTAGGAAACTATTAATCATTCCTTGGATAAAATACATTTTTTTTAATTTATTTTGATGCTTGTATTTTTAAATTGATCAATTTATTCTTTCAAAATTTAAAAAATGTGAATTTAATATTTTTGTTTATTAATAAATATTATATTTAGATATAAAGAATGATTAAAATTATATTTAGTTCTATTATAAATTTTGTTAAGGTAAAAAAATATTATTAAATATTAAATTTAGGTATTAAAAAAATGAAAATCATGTATTTTTAAAATTTAGAGAATCAATGGATTAATTTGAAGAAAAAAAACAAAGATAAATTTTAAAATTAAAAAATAAAATAAAGGACAAAAACACATTGTTCTCTTTTTTTACCACGATAGGTTTTATAGAAGGAATATATCTATATCTCTTTTGCCTTGTTAAAAAACATTTAATATTTTCAATCATATAATTAAAGATACTTTAAATTAAATTTTAATACCTGTTTATTCTACTATACTTTTTGGTAAAAAATTATTACACCATTTAATTATGCACAACTTTAAAATTGATATAATAAACTAAATTGATCTTATATGTCCATAATTAAACAAATTTTGATCGAATTCGAGTTTCATTCTTGTTTGATATCCCCTGCATGAATAACAGGAAACTTTAGCAAGTAAATGACACTTCTGAAACTGGTGAAAAATTAAAAAAAGCACAAATGCCATTGAGCAAGGAAAAGATTTAATGTTAATTTTAAGAATTCAATTGTATTTTGAAACTTCCAATTAACAATGGAACAAATAAAATAAATTATGAGAACTGAAAAATGTAGTGTTGATTTAACCTGCTTTTAATAAACGATAATAGTAGCTGAAGCCAGCAATTAAAAATGTCATCATATGACAATGAAAAATAGATCTAAATCTGTGACGAGATAAAAGAGAGGATTTTTTGCAATGAATGAAATTCTGACCATCTAAATAAATTCAATAATAAAAAGAGATTGCAAGCTTAGAGAATTGAAGTTTTCCTATATAAAAAGATCTGTTCCCATGACATGATTTGAGTTTTTAAAAATGGATATCACAACAAATGGATATAACAATTTTGCAAAAATTAATGAATGTGTCATCCGATAAAAAATGGGTAACATCTTTTTCATTAACTGAAATTTAAAAAAACTATAAAATTTGATAAATCTGGTTAAGTGAAAAAGTAAGACCACTAAAATTATAATTTCAACTAAATTTCAAAGGGTTAAAAATAATCTCACTCCTCTAAATTCCAAGAAATTTATAGACTGAATAAAATTTAATGCTAATCGATATTCCATGAATGATTAAAAACAGGATTTAAACAAAGCAGATTCAATATTGGCGCTAATCGATATCAAAAAGAAATTCCACACCTTGCGTTCATCTTAAACCACTGTTTACCAGCCCTAAGGATAAATATTAGAACGTACTGAAACTACTCACTGTAATACAAGGGAAAATTACTACATGAGTTCTGTCAAATATAATAATATCACTGACCACCATGCTTAGCCTTCTTATGTTGTTGCAGACCAGCTTCGTTATTGAATGACCTAGACAAAAAAACCATAAAAATAATCAAATAAAAGTCATAATATATATGAACTTATTAAAACTAGTCTACAAGGTCTGCTATTTTTAAACATAAAATCTTACTTTTTACAACTTCCGCAAGATAGCCCAGCAGAATTGGGAGACTGTCCTTTTGTAGCACTGTTGGGAGTCTTTCCACCTTTTTTCGTAGGATAGGGAGTTGCTATATGTACACTTTTCTTACCATCTAAAACCAATTTTTATCAGAATATTATCAGTGCATAATGGAAAGTTAAATATGGAGAATGCATTAATCATCAACAATTAATATAAGCATTTACAAGTTTCATGTAAAAAGTATTATATATGATTCTTTATGACTAATACAAGCTCCATTCTAATTCATCCATCAATAGCACACTAATAGCATAGGCGTAGAAATATATCAAAAGAAATATATGGATTTGATACCCTCACCAGTCTTTTCAGGAGTAGCAGTTTTAGCTTTCTTGGAAGAAACTGGAGTTTTTGATGCAGACTCGTTTGGTCTCTTCTTACCCTGATCCACCTTCAAAAGGCAAATTCAGAATATAAAATCTGGTCAAGTTTGCTCATAACTCATCAATTATAATAAAAGACATCATACAAATCAAAAGAATATATGATAAAGCAGAAAGAAATAGCATACCTTCTTCACAGGGGTCTCTTCATCCTCTTCATCACTCTCACTTTCCTCATCAGAGTCGCTACCATCATCCATCTACAATTTTCAATGATGGAAAATTACTATAAAAAACCAGCAAGAAAAATCAAGAGATTATTTTCATACAAGACGCTTGCATAAACACTAAGATGCTATTAAGAAAGCCTTTGAAGTATTCTTTTTTCTTTATACTGTACATTTGGATAACAGAAGAATGCATCTTGATATCTCACATGTAGAACAGATTACATAAAACTGTAATTTAAACCGTTGGTGACTAAAATACCTCGTCAGAACTTCCAGATTCATCATCACCAGCAAGTTCATCATCAGAGTCGTCAGACTCAGAATCATCATCCTCATCTTTCTTCGGATCAACAGTCTTAACTTGTTTAGCTGATGCAGCTGTCACGGGAACTGGTTTCGCGGGCTTGGAAACCTTTGCACCTTCAGCTTTTATTTCAGGTTTCCCTGAAAAAAGATAACTATTAGTTATGTGCATAGTAATAATACACATAGCTAAACAATACATTTCAGATTTAGAGGAAAAATATACCATTATCTTGGCCGTTCAAGAGAACATCCTCCTCCTCTTCACTATCTGTCCAGATCATCCAAAATGAAACAATGCTTGAGCAAACAAATTACATAAAAGAATAATAATAATAATAGGTTCAAGAGAAACAGTTGATGCTCACCAGAAAAGTCAGAAATGTTACCCTCGTCACTAATGTCACAGCAACACATCAAGTTAAGGAAAAATGAAGCAGATATATGAATGAAAAATTTAGTAAAAAAAACCTATGTCATTGTCATCCCTATACAACTACAAGAAGAAATTCAATCATACCATAAACAACAACAAAAGAATAGGTCCAAAATCCAAGGTTTTTAAATTATTGCAGTCAAAATTTCACCACAATAATTGATATTGAAGAAAATTGCAGATAAATTAGGTCTATTGCAGACACAATTGTAATCACAGCCACATTAAACAAAACAAAAACTTAAAGTTACAGCCAAAATTGTGATCAGTAACCCCTTTCAGAACCTTGGGATAAAAAACATTTAGAACATCAAAGGTGTTAGTTTCTCTACAAAGACACAATCCAATATACAGAAATGAATCAATAGTGTATATATATCAAGGATACGTTAGAACTTTGTATCCACAAAAAAAGACACTAGCACTTTTTGAAGTGTGGGAAAGCTCAGAGTCAGAGTCCAGAACCAAATCCAAAGAAAGGTGAGGGATTTCATCCCTCTTGAGGGTTCCCAAAACAATCTTCTGGCCACCAACTTTCAAGTAGAGAACCACAGGTTCATTTGCCTTCTCCTTTTTCGCCTCTCCAAGAGCAACCTGAGAAATGTGTATGTAGGCACTCACTGGATCCATTGGATCAACCTTCACAGTTTGCCCAACTTTAACCTCAACACCTAAATTTCAAACCAACACATAACATTAACATCACATAGCCAAAACTATTCACTGATTCAGTAAACCATACATAAATATTAACAAATGAAACAATAAGAAATTGAAAAGAACAAAAAATAATAAGAATAGAACAAGACTTTATAATAGGAGTATGAATAATATAGTTATAGGATTGTTATTTTGTGAGGACAACAACTCGAAATAAAAAGTAATCGATCAGATTGATAGGATTGTAAAAATTAAAAGAGAAAAAATGAGGCAAAAAGAAATGAAGAAAGAAAGTTACCCCAAAACTCCATCGGTGACTCCATTTGCAAAGAACGGCGTGAATAGGAAAAGCAGCAAGAGAAAGAGAATGTGAATTAGAAGAGAAATGGGTTTAAGGGTTTAAGAAACCTATATATATATTGCTCAATATACCTCATTAGGGTTTTTGAAGTTCTCCGGGCCTCTTCTTATGTTTGCTTTTTCTTCTTTTTTTTTTTTTTTTTTTTTTTTTTTTTCTTCTATGAAAATAAAACTGATTTTAGTTTTGTTTTGAAAATATTTGATACGTATTTTTTTTTTTTTTAATTTAGTATATTATTTTATACCATTTTTTTCATTGCGCGTGTTCTTTGTTTTAGCACGATTATAGATTAAAATAAATAAGTTAAATCAGTAATAAAATTATTATTAAAGATTTTTTTAATAAAAAAGATATTCAATTATTTATTTCCTTATATTATAATATTATCAAAATTTATTTTTTAATTAATAAAAATATACTATTATAATGATTAAATCAATTATAATTTGAATATATTTTTATTTTAATTATGATAATAATAGTCATATATGCCTTTATTTATATATTTATTATATATATATATACACGTGTAATTATGACTAATATATATATTTTATTAATTATAATATTTAATATTCTTAAATTAATTCAATAAATCTAAAGTTATAAATAAGAATCGATAAATTATAATATTTTTATATTCTATTACATTATAGTACGATATTTTACATTCTTTTTTTTATTTATTTTTGGATATTTTGCTTTTCATCCTCTATCACCAAATAATACAAATCCATAATAACCATTTCATATAAACCAAATTTTTTAATAATTTTAATGAATTATTTGCCTATTCTTGAAAATTTTTCATTTTGTACCCATGTTTTTTAACCCACTATTTCATTTTGTTTGTCTTCTTAATGAACTATTTACCAATTAAAAAAAAAAAAATCCAATTTTCATACTTTGATCTTTAAAATAATGATATAAATAATTTTATTAGTTTACTTTTTATAACTAACTTTATTTATTTTATTGTTGCGAATATAATTGACTTATCTATATTTCTGTGTTATTATTAATTTGTCCTTTATCTTTTACTCTTATGTTTGGTGGAAACGAGAAAATAACGCATGTTATCAGAAAATAAGGTTGAAACCAAATCTTTAAAACCTTTTAAAAGGTGAAAATCATACAGTCTTATAATTTATTAAAATATATTATATTTTACTTATTTTAATATCAATTTATATGTAATGTGAATATGTGAATTTAATGCAAACATATTTTGATATCTTAATATAATTTTAATGCAATTAAATTTAGTGTATACGTTGCTACTTGAGATTTTAATTGATGGATAAGATATTTATAAACACAATAACAGGTTTAGAAGAGTTTTTTTTTTAAGATTTTTAATAAAAAATTATAATCTAAATTGTTTATATATAAATTAAAAATAAAAATTTAGATAATCTATGTAACATATTTTTTATGAAAAGATTAATTTAAAACTTTTTTTCTTCTATAAATGTGTGTTTAGGACTGGATTTAAACACTAATGGCACTACCAATGATTTGGGCTTTCAGAAAAGTGTCTAACTTTTTATGGGCTTTCAGAAAAGTATCTAATTATTTGTGGGCTTTCATGATCTCTTTTTCGTATTATTGTTTTTATTCATTTAGTTTAGTTGGGATTTCAAAAGACACTAGACTGTTCAAACTCATCCAGAACCGCTTTTAATGGCCTCTTTACAAGTTTCTATTGGACTGTTATGCATATATTTAAAAAGTATTTTCTATTGGGCTGTTATACATATATTTAAAAAGTTTAGGTGATATTTATTTATTTTAGGTTAAATTATATAAATATTAAAAAGTTTAGGTGATATTTATTTATTTTAGGTTAAATTATATAAATATTTTTTGGGTTATTTTACTTACATTGATATTTAAATTTTAAAAATTTTAAATAAATTTATATTTTTGTTTACCAACATTATATTTTTTTTTATATAACATATATAATTATTTCCTTAAATTTTTTAAATACATAACATATATATACTCTTTAAGTGAGATTATTATAAAATCTGATTTATTTTATTAGAGATTGATAGTGTTTAAATACCGATGTTGATTAATTCAACTTCTTAAAATTTCTCATAAAAAATAAGTCATTATCATTTTTATTTATATGAACCAAGTTCAGAACGAGTATTTAGAGTTCAATTACGGAAGTTTATATAATAGGTAGAGTAGTTGCGTATATTATTGACTATTTTTTATTGCTACAGTTTTTATTTAAACTTAAATTAATAAATTTAAAAGATGGGAAGGAGTATTTATTTTATTAATTTCAAATAAGCAACGTTTGGCTTTAGCAGTAGCTAAACTCAGAAAAATAAATAAGAGAACTATTATTTAATGAGAGATTCAAATAATTTAAAAATATTTAATCCTTCACATACACATTTATAATAATATATTTATTAATCAATACATCAGTTAAATAATTAATTATTAGACAAATGTTAACCTTTTTAACGAAATGACTTGAACAGATTGCTTTATAATAATATTTTATTCAATTATTAGTTTTCAAGACGTGTACGTTAAGTGGTGAGTATCTTCTACTACGAGAGCATCTATATTCAATTCCAATGCACCCAAAATCCACCAAATAAATTAATGTGGTTGAAATAGAGATTATTAGTTTGATTCACCTTTTTTATTTTTATTTTTAATACTAAATAAAATATTGTATATTTAATATTTGAACTAAAATTAAATTGAAATAATTATAGCATAACCCTAAATAATATTATTCCTCATTATCTAAACAACAATCACTGACTTCTATTACGCAAGACAGTGTGTACAATTTCAACTTACAAAATCGAATTTTGCTTAACATTAAGGCAAAGAAAAAACCCAAATAAGAAAAAAAGAAAAGATTCCTCCAAAAAGCTAATAATAATAATGTTGGAATGGCCGACATATTTTTTTACAAGTAACTGGCCATTCACTAATCATGCATTCTAAATTTTAAAAAATTAATAACAAAAAATATCTGCAAATAATAAATACTTTTAACCTCCAATAATATTCAGCGCGAGAAATCCATGAACCTACGCCATCCAAACGCACCACCCTTCGTCGTTTTCTCTGCCTCTCTCGAACAAGAACCAAACGGCGTCGTTGAGCCACCATCACCACCACCACACTTCCTCGGACACAGAAAGAAGTTTCGAGATCCAATATTCCTCAGCTTCTCCTCCCTATCCAAACCTGCACACAAACACCATAACCAAACATTAACATCTCAATTTAACAATTTAAAAATTAATTTAATCAGTTAACTATTTTTTTTGGTAGTAGAACCCTACTTTCTAAGGTGAACTGAGAATAATGAAGATCGAACTGCGAAGGGTTGTTAGACGACAGAATCGGTCGGCGACCTTCCTTCACGTACTGGCTCACCGCCGCCGCCACTAAATCTCCGACGGACGCTTCCTGCGTCATCACCACCTGCACGGGACCAAGGCTTCCCATGATCGTAACCTTCAGCAAGAGCTTCGGCGGTTGTCTCGGCACGACCTCCGCCGCCGCGGCAGCGGCGGCGGAGCGCTTTAACAAAAGGTCCGGCAGCGTCATTGGCCGCCGGATTGAGGCGCCGGAGATGGTGGCGGCCGCTGACGAGTGATTGTGAAAGGAAGAGGATTTTTTTGTTAACTTCCCCCGGCGGTGAGGCTCCGCCTGACCGTTGCGGTGGTTCTTCGAGTTTTGCATGGTGGTTACGACGGTTAAATAAGAATATTTACAGTGAAGTTGGAATTTGAAATGTTTTGTTCGGCTTGGCTTGGCGGCTCTGTGTTTCGATCGGCGTTACCGAGAATAGCCGTGTTGTGAAGAAGAGCTTCGGCTCTGGCTTCCGCTTCCGCCGATTGGAAACTCTCATAACCAGGAGGGTATAAGCGTAATTTAATAGTCACTGGAAGCGCAAATAAAATATGAAGAGGGTAGGGTTACGGCGGCGCCACACACTTACTCTAAATTGTTATGGTGTTTATCGATGTGGGACTTTTGGGTTTGGAGTGGAAGCAGTGATTGGGTTAGATTTATAGAGTGGGATTGGAATGGTTACATTGTTGGACACGTGGGTGGACTTGATTGACTGTGGGCAAACACTGTTGGCCATTGATTTGATAGATAGGGAAATGATCAAAGGCAATTAGTGAGGTGGGTTAACAGAACACGTGAAAGGTTGTGTAGAGGATTGGGAATTTCCGATGCTTCGTGATGGGTCCAGTGAGTAACGAACAAAAGAGCACTGGTGAAGCATCAAACGGAATCGAAATCATCATCCTGAAACAATTGGTTGTGTTTTTTCTTTTTGGTTTTTTTTTTTTTAATTAATAAACTGAAAAACCAATAATTGAGAAAGAAATATTGTTGTTTGGAAAAACACCAGACATAAAACGGTGAAAAACTGAAATTTCAATTCTCAAAATGACTGACTGTTGGACTTTTCTTCAACGCACTTGAATATAGAAACATATGTATATAAATTTTAATTTAATTTATTTCACTATTTGTGATAACATAATCATTGTAAAATGTAATTTTTGTAATATTAAACCACATTGTTTTTAAAATGGAAAAGAAAAACTCTATTTAGAATACCTTTTCATAAAACTCTTTGCAATTGTTAAACGAAAAGTGGGCAACAAAGGATGATTATTTCTTTAATTTTTGGGGAATAATGAAAACGAAAATTTGCATAAACCCCCTCCACAAACTTAAACTACTCCTTTTATTGATAACGTGAAAATTTGAACATTAGTTTTTCTGTGCTATATACCTTAATATTTTGGATGAGAATTCTAATACGAAACAACTTTTTTTTTCTTTCTAAAATGTACTAAAACATACATTGAAAATTAGTCTAGCGTAAATAATTTTAATATTATCACCCTTTTATTGATTTTTATATAATAAAAAATCATATTTATTATTAAATTTTATTTATAATTAATTTTTTACTTAAATTATAATTAGTTTATAATATTATTAAAATTTAAAGAATTGAAATTTTATATTAAATAAACATAAAAAAAATTAAATAATATATAAATAAAAAAAAACATAAATCTTTCATAGATAAGAAATAACGTTATATTTTTTTATATAATTATTATTTATTATTTAATTAATAAAAAATCTTTCAATTTTATATCCTCTAAAATATACTTTAACAGTGATATAGTGAGCGTTTTCATAATTTTACGAAGGAATATAACATCAATTATAATGATACTCATAAAAATTTACGTAATAATAAATTTAAAAATAAAGTAAATCTTTTTATATCGATATTTTTTAATAATTATATTATATCTTGTTTTTTATATTTATTATCAGATAAATTAATGTATAAGGTAAAATACTTTTTTTCTATATCTGTAATTTTCTTATTATGTCTATTTTTTCTGTAATATTTTAAGATATTATTTTCATATTAGATTTCCAAATGTTCTGATTATAATAAAAATATACTGTATTTCAACGCTCAAATTATTAATATAATTTAAAAAAATTAATTCGAATAATTAAAGAAAAAATAATTTTGGACATGCAAACGGTGGAGGTTACACTGCATTCACTCTTGAAATATGAGGAAGAACACAACTCAGGCAACTTCATTTTCCATGTCTATCTACACCACAAGTCCAAAAGTGCACAGTGCACTGCATGATTCTTCGAAAAAACCCTTCAAATTCACGTTTATGGTGTTTTTTCTATTTCAAAATTTATTCTGGAGCAAGTAAAATTTCTTCTGAAACAATTACACAGTTAATTTCAATATATACGAGACTTAGAAAATATATCTATATTTAACCTTGAACGTGATTCTATCTGTCATAGAAAAAATAAAAAATCTTCAAACAAAAGATTATCTCTAAAATCATCTCTATCCGAGTTCTGATCTATGTTATCTTCAGGTGCATTAGAAAACAGGTTCTTACACTACGTTACGTATGCTTCGATATGCTCAGAATATTGAATAATTACACAGTTATAACCTCCCCAAGCACCTGCCAAAATTTTTTTGCAGAACTGTTATGGCAATTGTGTTGTTGTGGACAGTTAAATGCTGCAACTCCTATATATGCCACATTTTTTTCTTCAGGATAAGGTTCAGAAGAAGGCTAGGGTTTGGAACTTCAGAATTCTCGAATGTAAGAGAAAACCTAATAAGACAATATTTGTATTTGTTCTTACTTCTTTTAGGATTGTGATCATACTATTACGTGAATTGTGCTAAAAAAAATCACCTATATAAAAATCATGTAATAGAATTTTTTTAATTAGTTTAATTACTTATTAATTTTTTTTATTATCGAAAATTATAGTATACGATCTTCAATTATCATAATTATTTTGTAGTAGTAAATTAAGAATATTTCGATTAACTTTCAGAACCCATTTAATTAATAATAAAGATTATCATAAAAAATAAATAAAATTAAAATATAAAAATAATAAATAAAGTTAAATATGCAAAATACTCATATAAAAACAGTGGAAATAAGAATAATAAATAAAGATAAAGTAGATTTTTATATAAAGTATTTATTGAATTGTAATTAATTTTAGTGTTAGAGTGTTTTTAGAGTTATTCTATCCCATTTATAGACAGAAAAGTAATCAAAATTAAAAACAAGACATTTAGACAAAATTTGAAGTATCAATCTTCCATTAATATTAATAATTACAATATTAAATATATATATATACCAATTATTAAATACAGTCTAAAAACACATTATTCCCTTTAATCGATTAGAATTTGGAATTATTGTTTTTATTAAATAAACTTTAATAGTGCATTTTTTTAGTCTTTAGTTAAACTCTATTCATTTTACAAAAAACAAAAAAATGTACTTTTTAGTCTCCACTTTATTTCTTTTACTTTCTCTCTTCTCTCTTCTCTCATTTCAATCTTTCATAGTTGTCTTCTTTTTATTATTATTCCTCTACCATACCTACTTATAGTTAGGTTTAATTATGAGGGATAATCATCTAAGAAAATTAGGATAATTTTAGAAATGAGAGATAATCATTGACAAATTGAATAAAAATAAAGTAAACTTACCATGTTTAGGAAAAGTTCATATATTAATTGAAAGACATGGGTGACCCATTTCATAACTCGAAACACTATACATATTGTGAGGTCACTCTCATTCCAAGTTCTTGTGATGTTCAATGAATCCTTCTCCCTCCTACATTATTGGGGTTTTTGGAGTTTCCTAAATACACGAATCTTGTGTTAATGGCTTTGATGTGTGACAAGTGGACCTTCATGTCATTGTGTCCTCCATTGCTAGTTCAAACACATGGATATATAAAGCCACTTGCAAACAACTATGTTAATGGTGAAAACCATTTCTTTTGTTTCTTGGTCCATTGAAAAGGTTATACTAAGTTTGACTCTTCTTTTGGAATGAATAAAAAATGGGTATATATATAAATAGAAGTCTTCATACTACACTTACAATCAATGCAAATACATTACTTTTCAAACTAAAATCAACAAACATCCATTGACCATTTCAAACAATTGGTTCGTTGCAAACTCAATGCATCCAACATGCTTCTTTCCATCGACAAGTGTTGACAATTATCCATAAGCTTAGTTTAATAAAGAAAAACATATTAAAATTAACTTGTAGATAAATTATAATTAATTTGTATAAAAATTATTTTTTGAAAAGAGTTTATATATATATATAAAAAAAAAAACTCATCCAAACAACTATAATAATAATGTGATACACTTTTGAATAAGAAAGTGCATGAAAGTGCATAAAATATTATTTAATAGAAAGATGATAAAGGTTAAAGAAAAAAGAAAATTTATGAAAATCATATATATATAAATAAATAAATAAATGTAAGTAAGATTATGTTATTGGATAAAATTTAGAGAACAATTTAAAGAATCGTATGTATATATATATATAAAGTAATTATGAATCTAATTTATTTTCAAAATTGTTTATATTAAAAAGTATTTTCAATTTGAAGATGACCCGTTTTAATAACTTATTAACTAAAAGAATATTTTTAATTCGAACATGACCCGTTTTAATAACCTATTAACTAAAAAAATATTTTTAATTCGAACATGACCCATTTTAATAACCTATTAACTAAAAGAATCATTTTCAATTTGAATATGATCTTGTTAAATCTAGATCTAATAATATATTAATTAAAGTTTAATATTTTAATAAAAAACTCATTTTAAGTCTCATAAAAAAATATTATTAATTTAAAAAATAAAATTTATATTTTATTTATATATTATAATTCAATTTTATTTATATATACATAAAATAATCACCTAAAATGTTCATACAATAATTACTAGACTTAATTCAATTGCACTTTCTATATATATATATTCTTTTAAACTTTAATTTGACATCTAATAATATTGATTGTAATGAAATTATTAAATTTTATAATGACTAGTTAAAAGTCATATCCAATTTATTCCTAATATAATTTATACTAATAATATATTAAAATAAAACACATTAATTTAACTAAAAGATTCAAAAGCAGAAATTTGAAGCCTGTGCAAAGTTTGAAGAATGTCATATTTTATA
The DNA here is from genome assembly GCA_016859785.1 of Macrotyloma uniflorum. Taxonomy (NCBI): domain Eukaryota; kingdom Viridiplantae; phylum Streptophyta; class Magnoliopsida; order Fabales; family Fabaceae; genus Macrotyloma; species Macrotyloma uniflorum. The sequence goes on from BDMB01000029.1 coordinate 322,978, forward strand.
AATGCAGTGCGAACTTTTAGATAAACTCCATCCATTTCACTTCCCAATCTTAAAATAATGTTAATTAATAATATTTTTAGATATTTTAATAAAAACAATATTATTTTAAATAATAAAAAGTGTAAAAAAAAAAATTGCAACTAATCGATGCAACAATATAAATGCAAGTAGTAGTACACCAAGCAAGTGGCTCTCTCAGTAGCTGCCTATAATTTTCAAATTGGTTTCTTCATCATATTCATACAAAAAGTCAAAAAATAGGTTAAATTAGATAACAAAATTATGATCTTAATTGAATGGAATCATTTTAATTTAAATTTTTTTTAGTAAGTAATTTTAAAAAACGTTAAATTATAAATTTATAGATTGGTTAATTTGAAAAAAAATAATTATATTTAAAAATATTAAAATTGATATGATTGTATTAATATATATATATATATATATTAATGTTTATATTAAAATATTATATTTAAAATTAAAATTAAATATAACTTAAATTTTTAAAAATTATTTAATTTTTATTTAAAATTAGTTTTTTTCTAAAACATAATAAAAATATATGTTAATTGATCTGATACAGTATCATATGTAAACTGATTTTAGGTATTAAAAGTAATTTTATTTTCAACTCAAAATTTTAAAATTAAAAATTTGTATATTATTTTCATTTAACTTTAATTTTTTTACTTTTATTTAATATGAAATTTTAATTATTTTAACCTCTAAACTAACGTAATTTTTATAATTATTTATTAAATTAGATTCGGCTAATTACCTAACATAATTTTTATAATTATTCATTAAATTAGGTTTGGCTAAATACTTGTTTAACACTTTTATAATTATCTTTAGCTGTTTATCATTATTTTTTTTTTTTTAACTATCTTTATAACTTAAAAAAAACGTTTAGAATAAGAATTAATTTAAATTATATATTTTAGGATTTAAATTAGGGACATTAATTTTATATATGAGATGAATGATACTAGGTTTGATTTGAAATTAGTATTTTTTAAGTTTGGGTGGATGAAAACTAAGAGGTAGGTACTATTAATTGAGACTATTTTTTTTCTTGGTCCACATTCCCTCTTGTTCAAAGTTGGTTGCTTCAATAAATGTATCATGTGATCTATTAAATCTCCAATAATTGGTGAAAAGGAAATACCAAAATACCATGTTCCTCTTTCACCTTGCATAACAATGAAAAAAAGATAAAAAATAAAAATAAAAATCAATGGTTTAGGATTAGGAAAATCATCTTATAAAATAAAATTTACCTTCACTTGTATAATAATATTGACTTGTACATTATAATAATATTTTTAATTTAGGTCAAATATTTAACACATAACTTATGCTTATATATTGTAAAAAAAATGTATATAATAAAAAATTATACTCAAATTTATAATATATATTTAAATTGCTTGGATCACTAACAATATAATGGTAAAATAAAATTAGTTTATAATAGATTAAAAGGAATAATAGAGAATCTAATATTATGCATGAACCTACCCCAATTAAAATGAGGAAATTTCATTGGTCTATTAACAAATTAAATAACTACAAAAAAACAAAAACTGAAAAATCAAACAATTAAAGCAGTGAAAGACAAAATACAAATTGAATTTAAGGTTTTGAGTTTACGTTTTTTTAAAATAAGTCGAACGTACTTCAAATTGGACTTGTTCACAACAAACATTCGATTGCAGCACGAGATGTTAATAACTTATGGATGGACCAGTTTGATTAAAATTGAAATAAGTATTTCTGGAAAAATTAAATAAAAAACATTTATTTAAGAATAATATAAACTTTGTTTCCGGAAAAAAATTACTTATTTTTTTATAATAAATATATTACAGAAATTTATATACTTTTTTAAAAATAAAAACAAAAAAATTGACTCATTTTCGAAATGTATATTTCTTTTGTTGCTGAAATAAAAAAAATATAATTATGAAAAGAAAATTTAATTTACTATTTGATCATCAAACTTTCATTAAACGTACATATTCAGATGAAACTCTAATTAATATATATATATATATATATAATTTTCAAATATTTTATTTTTAAATAAAATAATTTAATTTTTGCTTCTTATTTTTCTTATGGAGAAGTTTATTCAAATAAATCTTATATTTATAATCAATTATTGTTATAATAAATTATAATTAGAATAATTTTTTAATCAGTATAATAAAATTAATTTTATTTCTACATAGAAAAATAGTTTGTACAAAACTAAAAAGAAGAAAGTTTTTTTTAAAATAATCATAAGCTACAAAATTTTAGATTCAAGAAAACAAATTATTTTTCAGGATAAAAGTAACTTTTTTTCTTCTTAAAAAGAGCTTAAAAATAAGATTTTAGATGTACCAAATATTTCGTGGGAAAACTCCAGATTGTTTCTCTTACAAAAATTATAAAAGTGAAAGAGGTTTTATTGGGCTGGCGAGTTTATTTCCTGCGATTTGTAGTTTTATTGGGCTGGCAAGCTGAATTGGATTTAATATGTAGATCCAAACTGAACAAGTTATTGGGCCGAATTTAACCCAATATTTTGAAAACAGTTTTTTAAAAGAAAATCCAAATAATTAAATTCAAATAAATAAATGAATGAAAAAAAAGGAAAACTATGAAATTGAAACAAATAGAAAAAGAAAACATGTTTTTACATATTAATATAAAATTGAAACAAAGAGACAAATAGAAAACATATATTTTTTGAAAAAAGAGAAAAAAATAGTATTAAATCAATATTAATTTGAATTACTTTTAGATTGCAACATATAATATTAAAAAAAAATGGACAAAATTAGTTATAACATATTTCTTAAATTTGTGTAATTGTTGGAAGTTTTTGAGTGTGTAAAAAGTCCTACATAACCCTTCATTATTCTTCTTGAAAAATTGCATTTTCTAAAAATGATCTCTTTCTGAAGTTACTAATAGTGAATGAAATTATCATAAACAATAAATCATATTAATAGAACTTAGAACTATTGATTTGTAATGAGTACTAGAAATAAAAAATATATGGATTTTGTATAATCATAAATGGAGGGTCAGAGATTTAAGTAAGAAAATAACATTTCATAAATAAATACAACACATATCGTATTCAAATGTATGGTAATATATGCAAATGCAGTGAGTATAACGTGGTGGGTCTCTTCACTTGCCTGCAATAATGGTTAATGCATAACAAAAAGTTTCTGAAAAACAGTGTGGAATCAGAAGGACCTAAGCCATGAATGAAGACCTAACTGGTGACAGAGAAAGGAAAAATATGTATTAATAGTGTGAATCATGATGGCATGACAAAAGAAATACAAGTTTGAAGTGTTTGTTTGTTAAGATTGAAAAGGAAAAATTGCCATGAAAGGGTATGAGAAAAAGATAGAAATTTTTTTGAGTATGCATCGTATGAAGTAATTGATTTACCTTAAAATTAACCATTTATTTGGAGTCTTACATAAAAGAAAAATATCTCGTCCTCTTCTTCAAAAGATAATGATTTTTTTTTTATATTTTATAATATTTGTTTTTTAATGATACTTTCTCACTAAGTGTATTATATTTACATTTATTCAATAGTAATTTTAGTTATGTACATTAAACATAATTATAAATACAATATGTTGAATAAATTATAAATTTCAGATATTTAAAAAAAAAATTAATAAGATTTTTTTTAAGAATAAAATTGAAGTAGTTTTGAGGTGCTGAAAAGTTCATTATATTGTGTGAATCTTTCTCTATCATTTAGAATTTCAGGTTTTATAATGAATAATAACACCAAAAAAATCATATTTTTACATTTGAATAAAATATAAATATCGCATACCTTTTTAAGTATATATAATTATTTATCAAATATTTATGTATAATTATATGATTTTCGAATTTATAATTCCCACATTCTTAAAATGAAGATAGTTTTAAATAATTTATATACATAACATTTTCATAATATTAGGATACGTAATTTAGTATGTGTTTATAATATTTTTTTTAAACGAAAGTGTACTCCAAGTAATACACAAAGAAAATTTGCCAAAGAATAAAATGTGACAAAAGGTAATCTTTTTATTGTGAGAGATTAATTACTTTCTTTTGTGTGAGAACATTGATTAAGTTGTTTTACAATTAGTAGGATATAAGATTAATAAATGTTAATATATGTGGTCAATGTTTGATAAATTGACCAATTGATTAAATTAAATAATACAAAGACTAATCTTTGCAAGCAGATATAATCAATCTCCACAAACATTAACTAGTTTTCATTAACATTACCTAATGTTGCAGCTAATTAATAAAGTGTTGATGAACTTGACCAATTTTTAATGAATGATTATTAGATATAATAGATGATTATGATATTTATGGAAGAAAGAGAGAAGAAGATGTAAATAGAAGCAACACCCCACTTGGCAAAGAAAGAAATAAATCATAGCCCCATATTTTGGTCACATCACATCACATGTACAGAAGATTTAATCGAATTCAATTCCCTAAACTGCAATTCTCAGTGTTCACAACCAAAAGTTATAGCAGTTGGGAGGTGTACCTTGTGAGTTCCAACACAGTAACCAAGGTCCAAGAACAAAACAATAAAAACCCTTTCTTTCTTCTACCTTATTTCCTTTCCTTCTCTGAACTTTGAACCCGACAACATACAATGTTCTCGCAGATCAAATAAATAGAACTAATATTCCAACATCTAAAACATATGCATTTTTCTCAGCCACAACTCCTGTTTCTTTGTCTCCCCCATTCTTACACTCCTCATCTCTCCTCTATCATATTCCCAAAATCACTTCCATCGTAGCTTCATTCGAGTTCTGGGAACAAACACCACTGAAACATGAACATGCATTCATGCTTCTAAAGCAACAAACTAACATATTAGCTACATTCTTATGCATCACAGAAAAAAAATTATATAAGTTGCTTCAAAAGAAAAGAGTTATTTGTTCTTGTTGATGTTTTATATGTTTATTTATACACATTGCTTTCCCTTTCATGTTTTCTTTTTCTTCTGTCTATCATTGTCCTTTAGAATGTAATGTCATGTCATGAGAAACAATAATAGTAAGAGTTATTGTTATTATTATTATTAATTTTATAAGATGTAATGATGTGTGCGCAATTATTTATAATATGTTAGTCTTATAGTACGATAATTGGTGTTACAAAACATCACGACAACATGCGAAGCCTATGCCAATCTTGATCTAACTTTAGTAATGCTTCCATTTTTATTTTCATCATCACTTAATTAATTAGTAATTAATAAAATGACTATATGAAAAAGTTATGTTACGTAAATAAGTAAGTAAATAAATAAATAAATAGAGAAGGAATAATAAGCATTACCGTTTTACGTTGTGGAAGACGACCTAAGAAGTCGTTTTGTAAGGTGTGGGGTTGACGACGGTCTCTGAGAACGAGTGGTGCGTTTCAACGGTTCGACCACCGAGTCTCTGAACCGGTACGGCAACGCTTGGTTCCTCCCTCGTTTGGACCGGACCACCGGTTCTCTCTCCTCCAAAACGTCGCCGTATATATCGACAACCACCCACCTCTCTTTCCGTTTCTCCCGACTCGCTCTCTGAGTCGTTAACTCGGCACCGAGTTCCCTCTCTTCCTCCGAGTCAGACTCGTCTTTTCCAGATACCACTCTCGCCGCTTCTATAAGCAAATCGAGACAATTACTATCGCGCCCCTGAAACGGCGCCGTTTGAACGCCGTTAACTTCATTGGTGTTATTGTCGTTGTCGAGTTTCTCTGAAAGTTGAATACTCTTCTCTGGAAACCCTTCTTCTTGTTCTTCTTCGATGCTGTTTTGGAGTGTGGCGGAGGCGTTGTCGCTTCTAGAAGATTCGGATTCCGTGAGGGAAGAGAATCTGAGATTCAAATCGATGCCAACCCCTTTGATGGGAAAGGGTTCTTCTTCTTCTTCTTTTTGTTCTGTGGAGGGTGGAGTGGATGAGATTATGCGGAGAATCTTGAAGAAGCACATTTGGGCCTTGGAATAGCCGCGGCAAGAAGAAGCCATCAGAGAAAAGGAGAAAGCTTTTTTTGCTCAGGATTAACGCATGGATCGCCGTGTGGGTGAAATCTACGCTTTGGTGTGAGTGTTCCCAGCGAAAGAGAAAAGTCGTTTCATTAATGGAAAAAGATTCGGGGTAGTAAGACACTACATAAGTTATTTTTCTTAAAAATTAAAAATAATGTCTTTTATTGGAGAGAGAATGGGACAGGGATAGGTTTTTTTTTTTTTTTTTCTCTAATTATTTTCTTTGATTTGAAAAGTTAAAGAGAAACAAAAGAAATTAATTAACTTTTAAATGATTTAAAGGGAAAAATTTTATTGATAAAAATAATATTTTTAATTATTGAAAAAAATTGTATTTTTAATGTCAATGTTTTCAGTCACATGTGATCAATATTAATGAATTTGGTTCTTAAATTTTTAAAAACATGATTAAGACGTTATAAATATTCATGAGAAAATTACTACATTTGACCATAACTCTGAGATTAAAACATAATTTATTTAAAGTCAAATTAAAGAAAGAGTTTTCTTCTTCTTCCTTTATTATTCATCTCTTATACTAAATTAGAGAGTTTTCTTTGTTATTTCTCAACTGTATCAGAATAAACAGAGTTAGAATTTTGAATATGTAATTTGTGTGATGAAAATCAAACCCAAAAGGTAATAATATATGCAGGTCAATGTCTAGTTTTAATTTGAAAATGATGGTATCCTGGGATTATAAATATAAATATTAAAAAAAAAAACTTTATAAAGCATGGTTGATGGGTGGTGATTACTAAAATTGATGTTTAAAAAGAGAAGAAGTAAAATATCTGACAGTGTACTGAAAATATGAGATATAATGTATGAGTGAAGTACAGAATTTGATAGGAATGAAGAAGGAATTAGTAATAAAAGATTTAGGGTTTATTTGATATGGAGATTGAAAATGTAGTTTGGATTGCAATGAATGTCCCTTTGTGCGGTTGAGGAAGGTTGTCGGCCTGTAATTGGGGTGAGGGAACGTGTCAAGGTTGTTGAAATGAGAGGTGACACGTGGCAAAGTGGGATTACTGAGAAAAAGAGAAATTGAAGAAGAGTCTGCAACTGGCCTTGGGGGCCCTCTGCATCTGCATCTGCATGTAAAAATAACCTCTTTCTCTTTTGTACTCTTATGTTGTGTTATGTTATGACCCAATCTAATGTCAACCAGATCCACCTTCATCATCTCAACTCTTCTATTTACCAATTCAAAATGATCCATAAACACTTCTTTTTAAGACTTGTGATAGTAATAATTTTTTTTAATGTATTGTATTTATTAAATTATTGTATTTATTAAATTATTGTATTCTATATACTTTGACCAATAGATTGAGAGGTAGTTAATAAAAAATTTCATCATATATATATATATATGCATCTAATCTCGATACTAAAAGTTAGTTTAGATTTTTAATAATAAATTAATAATATTATACTTAAATTATAATTGAAAATCTATAATAATTCTAGAAAGGAAAAAATTTGATTATTATAATCAATTTTTTATAAGTAAAAGCGCGTAAAAATAATCTGTTATTCTCTCATTCTAATCCAAAATTTAACTTTACTTAGGTGAAAAAGGTGACCTGACCCTTAATTTATAATAGGAGAAAGTGGTAACAGAATACCTTAGTGGATAACAACTGATTATCCATTACGCGAGATCCACGTTTAGTGGGCTTTACTTGGGCTGGCCGACAACATATCGGCATAAGATGAGGCCAATTCGGCCTAAAACGACCACTTTGGCCTAACGGGGGTGAGCTGATACCGTTACGCTTTGAACCACTTTGCACACGTGGACACATCTGATTGGGAATACCGGGGTGCAGACTGGCGCAAGGCTCGAGGGAGATTACTCAAGTGCTCATTCATAATGGTGAGACATGACTGACAACTTTTCATCTTCTCGAAATTCCTATATAAAGGATTCTATTCCACATTTTCGCTCATCTGGTAACTTCAGGCTTTTCGCTTTCAACTATCAGCTTCTAGCACTTCAGGCTTTCTACTTTCGGTATGTCTTCCAGTACTTCAAGCTCTGAGACGGCCGAGGAGTCTTCGATGAGGGTGGGCAGCGGGGAAGTGAAACGTCTTTAAATGAGAGAAGTTCGGAACCGGTACTTCAGCCGGATAACACCAAAGAGTGCTCTTCCAGCGAGAGTGAAAGCATTCCATTAAGGGAGAGGTGTGCCTCACCCGAGGGATACAACTGGGTGGATCCAAAGGTGCGAGAGTATAGCTCCCGGTTCGCCCACCGGAGGGACGTACTTGCCTTCGCCCACGATGAAACTATCATTGAGCCGGGATATGACGAGGACATGGTAACCCTGATCCGATGCCCTCCCAGAGAGCATGCATGCCACAGCCGAGAGGGGGCACCTATGGATTTTTTTTATATGTATGCTTGCCTATTTACAGACCTCCGTGTAAGATTGCCTTTTGATAACTTTACAATAGGAGTGTTGAACTATTGTAGCCCCTACGCAACTTCATCCGAATAGTTGGGCATTACTTCAGGCTTTCCGAATAATGTGCCAGGCACTCGACATTACTTCGACACCCGGCATCTTCCTGCACTTTTACTCCACCCGGGGAAGGGATTTGGTATCATGGTATCTCTGGTGAGTATACCCTCGAACATTCTTTTTAAGACGTACACTGCCAGTTATAAGAATTTTAAGAGTGGCTTTTTGAAAGTATGCGTACAAAAAGTTGGCAAGCCTTGCTTCTATAACGGCAGTCGGCCTAAATTTCCGTTTTACTGGACGCGGAATCCGACCAAGTACAGCTTTATTCCGAAAAGTAAATTGTCCAGTTATGAATAAAGAATATTGGATCTTCTGGAACTCATCCCCCGCCAACTACCAAGCCGACCTCTTCTCGGCAGTTTTCTGAATCCAAATATGCCAAATAACCCTATTGGTACGTTTTATATCTCAGCAATTAAACTCTTGCCTATTTAACAAGGCTAAATTATGATTGTTTTGCAGAGGCCTTGGGTAACGTTATAGATATGCCGAGAGACGCCTTTCGACAACTGAGTAACCGGGTCGCTGCCGGTTCCTAACAAGCAAGGGCCGACAATCCTCCGGTCAACGAGCCCGAGCCGGTTGTGCAACCCCCAATCATTGTGGTGGAAGAGCAAGTGAGTCTCGACCAACCTCTTCGTCGCCAGAGCAAACGCAACCAGACACAAGCGGATCTTCCAAGAAAGAAGGCCCGAACGACTGACAATATGACGCCTAGTCCTTCAGGTGTCGTTGGTCACCCGGCCTTGCTTTCTCCAGCTTTACGTATGGCATCCGGTGTGGCCCTCAGTCTACCCAAAAAGAAAAAGAAGTGTTACTGCAAGCGGGGGCGTCTGAGTTGCAAGCCTTGTGGGTAGAGATGCAGGCCCGAGCAACGGCAATCGGCTTTCAGATGATGACTGAATGGAACAAGGAGGCAGCCTCCGCTGAAGAGGTTGCCTCATTGAAAGAAAAGCTGGGCAAGGCTGAGAAGGACACAGCTGATATGGAAGGGACAAATACCCTTCTACTTGTTAAGCTGGAAGAGGTGTTGACGGCCCAATCGAAGGCTGAATCTGAAGTGTCACAACTCAAGGCCGAGATAGCCGAGATGTCCGCAAAACATCAGTCAGAGGTGTCGGACTTTGAGAAAAATTAGAGCGAACCGAAAAGAGGCGGGTTGATGATATCTGGGGCTTGGAAAGGAGTCTTAAAAATGCAAAGGTTGAAGTGGAGAAACTTTCCAAGGAGGTCATAGAAGTATCTGAGATGGCCTTAGATGAGCATAAGAACGGCTTTAAGAAGTGTCTTCGTCAAGCCCTATACTTTCAACAGAAAGGGGAAACCCTTTCGGCTGAAAAATTTGATGTGGAATCTGATGTTTACAAGGGTGAGCTGGTGTCCATATACTTAATCCCAGAAGAGTCCAGCTCACCTTCAACTGAGACAATACCTGTTGCCGCTGAGATGCCGCGAGCCGAAATACTCAAGCAGCTGAGGATGAAGTGACTAATGTAATAGATTAGGCTTCATGATTTTTATATTTTGGCATCAGGAACAATTTATGTGTTTGAACTGACAATTTAGACTTGTATGCATATATTTTGAGCTGTCATTCGTTCATACCTGTGTAAGTAATTGCGTAAACAAATAGAGTCTGTCTTAGGTAACAAGCGATATCTATTCCGATACTACTGCGCTTTAATTTTAGCTGAGGAGTAACCGATTATACACTTAACGTTTTAAGTGATTTGACTTTTAACCGAAAGGAATTCGGTTATACACTTATCGTTTAAAGCGATTGGCTTTTGCTAAAAAGCATTCCATTAGCACTTTGGCCTTAGCTGAGAAACATCCGGTTATTCACTTAACGTTTTAAGTTATTTGCTTTAGCTGAAACGCATTTGGTTATTCACTTAGCGTTTTAAGTAATTAACTTTAGCTGAAACGCATTCGGTGATTCACTTAGCGTTTTAAGTGATTAGCTTTAGCTGAGAAGCATTCAGTGATTCACTTAGCGTTTTAAGTGATTAGCTTTAGCTGAAAAGCATTCGGTCGTTCACTTAGCGTTTTAAGTGATTAGTTTTAGCTGGAACGCATTCGGTGATTCACTTAGCGTTTTAAGTGATTAGCTTTCGCTGAGAAGCATTCGGTCGTTCACTTAGCGTTTTAAGTGATTAGATGAAAAAATAAATAAATAAGAAAATACATGAAAAAAGAGAGTAAAATAAAAAAAGTATTTTTTTTTTAATTTTGTACGTAATTATGTACAATACTTTAATATATATATATATATATATATATATATAATATCTAGAAATCATTATTCCAAATCTTCTTATCTTTAACTTTCGATTTTCTAACCTCAAATTAACATATTATTTATGAGACTTTTCTCACTCCAAGACCTTTCTCTATATAAAGTTAGTTCTCTTTTATTTCTCATTTTCATTTTTCATCCATCCCTCTTTATCATGTTTTCCACTTCTTCTATCACATATCTTCTTATTTATTTTGATGACATCATTGTTATTGGTAATAATTACATCATATCTCACCTTAATACACAATTTGCCTTAAAATATCTTGGTGGTCTTCTTCACTATTTTCTTAATCTAGAAGTTTTTTTGGCACATGAATGGTAGGTTACACCTATCTCAATCAAAATACATAAATCACCTACTTCAACATATAAATATGACAACAACTATATTTCAATCCACTCTAATGACAACTAACCTTCGTCTCCAAGTTGATGGTTCCACTACATTTGCAAATCTCACACTATATCGCACTATCGTTGGTACTCTACAACATGCCATCATAACACATCCCGACATTGCCTATGTAGTGAACAAAGTTTGTCATACACGACCACAAGTTCATCGACTACTGCATACTAAACAAATGAACATCAAAGTTTTTTTGTGACATTGAGTGGAGATCCAACCTTAGTGATCGCAAGTCCACTATCGATTACTGCATATATTTTGGACTCAATCTAATATCTTACTCTCCAAAAAAGTAAAAAACAATCTCTAGAAGTTCCATTGAAACTGAGTACAAAAGCATCACCACCACTCTTTCTGACATAATCTGGATTCAATCTCTTTTTACTGAACTTTGTCTATGCACCAACAACCCACAAATATAATTTGATAATATGAGTGTTGTCCTTCTGGCTTTAAACCCAATTATACACTCCCACATCAAACATTTTGAGCTAAATTTGCATTTCCTACGTGACAAAAGTACAACAAAAAAATTATTAATCTTATTCATCTTCCCACTCGTTTTAAAATAGCTAATTTTTCCTTTTTCATTAGTTTCTTTTAAAACGGGGAATCCTCTCAAAATATTGGAACTCTGTCTTGTCCATGGTTCTTTTCTGAAGGAGGTTATGGATTCGGTCAATGAACTCGTCAACAACATTGTACCGTATAGGTATCGGCTCACCCCCGTTAGGCCTAAGTGGTCGTTTTAGGCCGAATTGGCCTCATCTTATGCCGATATGTTGTCGGCCAGCCCAAGTAAAGCCCACTAAGCGTGGATCTCGCATAATGGATAATTAGTTGTTATCAACTAAGGTATTTTGTTACCACTTTCTCCTATTATAAATTAAGGGTCAGGTCACCTTTTTCACCTAATCTATCTCTCTTTCAATATTCTATAAAAATGCCCTGTTGATCTCTTACTGACTTGAGTACCCCTTCCCGGTCCATCCTCAGCCAAGGTATCAGGAATACCAACATACGCCCGAGAGGAGCTCGGCCCGACACCCGAGAGGAGCTCGGCCCGTGTAAATATATATATATATATATATATTTTTTTTAAAGTATTGTACATAATTACGTACAAAATTAAAAAAAAATACTTTTTTTTTATTTTACTCTCTTTTTTCATGTATTTTCTTATTTATTTATTTTTTCATTTTCTATCACTTCATTCATATTTTTATAAATAAAATAATTTAATTTATTATATTTTTTTATAGAATTATGAATCATCTTTCTATATTTTTAACAGTAAAAAATTATTATATATCATATATATATATATAATTATACATAATTACGTACAAAATAAAAAAAATTATGTAACTAATATAATTAATATCTCATATAAAATAAAATGAGTTTTAAGATTTATATATATTAAAATATTTGTATAATATTCATTAATTATTAACTTGTAATATATTTACACTTATGATTTAATATTGTGTAAAAAATTATTTTTTTCGGATATAATTTAATTAGATACTTTATTATGCGCATATTTTTTTATTTATATATATATATATATATATATATATATAATATAAATATGATGTATATAGAAAATATATATGAATGTAGCATTGCTTATACTTAATATGTGTATAAATAATTATACCTTGAACTTACTGCAACTTAATTTTTTCTTTTTGGTGGTTTATATTTTTTTCAGTTCATATTCAATTTTATGTTTCTTTTCTATTAATGTAATCTTTTCATTATTGAATGTTGTTCCTTCAAAATATATAACCATTCAACATCTCCTCCAGACTTTCCAAATTCTTCCAAATCTAAGAAATAAAAATTTAAAAGATAAAATTAATATGTTTTGAGAGAATCATAAAAAGAGTTATGAATGTTAAAAAAAAAAAAAATATTTTTTCTTTTAATATATATTTAGATATATATAATAGGTTGAATATATTCTATAAAATATATTCCACTCAACATAAATATATTCAGCAAAATTCATAAATAGATTATATTTAATAATATTCTTTTCAAAAATTATTTCAAATAAATAATATTAAATGAATTATTACTATAAAAAAAATTATATTTCTAGTTTAACAATAATATTTAAAATAAATAAAAAAAATATAAGTTTTCTTACAAATTTATTATAAACCTTCTATTATAATAAATAGATAGATAAAAAGTTAAAAAAATATATATATTTTTTACAAAATTTATAAAAAAAATTTCAAAAAAAAAAATTATAAATAAATGTGTTATACAAATTTATAAAAAAAATATTTAATAAATAATTATTTTTTTATATAAAAAAATCCGTAAAAATTATTTTATACATCAATAATATTATTTTTGAGTGTATTAATGATGTAAAACTGTACAGAAAAGAAAAAGTATACAGTGAATAGACAAAAACTTATGATAATCTTGCATATCAGAAAAGAGAGAAGAAGCCTCTGTTAAATAAGAGCCATTATGAAATTTGAAGACAAATTTCAAACTTTCAAAACTTATACGAGAAATTAATATTAAAAATGTGACTATAATTGAGTTATTTAAAGAATGAGAAGATCATGTATGTTTCAACTATTATCTTTAACTTTATCTTTTTATTTATTTACCTTTTATCTTTTATTTCTTATTTTTATATAGTTTTATTTATTTTTATTTTAAATAAATTATTTATTTTTCAAAAAATTAAATTAATAAACAAAATTTCTCTAGGTTAATTCTACGATAGTATCATGAAATTTAATATTTGAATTTTAAAAAATTATTTTACTACTACTGAAATGTATAAAAAAAATATATAAAAAAAATTAAAAAAATTCCTATTAATTGTTATGAATCCATGAAAACTTTGTTACATTATGTATTTGCATCTGGCTATGTTCCGTTAAGGATGTTATAAAAATGTAACAACTTTTTTAACAACTTTTTTTAATCATATAATAAATTCGTTAAAATTCTAAAAGTGGAAATGAAAAAAAAAAAATCGGATAATATAATAAAAAAAAAATTAACATCATTCTTTGTTTGTATTGGAAAAATAATTTGAAGAATAAAAGATAAAATTTTAAAAAAAATAATAATAATAAAAAATAAATTTACTTGAATTAAAAAAATAAAAATAATTAAAATATTAAATAAAATTATTTATTATTAATATTCTTAATAATATTTTAATATTATTTTTAAATGATTTATTATTAAAATAAGAAAAAATATTATTAAAAATTATAAACATAATTATTTTTATAAATATAATCGGTTATATTTATTTTCTTTTCCTTTTTCAAATATAAGTTAAGAAAGAAAAAATATTTCATCTTTTATCATTTTTTTTTTTTCTTCAAATTTTAGGAAATTTATGTAAATATGAACAATTTTTCGTCATTAGAAACGAGCCGAGTGTTAAAGATAAAAAATAAAATTAAAAGTGTAATTGGTTAGTAGATAATGAGAAAAAAAAAACTAATACAATATTATCATTTGAAATATTTATATATTAAAAGGATGAAATAGAAAAAAAAATGTATATCAATTATATATTATTATAGATATTATTACTTTATTAAATATTTTTTTTATTCTGTTATTGATATGATATATTATAAACTATGTTATAAACCGCAACGGGTTATAAGGAATCAAAGATAGAAGTAGTTGAACTTTAATTTTCCACCTTTGATACGTGAATACTACCATTATTATTCTATTTTTCCATAGTCGTAGGTGGTATATAGAATAATATTAATTTAAAAGCATATTATTACGGTGGTTTCTTTTTTTTTTTGTTCTTTTCTAGATGCAACAATGTCCTCACTTTCATAAAATTTAAGAATATTCACGATTTTTTTTTAATATATATTTTTATGATTATGAAATGAAGGACCAATCAAGTTTAATGTAATGGACTTATTATTTAATTTATTTTTCTGATACAGTGGGTCAAAATTTTCAATAATCGGTGATTTATATTGATCAATTTTTAAAAAAATAACTAATTAATTAATATATAATCTAAATTATAATAATGTAATTTATTTTAATATTAAATAATAATAAAAATAATTTAATAGATAAATTAAAATAAATATATATGTTTTAATAAAATAATTTTATTTATATATTTTTAAGATGCAATTATTTTTTTATAAAATGAATTGACCTAATTTATGACCATAGATATTACAGGTGTCTAATTTAATTAAAAGTATAATTTTTTTAGTCTAATGAAGGTGATTTATTTTAACAATTTTAGATTTTTTATTATTTTATTTACAATTTATAATTTTTTGTTTTTATTTATAAGTAGTAATTTGATAGGAATTACTAATTAGGTTTTTATACATTTATCTTTTGAATTGATTTGGGTGAACTTTACATGCTCTGTAAGAATGGTACTGTGAAACTTAATAATGTTATGTTATGTGTGTGAGGAAGCTTCGCAGAAAAAGATTGTAGAAGTAGTATTGGGGTTAATGTTTTGGTGATTATTGTCCCCAAATATTGGAAATGCCCCTAACAATTTACGATGCACAAACTTCTTCTGCATCTTTCACTCAATTCTCACTCATTTTTTACCAATATTTTCTCACTCTTTAACTTTAACCTCCAACACTTTTTTTTTTTTTTTTCATAAACTAATAAAATATTTTTTTGTACATACTTGCAAGTTGACTTAAAAATATAAATAAAATATAAATTTTATTTTTTAATTAATTTTAACATATTATGAAAATCATAAGAAAATCTTAAAAAATCGTTGTAATAAAAATAAATAATAATATTTTATTGTATTTTTAATATGATTTTAAATTAAATTAATAAAATTATTAGTTTTAAATTAAATTATTTGTTAAATTATTATCATCATAAAAAAAAGTCTAATTATTAATAAAATTTAAAATTTTAATAATTAATAAAATTATTAAACTGTGGAAATTTTGATAAAGAAAAGATATTGAAGAAATTTTTTATATAAGATATAAATTTTATTTTTTAAATTAATTTTAAAAATAACTTAAAAAATAATTTAAAATAAAAATAATTATGATTGAAAGTTAAGAACTAAATGTTAAAAAAAGTTTGAGAGTTAAAAGGATGCAATTGAAATTTTAAAAAATATATATTACATGTAAATTTTAAAGGATTTTATAAAGAATTCTGTCTAATTTGAAAAAATATACTTGAAGAGGTTTAATTTTGGTTTGAGTTGAATTCACAACTTAAATAAAGGAATACTGTCTAAACCTAAATAATAATAATAGTTTTAATTTAAATAAAAATTGAAATAATATTATGTTATTAATATATATATATATATATATATTATTAGAATATACTTATCATTATATTTATTTAAAATTACATTTAAAAATTATACTTACTTTTATTTATATGACTTATTTTTTTAAATTTTTATTAAATCAAACTAAAATGTCATTAGTCCATATTAGTTTAGGGACGACTCAATATTTCTCTATTAATCTTTTTCTTCTAATTTTTCCACAAAAATTCTAAGAGATATATTATCTATTTATTGATCATAAACGAGTCTAAACTACGATACTTAAAAAAAAGCATAAAAAATATAATAATGAAAGAAAAATATTTAAAATCCTAAATATCATGTATAAAAGCCAATGAGCAATCATATATCTAATAATAACTTTTCAACTTTTAATCTCTTTTTCTCTTAAAAAATATTTTAACATTTCCGATGTATATAATGTTCTTAATTTCAAGACTTGTTTCTTTTCTTTTGAACAATAGAATACGAAGTGTAAAAAAAGTAAGAGGAGTGATTGAGAAAGTTTCTGAAATTTATCTAAAATATTGATGATCTTATTTGAGATTATGGATACTAATTAAAATATTTTATAAACATAAAAAGGAAAGAGGTGTTTTAAATTTGTATTTTACAAAGTCATGTACCACTCAATCATTAAGTATTTTTTAAAATATTATATATTATATTCGAATCCTTATATTTTATATTTCTTATTTTATTTTTAGAAAATAAAATATTATCATTCTAATTTATTTAAATAAGAACGCTGATTTATCAACATCCATATTTTTAAGAATATTTACATAATACTGTTTAATAAAAAATATAATTTCGTTCACCACAATAATTTTAATACGATGTTGGTTAAACATAACCTATTTACATTATATAAATTTTAAATATTATGTAAATGTCTCTGAAAATATGGATGTGATATTTAAGTCTTCTTGAAATATTTTCCTTTAAAAATATATATCTATAAAGAATCTAAACTTTTAAGTATTAACAATTTATTTTTCCAATTTGATTTACATATCACAACTTAGAATGGATCTGATCAAGGCCCAAACCAGTCCGAGCCCAATCCACTGTGGACAAGCCGATTCTTTTGGGCATCATCAATTATTTCTAAGCCCAAATGTTTCCTCCACCCTATCCACTTGTGGCTCTATAAAATATATATATATATATATATAAAATATTCTAAAAATATTTTATTTAAATTAACTTCTCTAAATAAAAATATAAGACATAAAATAAATTCACGTAAATTAAAAATTAAAATTTAAAAAAGTCAAAATTATATTTATTTTTTTATATTTTTATTGAAGTTTTTAGAGAAAAATTCGTCTAGAATATTTCTTCAAGAGAAAAAATAAAATAAATTTTAAATTAAATTTTGTACAAATTAAAAAAATTTATAAATAGCAATTATTTCATATAATTTATCTAAATTTTTATTTTTATTTTTATTTTATATATAAATTAATTTTAATTTATATAAAAAATCATTCATATATTTTTATTTTTACAATTATTGATATTTACGATGAAACTTATCCAAACCGATAGATCATGATACTGAAAATAAGAATTACATAAGATATCTAAAAATAACAAGTTATAATTGTGACTTTGAATTTTTTTTATGATTAGTTAAAAATTATTACAAATTACAAGTTTTAAGTTTTAATATGTCTCACTTTTAAATAGGAAGAAAGAGTAAAATGACACCCAATTAAATGGACATTTTCAATATATTTCATTCAATCATAAAAATATGTATTTTTTTTAAATGTTTATTCAGATTATTTTTTACTAACAAGTTAATATGTTTAATAAATATGAATTATTTTTGATTTTATAAAATACAAGACTTAATGATGGTGAAGAGATTGATGCTGCATTTTTTAACTTAGACTAAAGGAGTCCAAATTTTGTTTTGATGTAATTAATAGATACTTAGACCAAAGACTAAATCATGCTTTAATTAAAGATGGGTAGAAACTAGTGAAGTTGAGTGTTGTTACACTTTTGAATTTAATTGGAGTTAGCTTGTCACATCATGCTTGTGTTTTTAAACATTTAAATCATAGTGTCTCTTACTATAAATATATACATTTTTCAAGGAATGTTTTGTTGTAGATATTTTAGTTTATGATAATCTCAAATCCAAAAATTATTTCATGATTTTGTTCTGTTTAGCAATTCTATTTCATTAAATTATCTTAAAAATTAGGTATCTAAACAAACATTGGACAAATTAAATTATCTTAAAAATTAGGTATCTAAACAAACATTGGACAAATTAAATTATCTTACAAATTAGGTATCTAAACAAACATTTGACAAATTAAATTATCTTACAAATTTGGTATCTAAACCTAAAAACTAATATATAAGGTGACATTGTTTCTCCTTCATTATGTATTTTATTTTAGTTATATTACTAATTGATATGAAAATCTTTTACATTATGGTTGGACTAATATTTTTTTGTTGCATATGGTTATTAAAGTAATTATTTTTTTCTAAATTGAGTAGAAAAACTATCCATGTTCACATTTGGGGTGGACTTGAGGGATAAGAAAAAAATAAATAAAGTGATATATAAAGGGAGTTACAACCATTCAAATTTGAATAAATTCTCATGTTCAATTTTTTTCTTTAAATATGAGTTAGTAATCCAATGCTATTTCAAACACATTTTGTAATAAATGATTAGATAAAAATAAAAAAAAGAAAGAAAACATAGTGAAAGATATTTTTGGAATAGTTAAAGATAAATATATTAAAAAATTAGTATTAAAATAAAAAAAATAATTATAAATATATAATAGAAAAGTATTTAAAAATGTATAAAAAATTAAATTATTAATTAGATAATTATTTTTTTTATATTAAAAATTAAATTAATAAATAAATAATTATCAAATTGATTATCTAATATATGGAAATCCACTAAAAATCTATATACCTAAAGCTATTGAAACCAAAATACAACAGAATTAAAACAACTTCCTACAAAATTAAAACCAATAAAAATAAAATAAGATTTGAAATTTCTTAAAATATCTTAATATTATTAAATTAATGATAGAGAAAAAATTTTAATATTATATAAAAAGGTATTTATTGGATATAAATTAAAAAATAAGATACTTAGTATAAAATCATTTTCCTTTTATTAAAGCAATAAACAAGTTATTATAATTAGACTTTCAAGAATTTTATTAATAGATCAGATGGGAAGGATTAAGTTAGGTTTTTATATTAAAAAAACTTGTAAAATAATTAATATCTAATAGTGATTTCAATTCAGAAACATAATAGAAGTGATATTAAAAAAATATATATAATATGTTTTATATTTCCACCCCAAATAAAATGTGGATGAAAGTATAATCATTTTCAAACATTTTTAAACAGAAGAATAATAGGTTAGAAAATTATAAATGATATGCACTTGATTTGTTCAAAATATTGGATAATAGATTAGTCAATACCTACAATGTTTCCTAAATTTTATGATACTACAAAAAGACATTCAAAAGTTTGTTCAATTATTTGTCCAACTTAGATTCAAGATAAATCCCTCTGAATAAGTTTCAATTATTTCATTATTATGACAAAAAACAAATCCTACAATCAATAAAAAAGAATATTAAAATATAATCTTTTAAAAACAACATATTACAAAAATATTGAAATGTTAAAACTTCTGCATAAGTTGAGATGGCGGAGTTGGTCTAAGGCGCCAGATTAAGGTTCCCCTTTGAAAGGGCGTGGGTTCAAATCCCACTCTCAACAAATTGTAATTTTTTTCTTTATTTCTATTTTTATTTTTTCATCCTAACATAAATTATTGGGTTGATCCAATAACATAAATTTGTTTAATTGTGGACCAAGTGTTGCCCAACCTACGACATCTTGCACAACCCTTCCTTATCCAAATCTACCATAGATTTAGGGGAATTCCATATTTTTCTTTTTGATTGGACACAAATACATTTTAATCAATACATGATCACTAAAACTTAGGTGAAAAATGAAATTAAACACCAAAATTTCTTAATTTTTTTTCTCAAAATTCACTCTCCAATAAAGTCTCATCTTGAACACCAATTTGTGTGACGTGTTTGATGATGTATTTAAAATTTTAAAAATCTTCTTTACTTCAATTAAATTCCCTATATTTATATGATTCTTTATTTGAATAGATTAATTAAATTATTTTCATTCATAGCATTCCTTTTATACACATGTTAAATTTCATCTGTTTATTATTTATACCTCTTTTACATGAACGCAAGAAATACTTTTGTTAGGAAGCTGTCTATTATTAATTAAGTTTATTGAAAATAATAAAATTTAAATCTTAAAATTAAAACTGTAGAATAAGCTGGTGGAAAATAGTATAGGGAAACAAGAAATATTAAAACAATTATTAAAACCAATCTCTTGACTAATAATATTTTAAAAAATTAGTTTTTTTTTTTACTAAATCCAATTATTTGTATAATTAACTTAACCAACTTCACCTTCCATGATAAGGCTATTAATTATTTACTGTTTTTACCTCAGACTTGTAAAATAGTAAAATCATGTATATTATGGTAGAATAAATTTGTAACTTTTTATGGATATTTGTATCATGACAGGAACATTTTAATGTATATTAAGATAAATGATTAATTTGCTTTTTAAATGTGAGATGCTAATTTAATTCTTGAAAAGTAATTAATTTAGTTCATAAATAGTTGATTCGTAAATATTAAATCTTAATAATAAAATAGTTATTTAGTGTCAAATTGGTCTCTAAAATAATAAAATAATTGTACGAAATTTAACAACAAAATATAATAATATAATATTTCATATATTCAGAAACTCAATTAACACCATCTCATTTAAAATCTCCCATTTAAAAACTAAATTGATCATTTCTATACATTTACATTGGAATAATCCTAATAGTCATAAGATCCTAGAACTAATCATAAAAAAATATCTGGTTTTGACAGAACTGGAACGTTTTGAGTCAAAAGGCCAATAATTCTGGCTGGCTCTCCAGCTTTGCACTACTCAAATATGTCCCATCGACTAAAAAAGATTTGTCCCAAAAAGCAAACTCTTGACAGTAACAACAGGTAGTGAAGAATTGAACCTACTGCACAAACAGGAATATATGTATAAATAACACTTGTTTTTGACAAAAATATCGTATCTATTTTCCTCCAATCGCAATTTAAACACCCAAGTTAGAGAACCATTATCTGCATACATGTTTAAATAACTACAGACAAACAACTCCACATGATAAACGATGTTTGGATAAACATGGGAGGGAATATATCCACTTGAGTGATCTCTCCATCTTAAGAGATTGATTAATTTTCCACTATTTTATTACATGCTCTTTTTAATAATAAAATATAAATCAAGCAAGCTCCTAACCCTACAACTATGTAACATCGAAACATGAAAACCATTATTATGTAATCTTTTTTCCCATTTGGAAAGAGCTCTGACAACAATTAATTGAACAAAAGAGACAGTGAAGTTGCTAAGCAAGTGATTGGCTTCATGTAGCATTTTCCTACTTGCATGCTTCCTGCAGCATTGGAAATACTCTCTCCTGATTAAATAATGAAGTGCCTATTTGATCAAATACCATAATGTGATCACCAGAATAATTTCTCCGTAACAAATAATACAGAGATTACAAAGAATTCTTAATTAAAAAAATAGTTGAATTTACTTCAGATAAAATTTTGCTTGGAGCTCCATCATTATCTTGCCCAACATCATCCCTGTACAGGCAATTACACAATACTTGGTTGATCAAGCTTGTTACAAAAGAGTACTGGAAAAGGAAGGTGACCGTAACAGTTATTGCATTAAAAAATCCGCCTGTATTCTCAAGGATGGTGCCACTGGATCATCTGCAGAACTCTTATTAAAAGCAATGGGTGAATTCAGAGTATGCTTGAAAGAACTGTAACGGGCGTGATCTTCCGTTATAGACCTTTGAATTGTAAGAGCAGAAAGAATCCAACTTCCTTCGGCAAATGGGCCAGTATTCCCCAAGAGGCAGTCAACAAGACCCATATGCCCATCTTTCTCCACATGTTAAACTGTGACCAAACCCAAATTTATCCTACTTCTTCAGCCAGCAAGCCGATCTTGTAGTATCACCCCAATGCGGCAAAGCTTTAGCAGGCAAATAAATTCCAATGTTCTAGTATCTTCAGGCCTGAAATATGATCAAATTGTAGACACTAGCTTAGCACTACACAGTTGGCTAATTGTAGTTAAAATTTGGGTAACTAGCAACATCTTGATTAATATGAATAATGGTGAATGTTGGCCTTCAATATCATGTTGCATATTGAAGAGCACATAAAATTCAGTTGAAGCTAAAGGTATATAATCTGCTAAACCAGCAGCTTATAGCCAGATAGCCTCTAAATGCACCATCATCCTATATCTTCTTCATTCCATTTATTAAGTATATCCTTTGAAAAAGAATGTTGAAACTCAATTTGAACCGTGTTTGCCCAAAGGAGTTAATGCAGCTTAAAGCATTTCAAAAGAAACACCCTCTAATCTACAACATTACCCTCATCCAAAAGAGAAGCAATGATTCACTTTCGACGAAGAGCTTTTTAGTTATCGTAATATATATAAAGAAGGCGAAACGGGAATTATCTAAAAAAAATTGTTTCTAGCAGTTATTTGCATATCTAGCATCTCCTCTGATCGTCATACAAGCTCCTAAAACATGACTACCATGAAAGTTGAAGAAAAATCAAGTACAGCAAATCCCACAACAAATGGTGCACCTACAACTTTCACCATCTAAAATTTTCATATAAAAATAGTAACTCATAGAGACATTGTCAGCCCCTCAACTCCTAACCATTTTTTGATATAAAAATAGTAACTCATAGAGACATTGTTTAGCCCCCTCAACTCCTAACCATTTTTTCCGTTTTGCAAGTGTCCGAACAACTGACGATTGTCCAGGCTTTAACATAATGATTTTGTCAAAAAATTTCTAAGTAATCTCCTAAATGCCAAATAGCAAAGTCCATACCCTTGTACTATATATATACAGATCCAGGAAAAACATTAATGCTTATAAAATTAAACTGTTTCAGCAACACGTCACATTGAAACTTGAAATATATACCAAATTAAACATATAGTGTCGGCAAAACATTGAAATTGACACCTAAAATAATTATTTGTTCGAAAGCATCGATAGAAAAAAGCAAATCAAAATGGAACGCTGAAACGAACCTGGATGAGGAGACCCTGAAAGCATGATTTCATCAATGGTGGGTTCATCAGCAGTGAGTTCCCCAGATCATAGAAACTTCGTCAAAATTATAGAATGCGGAACATGCTCTCCAAATGAATGCACCATACACTTTCAATTGTTCAAAACCATCTGGATTGTGTTCCTTCAAGGACCTACTACATCAGCATACATGACACAAATAACCAAGCAATATGACATCAAGAACAAAAAATAATTGAAACTCTTCCAAAAGTTAAAAAACGCCACAAAAGGAAACAACAACTCACCAAATTCAACAATTAAACATCTCATAATTTCAAACGCCGAACAATACGGCCACACCTGCTCTGCATTCTCAGAATCTCCTTGGCAAAATCCTGATTTCCAGTAATAACAAGTCCATTCAACACCCTATTGAAAGTAAACTTCCGCGGCAAGAACCCTCTATCAACCATCTCTATCAACAACTTCCCAGCCACCACCAAATCCTCCGATTTCTTCCTCACAAACATGGCACTAATCAGAACATTGTAAGTATCCAAATTGGGCAAGCAAGACTCATCCCTCATCTTCCCAAACATCTCCAAACCCTTCTCAATCTCCCCAGCATCACAAAAGTACCTAATCACAACATTATAAGTCTGAACACTAGCCCTCAAACCATGCTCCCCCATTCTCCCCATAAACCCCAAAGCCCTCTCCATGTCACCAACATGACACAAACCTCTGATAACAACGTTGTAAGTAACCAAATTCGGCACACACAACCCCTCCCTCACCAACTCCTCAAAAACCACCACCGCATTCTCCACGCTATCCTTCTTACATAAAACCTGAATCAACGCATTACACGTGGCAACACTAGGAGCCACACCCTCCTTCACCATCTCATCAAAAACCCTACGAGATTTCTTAACCTCACCCGCTACCCCAAACCCGTGAATCATAGTCGTGTAAGTCACAACATCAATCTCGCACTTCCTCTTCTTCATCTCCAAGTAAAACTCCCAAGCCTCCTTAATCTGATTAGTCCGAAAATACCCTTTCAGCAACGTGTTATACGTGACCATCGTAGGGTTTATCCCTCGCTGCACCATTTCCTTCAGAACCTGCAACGCTATCGGCGTGCGTTTTATCAAGCAATAACCGTTCGCGATTATGTTGTAGCTCACGGTATCGGGTTTGAATCTGGATCGGAACGTTTTGAGCAAGGAGTGCGCCATTTCCACGCGCTTCGATTTGCAGAGGACGTCCAGGACGGTGTTGAAGGAGTTCAGGCCCTGGCGGCAACCGTGCTCGTGCATGGAGAGGAAGGTTCTGACGGCGCGGTGGGGTTTTCCGTTCGCGGCGTAGCGCTCGGCGAGGATGGCGAAGGTTCGGGGAGTTGGGCCGCGGCGGAGGGAGCGCATGCGGCCCACTAAGGCCCATGCGGCATTGTAGTCGCGCATGCGGGCCGCGATGTCGATGGCGTGGTTGAACGACGAGGAGGAGTGGATGTAGGAAGGATGGCGGTCCAGGTGTTTGAAGAATTGGAGGGCCTTGGGCCCGTGGTTCCAGAGGCGCTTCAGGACCTTGTCCACGAGCTCGGAGGCCCATTGAATCGTGGGCCTGGATAGGGCCTCGGATAGAGTGAGTGGGTCTGATTCAAGGACTAGTTCGGCTATGGTGGCGTCTGAGGGTTGTTGAACTCCGTCGGAGAGGGTAACCGCGTTACGTGGAAGCGGAAACTGATAGTGCTTCTTCCACAAAGGGAGAAGGTGGAGACGAAAACGCTTCTGGAACATTTTAGGGGCTTTTTCGGATTTTCGCTCAAACGCGCGTTTGATTTAAGTTTTTGATGGAGGGTGCCTTCTGTTTTGCATTCTCTCAACAGGATCTCTTCAGGTAATAGACTCGTCCTTTTCCAAAATTACATTTAGTCCCAGTAATTATTTTATTTGCAAGTAAGTGTCCATGTTCTGAAATTTTGAATCTGGTCCTTCTTGTAAAGTGCACATAAAATCTATACGACGACGTTTCTTTCATCCATCTTAGAAGTATTTGTTATTATTTCGGTGCTTGTTATTTTAATTTAAAATAAATACAAAATGCTTAAAAAATAAATAATTTATAAAAAAAATATATTTATCTAAAAAAACTATAAATTTTAAGATTTTTCCTCTTAAAAATAAATTATTAAGAAAACAAATTAATATAAAATTATTTTATGTATAAATTAATTTAATTTATTAAAAAAATATATTTATGAAAAAATTGGTTAAACATAAATTAAACTTTTTTTAAGTTAAGCATAAATTGTTCCTTGAATAGATATAATGGTTGAACACAATCATTCAAAAATAATTTCCCCCTTCACATAATTACTCTGATGAAGATGAAGATGAACATGATGATGATGATGATCCAGGAAATGCATGAAAATGTGGTCACAGAAGAAGAGAAATAAAAAATGGTGAAGGAGAAGGTGCAGTGGAGATTTACTGATACGTAAGATAGAAGTAATGGAAGCATAAGTGATTATGAACCACAAATCATATAATTAATTAATTAAAAATTTAATTAATTAATGATGAACACAACAATAACAAAGCACATCCCTCACCTACCACCCTTTCATCTTCCTCACCAAACCACCATTCTCTACCCAACCTCCCTCCAAGAAAATTACAGGATTACTTTCTACTCACTTTATATTCAAATCGATTATCATTTTTTTGAAAATAATAAACATGAAGGAAACTTACTAAATAAGATGTGATATTTATCCCTTCAAATTTTATATTACTATATTTAGTCTCTAAAATAAATGTATAATATTTATTATATAAATTAATAGATAGTGCTTTGTTATTTAATTGTTTAAAATATAAATTTGTACAAAATTTGTTTATGTTCGACAAAATTGATCTTTCTTAATAATATAATAACTCATTTTAGTATATGAAGTTCAATACGAGGGTTTTGAATCAACTATGACTAATATTATATTATCATTGTATTTAAAATTATTTTGATTAAATACATTTAATTGGATTTGAAGTATGGAATGATAAGTAAACTGAATTAAATTGGTATTAAATAAATTGTAAATAGATCAATAAATCATTTTGACTGATTAGGGTTTAAATTAACTTGGTGTAATTTTTGGGATTGTGTAGAACCTATTTTCTGAATAATAATTGTTGGATGACTTTAGGGTTGCTGGCCGAATTTTATTTTATTGAAAATCATAAAATTTGATGGTTGGATGACTAAAATTCGTTGGATAATCAAGTTATTCGATCACAGTTATATAAATTTTGTCTAAGAGTTTGAGATAATTTAAAATTTTATATTTATTAAAAATAAATAATTTAAATAATATATTTTTTTATATATAATTATTATTTATTCATATTAATAAATATTTTCAAATATTATCTTTAGTTTGGATATATCTCTAGTTATAGGTTTAATTAATTGAGTTAATAAATTTATTATTCTTGAATATTATTATGATATAATGAATAATGAAGTAAAATAAACTAATTAATAAATATATATATATATATATTTAATTTTAAATTATTTATAAAAATATATCTTGAAAATATATATATATATTATTTTAAATGATATTTTTATATAAATTGTGATAAGATATGAATATAATAATAAAGAAATATTATATTATGTAAATTAAAATAATAGGTATAGATTTTTAAAATCTAAATTTTAATAAAAGTATATTTTAAAAACTATTGAATACTATATAACAAGTATAATTAATTGTTAAAATTATAATGTTTTCTACATTATAAATAATGAAAAGCTGATATGTTTATATATTTTATGTATATAATTCTAAATATTTAACTTTGAAATGGGGAAGGTTGTATGTATTATTATTTAATTATTTATTTTATACTTTAAATGATTATCAAGAGTATATACGTTTCCATAAGATAACGATCAACAAATAGGTTGGCATAAAAATACGTAACTACTAATTAATATTCTTTAATTAAATGAAAATATGAATATAAAAAGATGTAACATCATAAATTTAAGACAGAATAAACATCTATTAAGTTTGTATATTATAATTGATATTAACTTAATGCTTCAAAACCGTTAACATTAATTTAATTAGTCAACTATTAGTTTCAAAAGTATCATCAAAATCAATTTTTTATATGAATAGCATATGATTATTGAAGCGATGTGATCTTCCATTTTAAATTAGATTAAATTTTTACAAGAATTTAGAAACTTAATTAGTTTTTTTTTTTTTTTCATATGATTGATTAAAATCATGTTTATATAAATATTTTAATTTTTAAAAAATTACCCAAAAGATGTATTGAAGTCTTTCTAAAAATAATAGGAGTATTTATTTATTGGTAACTATTATTTACAATTATAAATATTTTATTATCTATTTGTTTAGTCCATTTTTAGAAGAAAAAAAATATAATTAAAGAAATTGTATAAAAAGTGGATCTTACCATTTCATCTTAAAAAATGTCACACATCATTTGATAAAATATTAAATATAGAATATTATTTATAATGAATTAATCACTATCAATACTGAAGTATAACGTCGTTTCTAAATAAGTTTTACTTTATCTGTTAAAAACTAGTTGTCTAATACTCTATAAAATTTTATTTCTTTACAATGTTTTTCATAAAAGAGAGAAAATACATATTACATACACAGGGACTGATTTTTATTTTTATTTTTTCAAACCTAATACCTAGATTGAACCTGACACTATAAATTCTAAAATGATTCCCATTTCATTAAATTTTTTCTTATCCCTATATAGAACTAAGAAATCCCAAGGGAGAAAAACAAAAAAAATGTCAAAACATAACTAGTTTTCATGCTAAGGTTGATGAGTTCAAAGATGGTGGCTATTTAAAATAGTTTAGAAGCGTGAATAAAAAAAATTTATTTAAAATTTATCAAGCTATTTATGTTAATTGTAATTTGTATATTGAACAATTTTTTAAAAGATTTGGCACAAATAGCTATGAATATTTTATTATTATTTATTAAATAAATATAAAAGAAATCTACACTTCTTTCTCCTCGTTCATCTGGCATCATGAATAGTAAATGGGTAAATACAAACAAATCATAAATATAAAAATACCAAATGAGATGCGAAATTGAATATTCTATACCCACGTGCAAAAACTTCTAACCTAAAATATTCGCCATGCCCATGGAAGCACCAAACACAATCTTCAAACAAAATATTCGTCGCCTCCATAAAAACATCAGACATATAACAACATTTTGGTGACACGAATTACAGAATATATATATCAAGCCACCAATCTTTAACACCATTTTTGACCAAAATATGCAATCGCCACTCCAATTTACACTCTCCTATCATTATGCTTTCACGTCCAAATATTCGGATCCCATAATGTGTGAATTTCCACTCGTATCAAATATTTAAAGAAAAAAAAAACCCTAAATAACCAAATAAAAATATTCAATCTTAATACATTATTATCTAGTAATTAAAAATAGTTCAAAAATAATTAAGTGACAGTATTTACACTGTCGATAGGGAATAGAAACAATTTCCTCATTTCCGTTTCAAATGGAAGAAAATTCAGAGGGATAGATATGATATTTTTTGCACAATTATAGTTGGAAGTGGAAGAGGAACAGGAAGAGGAAGAAGCATAGGAGTGTAATTTGCAATGTTAATCTTCTCGGGGACAAGAGGGGTTCCATGGTGTCATATCGATAGGGTAACTCCCCAACACCCGCAAGAAAGAGGTGAATTCTTGAACCTCAGCGAGGGCGTTCTGTGCCCTAACCTCGGCCATAGAAGCTTGAAAATCGATGTAAAACAAATACTCGAAGTGTTTCGCGGTTCCTTCACTCTCATCATCAACCACGCGAATCGGACGGCTACGGTGAGGTCTGGACTCGATCTTCGTCAAGCTAATGTTTCTGAACGCGAACGCGGAAAGCACTTTAAAAAGCACTGAAGTTCCCTTATCGTGCGCGAAGACGATGCTCGTCTTGAACGGCCGATCCGTCCGCGGAATGATAGGTTCGCGCGCCAGCATCACGAACCGCGTCACGTTGTTTGGATCGTCCTGGATTCCGTCTGCTAGGACCTGCAAACCGTAGAGCTCCGCGGCGCGCGCGCTTGCTATCGCCGCTGTGTCGCGGAGGCCGTTCACCGCGACGAACTCCGCGGCGCCGGCGGTGTCGTCGACTGCCTCACGCGCCACGTTGAGGCCGAGTTTCGTGAGCGAGTGCTCGCACTGCGCTAAAGCCTGCGGATGCGAGATCACGCGCGTGAGGAACTCCTTGCGGACGCCGGGGAGTGCGAGGAGGCAGTGATGCACCGGGAGCTGGACCTCGCCGACGATGTGGAGGCGGTGGCGTAGGAGGAGGTCGTAGTTCCGGTGGATCGAACCGCCGAGGGAGTTTTCCACTGGCAGAACCGCACGATCCGCGATCCAGAGCTCCACCGCCTGAAACGCCACCTCGAACTGGTCGCACGGTATGGCTTCCCCGTTCGGATACGCTTTCCCCGCTGCGGCCTCGGAGTACGCGCCAGGAACGCCTTGATACGCCACGCGCAGCTGTGATCCGTGCATCGGTGCAGGGGAGAGATCAGAGATCGAGAGCGGCTTAGGCGGAAGTGGCTTGCTGTTGTCGCCATCGTGTTTGACAGGTACGAGATTTAGATTCGTTACTGCTGCGTTATTGCCGTTCACGGCGGCGACGTTGTTGTCGCCGCCGCCGGCAGGAGAATCCTCCTGCTGCGACATAACTTTACTGCTTAAGATGGCATTCGAGCTTTGCCAATCGACTCTGCTCGCGCCGAATCCTTGCGAGAAACCCGCGGTTTCGAAGCCGTAACCACATTTGACCCTAAATCGGGTCGGAGTGACCCGAATAATAGAGTGAGATGCCCTGTTGAGATAGTTGACAGGGTTGGTGCACGGCGGAGTAAAGGTCTGCATATTAAAGGACTTAAATTTAATATTTAGAAGAAAATTTAGGGTTGAAGGAATTTAGTTGAATTGCATATGGGGGCTGTGTAGTGTTGTGTGGAGCTTGGTGTTCTCCTAGGAAGGAACGACAAGCTGAGAGAAGAAAGGGAGGGTTATCGAGTTTATATATTGGTTGGTGGTTTTAATATTTTAGAAGAAAATGCAACATGACCATCTCTTGAGAGGATGGTGTATGCGTGAAGGAGGTTCGGTCAATCCCACACCTACCCCCTCTCTTTCCCTTTCAATCTCTTCTTACTCTCCATACGTACCCAGTTTCTTTTTTATTTATATATTCTATCTCTTATTTTTATTTTATCTTCCTGTTGAGTGATCTTGTCATTACAGAATTTCTGTCTTGGCCATTTTTGTTTTCTGTTTTCTATAATTATTTTTAGTTTTTATAATCAACAAAAAAAATGTAAAAACTAAACATGTTTGGAGTTTATTGAACCTTTTTTTAGCTAAAAGTTTTTCTAGTAGAGTTGGAGTTTATTTATTTTTAGATGTTAATCCCTGTATAATTTCTTTTGTTCTCTTAAGATGAAATGTTTTTAGTTATACTGATTATAAGAGATTGGTTTGGTTAAAGTGATTTTGGTTGGTTAAGACTGTCATCATTAATTACACAATATTTAAACTTTAGAAAGTCAACCGTTGTGATTTTTTTTTAAATGTATTCAATTTTATTTTTTTATAGGAACTTAAAACATATTTTTATCATTAATGAAATATCTTTAAAATATCCTTGCTGTTTTATTTTTATGAAAGTTATAAAATACAATTTGCGAATATTTTAAACAACTAGTAAACTAAAAGATGGAATTTACTTAAATTTTAAAAATCAAGTCAACTTCCAATTTAAAAGTTATATATATATATATATATATATATATATAATTTGAGCACATTAATTATTAAATAAAAAAAACTATTGGTATTGTAATATATACTAATAATGTAAAATATAATTAAAGTACATTAATATTGTAAACTTTTTTCCCATCCAATAACTTATTATTTTGTAATTCTCTCTCTCCCTCTCATATATATATATATATATATTTTTTTTTTTTTTTTCATGAATTTTATTATTTAAATTTTGTGTGCTTTATTATTATTTTTAATTTT
This sequence comes from Macrotyloma uniflorum, assembly GCA_016859785.1. Classification (NCBI taxonomy): domain Eukaryota; kingdom Viridiplantae; phylum Streptophyta; class Magnoliopsida; order Fabales; family Fabaceae; genus Macrotyloma; species Macrotyloma uniflorum. The sequence goes on from BDMB01000029.1 coordinate 355,094, forward strand.
AAAATATTTCACTGTGTAAACTTATTTTGTATATTTTATTATTATATTTTTTTAATCTTTATGCACTACATCATTATTTGTTTTGCAAAAAGTTGGTGACAAAATGATGTTTTTTTATTTATCGTAGTTTAACCTTTATTATGAAGATAAACTATCATCAAACCGGTCAAGGTATTAGATTAATGAGTCAACAGTTAACTAAGTGGATTATTAATTAAACCGAATAATATGGTCTATAATAAAAAAATAAAAAATTATATAATTAACATAACTTGATTAATATATAGTTTAAATTTAAGTTGTATGGTCATTGGATCGGAATAATATAAATAATATATTTTTGATTAAAGTATGAAGTAATCAACTAATAGCTATGGCTGGTGGAATCTTACATGAAAGGGTTTGAAGGTAGGGTTCATTGTAGGCGACATACAAGCAGCACGTAGATTGGGCCACATGTTGTCCACCCAAGGTTAGGGACTCAGAACCATATGGTCCGCCTTTAATCCTATAAGCCCGTTTAATCAGGTTTTATAACCCTCACAGAATGTAAATATTTACCACATCATTTTCTACTTCACCAAATAATCAAAATGAACCAAACTTTTCAAAACCAAAAGGTTAAATTAATTTCTCATAAGAAACAAAGTTTCTACTTTATTTTTAATAAAATTAAAAATTATTTTTCATCTTGTTATTTGAAAACTCATTTTCAATTCAGTTTGGGATCTTTAAATTTGATTTCTTTGTCAGATGCAATGTTACATCAAATTTGTCCCATCTTCAAAATAAAATGATTTTTTTTTTATAAAGATAAGAATATTGTGAAAATATCACGAAATAATTAGACTTGTAAATATATTAGTCCTATATGTGTAAAAAATAAACAAATAGATTAGTGGTGATTATTTTTTATGCAATATTTCTTATTCTTATTCTTATAATTTATTTTAATACTTAATATATTATCTTGGATTAGTTTGGTAGTTAGAACTTAGAATATGATAGAACACTTATATGCTCCCACATAATTGATTATGTGAACTTGAAAATATTTCCATATATTTTCCTTTTTTTTATGCAGATTTTTTTTTCCTGTAAATATCACATTTTATAAAATACTTTTCTGCATTTAATCTCCATAAAAAGAAAATTTTTTTTTTTCATTTTTAACCTCTTCCTCAAAGCAGTGTCTCATTTATAAAAACAATAAAGGAAAGTGTGTGTTGACTTGAAAATTAAAACGAGTGAGTGTAGGAAATTCTAGAGAAATATATAGATTATTGGATTAATGTGACATTATTAGAGAAAAGTATTTATTAATTTTATATAAGATTAATATCTATTGAAAAATTTAACTAATACCTTTTAAATTTAACCAGATACCTTTAGGATGAGTATATGTATTCAATTTGAATTGGATTACATAACTTTTATAATTCTATTTTGAAATGATCCCGTAAATATTTAGGTTCCATTTAGAGTAATGCCGAGTTTCTAGCTCTAAAGTTATTTTTAAAATCATTTGTGTTCGAATAAATAACTTTTAAACCGCTCTATCGTATTTTAAAAACAGTTCTAAACACTCTATCAACAAAACAAAACACACACAAAAAAAATCTTTGTTTTGTGTTGTAAAACTATGATTCTAGTTATGTCAAGACCATATGTTTATATTTATAATGAAAAATAGTTTTATTATTATTACTAAATTACTATTATTTTTATTTACTATAAATGTTATAATTTTTATTTTATAATTTCAATTAATTTTATTTTATTTACTCCATGTGATTTTGCTTAACAGAAACTTAATAATACACGATTTCTAGAAGAATTGTTGTTTTAAGAACTTTTTAAAGAAAGCAAGAAAAATTTTAAGATCGAGAATAACTTTTTAAAACTGACAACTAAAAATTTAAAACTACAAACTGGTTTTTCTTTTTCTAAAAAAATTTAAATTTTAAACTAAAAACACTTCAAACGAGTTTTATTGTTTTATTTTCAGTTTTTGAATTTTTTTTATTTACATTGGATTGATTTGTGTTATGAACCCCTTTTAGCATTTCTCTTTAACCAAATTATACCACAATATTAGGACAACCAAAAACAGCACCAACGAGGTTGTAACTTGTAAACTTCACGGTGACCAGTGTCATGTCTAAACATTTGGATGGTATCTTAAGACAAATTTTCTAACACATAATAAATATAATGTCACTTATTAATTTTCAGGTTATTTTTCTATCTTTTCCATGCTACAAGAGTTTTTTTTACAAGAGTTTCTTTTTGGTACGATCTGAAGGTTATAATTGTGAGGAGTGAACTTTCTCATCGTGGAAATCTTATTTAGATGTTTGTTTTTATTGTTATATAAAGAATATAGTATTTTTTTTTTAAACTCATTCTAGGTACTTCGTTTCTTTTTTATTATTTTAGTGTTAGAAAGGAAAATTAGTTCCTTTTTTAAGATTTTCTTAATAGAAGGTGTTCTTTCCTTTGTAGAGAGTGTTTTTTTCTTTATTTCTAAGAGAGGATATTATTATTTCTTTCTAGATAACACACCTAAAATTGATATTTATAAGATTTCTCACAGATATCTTCGGTCTCAATGTGGTTTTCCCATTTCCATTGCTCTGGAGGTAACATTTTTTGGGGAAAAACTATACCACTGTATGCCTACATTTCTCCGATTATAACAAAAAAATTAGGACAACTAAAGGCAACATCAAAAAGTTTGTAAACTTGATGAAGACAAGGGTAATGACTAAACATTTTGAATCTGAGACAAATTTTAAAACATAATATAAACTCATTCATTTTTATGTTAGTTTTCTAAGAAAAAAAATGTTTTTGGTCGTTTTTTTTTGTCAAAATTCATTTTGTTCCTATATTTTTTAAAATTGATGAATTAGTTTTTAAACTTTAAGAAGTATATAAATGATGTTTTTAAACTTTAAAAACATTTTTTCAAAATGATTTTAAATTTTATTTGTAATAGGACAATTATTTAGATTTATTAAACGTGTCTATTTAAATGAGTCTAGTGGATAAATAATATAAATACTTCACTTTTATCATTTATACTCAGAATTCATATTTTAATAATGGAAATTTTGTTTTTGTGAGATGAATTTTTTTTAGGTTTTTAAGTGTGGAATTGTTGATTCTTAATTTTAAATTTTAGAATTCATGAATGATAAATTTATACTGGATTTATTAATCAGGGGTGATTGTAGATTTTTCTTATTTTTTATCTTTCTCTATATTATTTATTCTCAATTTTTATTCTGTTTATCTTTGATCCGATAAGTCTGTATCAATAAATTTAATATTTATTTTAATTTTATAACTATAAAAAAAATATAATTAAATATTAAATTTGAATATGAAAAGGAACTAAAATTATATATTTTAAAAATTAAAGGACTAATTAAATTAATATGAAATTATACCAACCAAAAATATATTTGACAAAAAAAAACAAACATATCAAATCATTCTGTTCCTTTATTCTTCTATCTATTTTAAGCTAACAAGATTTATTTTAGTATGACATGGACATATGCCAAAGTTTTTTATTTTAGGTTAGGAGCAAGCCAAGTTGATGACTATTTTATGGCAATTGTTTTGTGCACAGCCCAAACATTTCCTTTTACACTAGTTTCGAATTTTGTTTTATTTACTAATCTTGAAATTACTAATTTCAGAACAAAAATTGAATGGTAAAAATGATGTAAGAATAATTTTTTTGGAGTGGATGAAGCAATTTCCTTTTGTTTTATATATGGTCGGCCACTTGGTAAGTATTTTCCATGAATAGTTACCAAGTACGCGTACATGTATTATGATTATAAATAGGTAGTTACAACTAGGAATTAGAATGAAGGTGGATAAAACTACAAAAAAATATGCATATATACATTCAAAATGATTTGTCAAACATCTCTCGCCTTTATGCAAGGTAAAAAAATAAGCATGGAGATTTGGAATGAATAAAAAACTAGCTACAAGGTTAATCTAATAAATTACAACACAAATAGGCCCCAACAAATCCCAATGTGTACAATTAAGGGATCCTTCAGCAGTTGAGAGAGTATTTAATAAAGTGAATATGTCAACCAAGGAAACCCAAGTCTTTTTACATTACAGGCCAACCCATTTCACCCATCTGAAAATGCGACCAATTCTCAAGGGCAACTCATAGTCATTAGCAACAGCAGGCTCTGTTCTAGCAACCTCAGCTTCGGACCAAACATATACCCCACGTTCCAGCTTACTGCCGGGTACGGTATTATCCAAAATAACAGCGACAAGAAATGCTATCACCATGTGTAGCGAAAAAAGCGTGTTCAAGACATAGTTCAACTGCAAAAAGGATGAACAAGTGCTCTGTTAGACAGACAAACCTAGCATTCCAAGACACGAGGAGTAACAGCAATTTTAACCAGCATTCAAGTGTTAAAATAACAAAAATAATTAATACTAATTCCAGAGACATGATAGTAATAGGCAATTGACCTTAAAACAAGGAACCAAATACATATTCCTTATTGTGCATGGGTAACCTCCATTCACAATGTCATGGAGATAGATATGTGATGACAGTTTCATGTGGCCTTTGGATTACTTTTTATCTTTTCTGAAAATTTGACACAAATTAAAGCACCATATCATAATAGTAAAACAGAATGAGACAGGCATACCCCTCCATATTTAGTGTGGAAAGGCCCGTGAGAAGCTGCAATGTATGGCTGAAAGTAACTTGGCACAGACAAGTTGGAACTCGGAGAGATGCCATATTGTTGAAAGTAAGCAGGTATGGAAAGAGAGAAAAACAATGATAGCCCAACTATGATGATATTGCGAGAGCTTCCAGCCTCACTATAGCGTAGATTTGATAAGCCCAATGCAGTGAGCATTGCCCACATAAAGCAGAGTAGACCAGCAACCATTACTTCAGGTATTGAAGCAATAAATCCTCCAACCTTACCTGTTGTCCGGCATAAGCCAAATTAAACATTGATAATTTGAAGAGAAGTTTTATTACAGATGAGAGCAAAAAACTATAAAATTATTCTAACACCACTCAATTTCAAGTAAGAATGTGATTTTTGCTGATCCGAACATTGAATTATAATTATCCCTTACCTAGAACATTTGTGTCAAATCATCTAAGAAAATAAATCTCATGGTTCATATTTCAAATGTATAAAATTAATATTGATGTGTATAAATGAAATGCTAAACAGATTAATGAAAAAGTTAACAAATATTATTATCTAAATATAAGAGATTTTGATCAAGAAAAATCTTCTTTTCAAAGATTGTAAGGGATGAGATCATACACACTTTCAGCTATTACAAATATCAGGATCTTATTTCAAATTCATAAGAAAACATGCAATATCAAACTATGAGTTGCATCCAGTTTTCCAATCAGCTAACTATGATTACGCTAAATTTTCAAAACTTTATAAACAGCTTTGAAAGTGTTATTGTAGGGTTCAAGAAACTTTCTTGGTTATATTTACCTAAGTTTGCAAGTGAAGTAAAAATTTAGTGGAATCCTAATCAATTGATTGTGAGACTGGGTAGAACCAGTACAAAAATCTTTGTGTGGTGCATATTTGTTTTCTTGAAAATCTTATTAGAAATTAGAGAGTTGTCTAACTCAACCTTATACACCATCTTATAAAGTGAGGATTGTTCCTTATATAATATAATTTGACCATGTTTCTAGTCAATGTAGTCCTTTAACACACTTTCTCCTATTGAAGATATGGGGGATTTCTAAATTTCAACACACCCCTCACATTCCTAATAGTAACCCGATTTTTTTAGGTGGTTCAATAGGTCCCAACAAATATAGCTAGTATTAGGTTAGGTTTAATGGTTGAAAGTGTGCATTTATTTCAAGATGACATCATAATGAACTAAATGTAAAATTTGTTATTCTACATCCTCTAATTCTTCAGGAAGCGATTTCCACAAATCATCATATGTTTTACACAAAATAATTATCCTAATTGGTACAAACCAGAAAAATTAAATTTGAGAATCACAGGGAAAACAAAGAAATTTCATGATAAATAATACCACAAACCACACGAGTTCCTTGCAAGAAAAATCAAGGATACTGGATACAGTAAACTCACTGCTCATAATAAGTGTACTTCTGAAAGTTAGATTAGATCGAAGCATAGAAAAATTATAGAAACTTACCCACAAGAGACAACACGATCAGAAAGCATGCACCCAGTTGAACTGCCCTGCGGCTTCCCATTTTAGTCACAGCAATTGTGTGAACATTTTCAGTTAAAGTTGTAGATCCAGTTCCAGTTCCCCAGAGACCGGCCAAGACACTAGAAAGACCCTCCAAACCAATTCCTCGACTAAGAACTCCTGGAGTTGGCGGTTTGGATGCTACCAACAACGAAGATGCATGGTATGAGCCAACCTGCAAAGATTAAAGTAAAAGAATATCAATGACATGGTACAGTGATTTGTTATAATCCTGCATGTAGAGAAAATACAAGGAACATATCATTAATTGAGATATTATACAGTTGTTCTCGACTAGATCAATACATATTTTATTTGATAATCACAAGGTGGCTATTTGTGGCACCAAAATTCTGAAAACTTAATCAATTAAATAGTTATTGTCATTGATCTAATCATCTCCTAAGTCTTGAGTAGAACCAATACAGCATTACTCACCCATATAGTTGGTATTTACTTGATGTGAAAAAGTAACAGCCGAAATAAAATGCATTGGTCGTATAAAAACATGACAAGTTGACAACCATATGGTTTAAGGTTGGATGTCATAATATCATTTCAATAGCAAAAGTTTTCCATCTTCATTGACAAAGTATTCAATTAAAAATGAACTTACAATAGTCTTACGTGAATAGCATATACAGGGTTCATATTTTACCCTCCAAGACATTATTTTTATTAAACATATATCATAGTAGAAGGTGAAAATCATAATTTCCCATCAAGCCTGTATCTCATCCAAGAAAAAGACGGTCTTGTAAGTACAATAACTGGAACATAGTTATGAAGCAGGCAGTAGATCCAAATAATAATTTCCTATCAAAGCCTGTTCCACATCCAAGAAAAAGAACAGCTTTATAAATACAATTTTATTAGAAAAGGTTATGAAGATGATATAAGCCCTGCAGATAATTAGTTTTTTTCTAAAATAACATAAGTCAAATGATAAACCTATTCGGAGTAAGATACAATACAGCCCAGGAACCAAAACAGAGAAAGACAAGAAACTCACTGAATCCACAGATGAGATTAAGGAAACCACACACATTACAAGAGCCATTTTCCAATGGAAGACAGGAGTACCCCATTGTAGTGGATAAGGAAACCTAAACCATGGAGAGGATAACAAAGCTTGAGATGTATCAACCCGACAATGCCTCATCCTTGAAAAATGCTTTCTGCAGTGGTCTGAAACCATATTTGAGGCAGGTATATTTATATCACACCCTTTGTAGCTGTAAGCTCCGGCTTCAGTCAGTAAGAAAGCAAATGCCCATGTAATTGCCAGACCCAGAGGAACCTGGCAATTAGGCAAAGAAAACAGAAATTATTTGCTACAGCACAAAATTTTATTTCAACTGCTGAATAGTAATGTAAGATATTGTAGCGTTCAACTTACTGCATATATTAGAAATATGCGATGCCCAAGAACAGATATCTTACGAAGATACTGTGGAAATAAAGAAATAACAGATTACAAACTCTAGTGCAGTGCAACAAGTAAAACTATACACGCTCCAGGATTTTTGAAGTAAAGAATGAATAAATGAATCCACAGTAAAAGAAATAAACACTCAAGGTCAATTAAATAAACTTACAAGAGAAAAAACAATAACCACTAATATTTGAACTGCACCGATCTCAATACATGTACCAACTAATGGGAAACCATAACTGTAGAATGAAAGTCCAACTGCAGCAATAGTTGGGGCTACAACTACAGGATTGATCAACCTGTAAGGAAACACAAAATGAGGCTCATTATCAGCTACACTGAAACAGAAAGTAAGACTAAAACTCTTAATATGATGTTACTTTTTCATTTTTTTTTTCATAAAAAGGTTGAGAAAAACAAAAAAAAAATGTCATTTTCTTTTTTATTATATAAGTAAACCTGTTATTTGTTGATGGACATTGTTGTGTACTAGTGTTTTGTTAAAACTTAAATCTAAGTACTATTTTATACTTTGAATGTTAAAAACCTATGGAATGTATTTGTTGTTTTTGGTGATATATAAGTTGTGATATTATATTTCTTTAATATTATTTTATATAGTATTTTGTAAATAAGCTTTGATTTTGATTCCTTCTATATGTTTGTAACTCATTAAATATTATTAGAAGTGACAAAAATGGATTAATTCATTAATCTATTTTGATCCATTGAAATTTTATTTAAAAAATCTGATTCATCCATGATCTATTTGGCAAAAATAAATTCATCTAATTCATCCGTTAACAATTTTCTCATGATTGGATATCCAATTCATCATAAAAAATAATACTACATTTAGTTCTCTATATAAGAAACAAATACTTAATTTATCACATAAAATAAAAGTACTAAAATTGGTTAGTTTTAATTAATAATGTCATAATTTTTTTTTTCATAATACTCATAGAATTGAATGTTTTAAGTGGTAAATATATTTAACTACTCATAATTCAATGAATTATTTTTCAAAATGACTTATGTTGTTCATGACCAATAAATGCATCTACTTTCATAAAAAAATTAGTTGATGTCTCATTGATATACTTCACAATAAATTAAGAGTATAAAAAGAAGTTAACAATTAATGTAATTGAAATTAGCCATATGTTTTTAAAATATATTTTGTAAAACAATTTTTAAAATATATTTTTTGAATATTTTAAAAAATAAATTTAAGAAAGACTTAAATATGAAAAAATAGGTAATATTAATCTTGATTCATTAGAATTGATTAAAGGATCCATTAGATTTTGAAAAATAATAGATGAATCATTAATCATCCATAAAATTAAATGGATGGATTGGATCCCATCCTTTTATATTTTTATTTTGACAATTGTATTGAATGAATTGGATAGATAATGGATAAATGGATTGATTTGTCACCCCTAAATGTAATGAAATCTAAGAAATGAAATCTCATGTGTTAATACTTTTGCCCCTGCAGAACTTTTGTCTAAGTTCCACTGCTACCTCTATGATTCTTTAACATGAATTTCTCAGCCTTTGGCATACCGCTTGCATCAATCCACAATAATAAATTCAGGTTGGTGAAAAGTTGAAGTGTCTATAAGTAAAAACTTACAAAAAAATTAATCAAGTAGAGAAAATCCCAACACCATACCTTACTAATAGCGACATAACTCCAGTATATCCAAGTAAAGCTTGAAAAGCTGAACCAATAATTATAGCCCCCTGGAGCTCCTTCATTATATGCTTAAATTTCTGCAAAATTGAGAAATAAATCTCATCATCTTTTTTTCCCAATCATTCCATCAGAAACATTAAAATACGACATAACTCCCAACTTATGAATAACTATACGAAATTAGAAACTGCTGCAACACCCAACAACTTCGATAGACAAAACCAATATACAGACAACAATCAAAATCTTATGAGAGTCAGATTCCCTGTGGTTTGTTGAATGAAAATCAGACAGCTCATATGTGAATCATCCGATCTTCATCCAGCATCAAAAGTCTCAATTCATGACTACAGGGAATCCAATTCCTAGCTTCTGAAACATAAAGAAAAGGGAAGAGATACAAACATTTCCATTCAATCCTTGAAACTCTGGGGAATTGATTATCGCGAGCGCCGGCGCCAGATAAACAAAAGAAGGGCCCTGAATCAAGGGCAACCTGGAGCCAAAAGCAATATGCAAGAGAGTAGTCACCCCCGAGACAAAGAGCACGGTCGATACCACCATAGAAGTTTCCTCCTACACTCACTAACAAATCAACAACTTCGCCACCCAAATCAAAACCAAACACCACACAACACGAAAACACCAGCTAAGCCAGATGAAAACAACTCACATGAGTACCTCCCATGGCAGGAACAATCACAAGCGGAATCAGAACCAACGAACCTAATATCGAAACGTAGTGCTGAACACCGTACACGCCAATAGGAACTACGCAGTACACACAAACGAAAATTAAAATCATAGTTTAGTTCCAATCATAACCGAATCAAATCAACGAGCCATTCAATTATTCAAATCGAAATGAAAATATATTTCAATACCTAAACCAGGTGAATCTCTGAGATCGTACTTCATATGTGAGTGCCGCGACACGAACCCGTCGTCCTCCACCGGCAAGCCGTCCACCACTTCCTCGTGTCTCGCCGTCCTCCTCGGCGGCGGCTCCGCCGCCGCCTGTCCGTTGGTACTGGGAACCGAACTCTTCGGCACACCGTCGGAGTCTCTCCGCTTCTTCGCGATGGCAGGCGGTGGCGGAACCGGAACGGGAAGCTTTTCGCCGTGTGCGACGCCGTTTGCAGCTGCCGGAGTTCGAACGCGACCTGCCTCGAGATCGACGTTGGGCGGAGGGATGGTTACCGGACCCGAATCGGTGGCATTGGTCTCGCCTGAGAATTTGGGCCTGAAGCCCGTTTTCTTGGCCCAGGAAGAAGGCGGAATTGGCTTGGGCTCCGGCGGCGACGGAGCGAGGCGGTTACGGTTGTTAGGATCGGAATTAGACATGTTTGGAATAAGCTATAAGCTATGCGTAGTGGCGTGCATAGCTTAACGGTTGCAGATCTGGCGCGTGGAGTTGCAGGAACGAAGAAGAGAAGGTGCTAGGGTTTTCCGCGCGAATGAAGTGAGGGAAGTGTGAGGAAAAATGGATAATGAGCAGTGACGCTTGGGAAGTGGAAACGGAAGAGAAAGGAAAGAGTGTGAGAGAGGTGAGAGTGTGGAGTGAAGGTGAATAGATAGAAAGTGTAGAAAGCCGTTGGAATTTAAGAACATATATTCATTTCTCTTATTTTTCTATTCTCTGTTTGTTTTGTTCTTTCTCTCCCGGGACAAACGGTGGAGTTGAAAATTCGCATTATAGAATACATTATTATTAGATATGGGTTGGGAAGAAAAGACAGAAACAAACAAAATGTGAGGAATTTTATTGCGGAATTATTATTCCCTTGTTTTTTTTAATAATCCATTGAAAATACTATTACTATAATTTTTAAAAATATTTTCCTAAAAATAATAAACTTATTATAAATGGTAATAAATGTTACTATTAGGCATATTTAATTTTTCTACTCACCTATAGAGTATTTGTGTCCTCTTTTTCTGTTTGAGATAAGTGTCATTAACTCATTCCCCCACTCACATTCAAGACTAGGGCTTCATCTTTTTCTTTTTCTTTTTCGTTTTCTTTTTCTTTTAATTTTGATTTATCTTGTTTGATAGATCTGAATTTTTTTTATGTACTCATATAGTTTTTAAAATATTTATTATCAATTTCAATATATTTATTGTAATTATAATGATAAATTTAGCTCGTGACTTTTTCATTATCACTTCACATAAATTATTTAACTAATTTACACATTATTTTGTTGTTTAATTAGATATATCATGTTTTGCACTACTTTTTAATCATAAATTATCCTATACAAAAAATTTGTTCTTAAAAACTATTTTGAAAGTAACTTCTGACTATTTATAAATATAAGGTTGAATAATTTTTTCTATAGTTAAATTACCAAATAGTTTTTAAAATAATTTAATGTTAATAAAGACATTAAACTATTTCCGATGATTAAACTTTTATTTTATAATAAAAAAAAATTGACATTTTTTTTAATTTTTAAAAAATCATATTAAATTTGAAAAAAAAAATCTTTTAAATTTAGAAAAAGAAAACCTTTATCCAAATCTGAGGAACAGACCATAAAGATATTTAATTAATCACAGTTTCAGAAACATCATTTCCAGTGTTTAAAAACTAAAATGTAAAAAAAAAAAAAATTATCAGTCCAAATTTAAGGACTATTTTTTTTTCTATAAATCATATATTTTCTACTAAAATAATCCTACTCAAATTAAATAAATCATTATAATAATCTTTTTTACAAAATTGTTCATCAGTTAATTCACACTATAAATGGTATTTGTCTCTTACTTCCAACATTCTCTTAACTGTTGGTGAATTTTTTTTAAGGTCCTCGCTGGAGAATGTAGTGGGGTCCAAATTATAATTAATTAAATTTTTTAGTTGCATTTACATCGAAAGTGATTGCTTTGATGCAGAAACAAAATACATGCTCTGAAAGAGACATGTAGCTAACAGATTCTTCATAAAGCTATATGATGAAATTATTAATTTTTGTGATAATAACTTTCAAAATAATATTTAAAGTAATTTAAAAATTATTAAGATGGTAGAAAAATTATATAGAAAAATTAAACTCTCATAAAATTCAATTTCGAAAAATAAAATCTTAACCAGAAACTATGAGACAGATTTTTTTTACAATTCAAAATCATTATTAATGTGAGTGTGGGTATTATATGTCAGTGTTTGTGGTTTTATTTTAAATTAAAAAATCACTCTAATTAAATATAAAAATAAATATAATTTAATTTAAAATTATTTAAATTATATATTGGTTAAATTTTTTATTTTTAATTATTTTTATGTTGATTTAATTATAAATATTTTAAATTATAATTATTTAATGATTTTTTAATTTATATTCTAAATAAAAATATGTGAGAAATTCATTTTAATTTGTAAGAAAAACGATATTAAATATAAATAATTTTAATAATGTATATTTTATTAGAATTTAAGATAGATTAAAATTTTAAATTAAATAAAATTAAAAAGATTAAATAATATATAATAAAAAAAATATTTAATTTTTAGTTTTAAAATTTTTGGTAAAAAATGAACTCATATTTTTTTATATAATTATTTATTAATGATAGATAAAAATCTCTTTCAAAATTATTTTTGTATGGAAATTATTCTTGTATGGGTAAAGGTTAAATACACTTTGATGACTAAGATTAACGACTAAATATGTATATTAACGCTTAAAACGGAATATCTTCGTAAGCACTCCATTCAACTAATTGAGAAGTATTCGAAATTAAGGACAATCATAAAAAACCAAGAACTAATCGTTTCAACAATAAGCATGAGCATATGTTATTTTAGCTTTGAAAAAAATTGACTCATTGAGTAAAAAGTGGTCAAAAGAAAAAACATAGAAGTTTTGTCATTTTCATAACAGCACAGTGAAGATCATGGTGTGAAGGTGCATTGAAGAATGATGATTGAGAAATCCTTGTATATAGTTGAAATGCAATTGGGAGTTCGGTGTAAAGATTAAAGCTTCACGAGAGACATCTGCACAAACCATCCTTCTCTCCATTTCATTCATCAATGCCATCTTTTGTCAAGAAGAATTCACATAACTCATGAGGATTTCAAGTTTCGCAATAAATTCATGAATCTCTAAATTTTCATATTTTCATATGTTCACAAATTACTACTTTGTTTCTTTTTAATTTCAATTTGCCTTTTTTTTTAGTTTTCAAAGTATAATTTACCTATTTTATTTCATTTTTATAATTATCTAAGGGTCCATTTAATTTAAAAAGTTAGAGTTGGGAAAAAAAAATTATTTGAGCAAACATTTATTTTTAAGTAAAAATTGTGAAAAATGGTCTTTAAATTTATGATTTCATTTTTATTTAAATGAAAGTGATAAATAATACCTTTTGAAAATATTTTATTTTGATTTAAGTAAACTATTAGTAAAATTATATAAACACATTTTGTTTGATTAAATATTTTTTATTTAAGGGAATTATATATATATATATATATATATATATATATTTTATGAAATTTGATTTGAGATAATCTAATGAAATATAATATGAAATGTTTGTATGATAATCTAAATAGTAAAATATTATAATAATGCGATATTAATAGGTGTTATATATATTATTTGCATTGAACTATGAATTATGTTGATGAGATATTTAAATTTTGATCAAATTATGTTGTGTAAATTTAATAAAGATTTTTATGGACGAATTTTTTTGTATTTTATCTCTTAAAAAAATTAATTATTAATTTATAAATAGGACATATTTAAATTTTATCCTTAAAAATATTTTTTTTAATTATTAAAAAAATTGAAATAACTTTTTAAATATAAATAATTTTTTAATAATTTTATTTAAGTATAAAATATTACAATTACACCATAAATATTAAATGTTTAAAATGGAATTAATAAAAAAATAATTAAAAATTGAATTATTATTTTTTAATTTTTTTATCTATATTTTCTCAACCACATAATTTTCTTTTTCAAATTTTAAATTAAAAATTACAAATTAAAGTTTATTATATTTAAATATAATGTTATATATTTATAATATATTAATAAATTCTCTCGTAATTTTGAATTATAAAATTATATAATTTATTTATAAACATAAAATAAATTTTAAATTATAAATATAAAAAATATCATAAAAAAATATTAAATATCTATTCATCTAATATTTGTCTATTATAAAATATTTAATAATTTTATAATAACAAAAAATAGAAAATTTGATTCAAAAGAAAATTATAAAATATTAATTTAAACTTTATATTAAATTAAAATTGAACAAACTGAAATATATTCAATTTTGATAACTATTTAATGAATAATAGAATAAAATAAAATTTTAAATATTAGCAAATCATTTAATATAATCATATGAACCTTTATTAAACACACAAGTTGAAAAAAAAATACACCATTTTTAACTATTTTACAATAATTAAAAAAAAAATTATGCCCACAAGACTACAATTTTGACTAATTTTATTGAAATTAAAAGCATATTCAAGTCTTAATTAATATTAAGAAATATCTTACCAAAATAATGTAGTTAAATTCAAATTCTAACAACAATAATAAAAACCCTTTGGGCATAGATTTACTTGGTAGATAGATATTTCTAAATATTTAAACTAGTGTTTATGATTATAAGAAAAATCAAATTAGAATACATTAATTTGATTAAAAGTCACCATCATAACAATGTCCTACAAATTGAATCTAAATCTTCTTTCAAACCCATCAACTTAAACAAAGTTGTGTTGGTTAATGAAAAGATGGGTTGGTGTGAAAGTGAGAAACGACATATGTAGAAAATGAAAGCATAGTGATGGTGGGGTACAAACATTTCACAAATTATGAAGAAGTGTAATAATTATTGGGATAAGAAAAAAAAAACATGAAAATAGAAAATATAAAATGCTAGCTGTAAACAATGGTGCAAAAACTAGAATCGATGAAGAAAACAACGTTTCTTTGGAGACATTATCCGAAGTCTCCAAACACCTACTAGGCGTTGGATCATGAAAGGTACCAGGCACCATCACAACAAAACTAATATAATAATATAAAAAAATTTGTCAGATTTTTTAAACAGTACTGATTTATATTAGATCGATAATTTTTGTATATAAGTGTCTAATATATATATATATATATATATATATATATGTAAAATATTTTTCTTTTTTAAAATTTCTATAATACCATATCTTACAATACATCAATCCATATTAGTTATTTAATTTATTTAAATACTTATAGTGATATTATTTATGATTAAAAAAAAAATACTCCAGGTTTATATTCTAAATATCAGTTATCTGAACTATCTTAATTATTGAGATAAGTTAAAAAAAAAAGTAGATAAGTTAAATTTTGGAATCTCAGAATTGATACTCGAATTTTTTAAGTGTGATTTTCATCACCCACATCAATCTTTTTTATTGTTTTTTTATCATAGCTTTAATGAATTAAACAAATTATTTCATTTTTATTATATTCTTAATTTAGTTAGTAAAAATTGAAAAAAAAAAAATAGAGTTAATGTATTAAAAAGACTAATAATCTTTTATTTATATATATATATATATATATATATATATTAAAAAAAACATTTACAAGTTAATTAAAAAAAAATATTCATTATGATGGAGTTGACTTTACCTCTTGCGCTCATTAACAAACCTAATGGATCCCCACTCTATTTAATTCTACTTTGGTAGGTTTCAACCAAATTTCCATAACAATTAATAGAAAAAAATCAATCTATGTGTATTTAAAATAAGATAAATTTACCTTATAAAAAATAATTTAAAATATTCTTTTTATCTTTTATGAAAATTTATCTAAACAAATTTATTTAAATTGATTTTTAATCAATTTATTATAAAAATATAAAAATATTTTTTTATAATTAAAATTAAATTTTATATATTAATTTATAAAAAATATTTCATATAACTATTTTTTTATTTATTTTGTATATAAAACTTCATTAATATTTCCTCTTCTACAAATCCAACAACAATATTTCACTCTTTAGATATTTTCTTTTTTGCTAGGCACCTAATTCTGACACTAAACAAAATTAATGATAAATTATAAAATATTATTATTCTTCAACTCAAGTATCTTTAATCCAAAATTAAAGACTAATTTATTGAATACTACAATTTATATAAAGAGTTAATAAATATCTCTATTCATAGAGAAATAACTCTAGTATTAATTCCTAACTACATAAATAGGACACATGAATAAACTAATACCAAATTGTTATATTTTTTTTTAAGAAGAATCTGATAATAATTTAAATGATTTCAATGAATGAAAATGATTTTAAACTATAAGTGAAATTTGTAAATATTTATAAAAAGACTTAACATTCAAATAAATAAGAAAGGTAAATAATAAAATTTAGGAATTATATTTTTAAAATTGATATAAATTTATTTGATATATTAATTATCTGAAATTGATTAATTCTGTGTTGTGTTTGAGAAAAGGAGAGCATGAAGGGGACAAATAGTGTGTTGATAGGCACTGAAACAAGAATGTTATACCAGAAAATCATCATAGTTTCTCAGAATATTCAACACACTCATCCATTGTTTTATAAACACAGGAGTTTTCTACCTAATAATTCAACTCAAAGTCAAACATCATATCATATGTCTCATTTCTATTTTATTTATAAATCAATTCTAACTTATGAACAAATTTATTTTATTTTTCTTTCTTATAATTTGTTTATTAATCACAAGTAATAATACATTATAATCAAATTTACTTCAGTCCAAGATAAAATTGTTTAAATTTATGAAAAATAACTTAAAATGGGATAAATCAAATATTCTTTTAAATATTTCCTTATTTAAAAAAAGTATATCTAACCTATCTAGAATATCCAAAATTGTAACTAACAATTAAAAAGACAAAGGTGGGCTAGGCCTAAATTTAAAGTGGGCCAATTCTTTAAGCCCGTTATAATATATATAAAATATGAAATAAAGGATAGTTACTTCTAATACTTTCATAATTTATTTTCCAACTTTTCATTACAGTAGAATAAAGAAAAAAAAACTTTTTAATTTATACATATTTTAGAAAACAGAATTTAAAATGTATTTCAAAAATTTTTAATTACTCTGCAAAAATTCTATAAAATTAACTTGGATTAAAACTGATTTTGAAGGGAAACAATGTTTAAATAATTTTTAGTCTAGAATTTCAAACTAGTAAACTTAATATATTTTTTTATTTAATATAAAAGCAACTAAATATTGTTTGAATTTAATTTGGGCTTTATATATAGAAAATTATTAAGTTGAACCTCTTTACGTGTAAATAATAACGATTTAATTCTATAATATAAACTTATTTATGTATTTTTATTTTGTTTCTACATTTGTAACACATTGTGAATATTGATTTAATGTAGAGGTTAAATAAAAAATATATCATATATATAAAAATTAAATTAAAAAATACATGTTTAATAAGATTTATAAGATAGAGCTTCGGTTTTTGGACCACGTGTCTTTGTGTAAGGATCTCCCTCCAAGCGATATAGAAACAACGGCAACCAACCATATTATTATATAATAACAGAGAAAATTAAAACAAACACAGAGGCACAGTACGATGATGTTTTTGGTGGTAAGACCATGTGGTTCTTCTTCTGCGCGTATTCATCATCTTCATCCCACTCCCAAATCGCACCGCAGCAGAAACGTCGTCGTTAGATGCTCCCTCAGCAGCGTGCAGGAGAAGAAAGAGGGAGCCGGATTGGATTCGGAGCAGCAGTCTTCGCTGTCATTCCCGCCGATCAGGGCGGCGAAGAGGGTGGTTCTGGTGAGGCATGGGCAGAGCACGTGGAACGCGGAGGGGAGGATCCAAGGGAGCTCCAATTTCTCCGTTCTGACTAAGAAGGGGGAGTCTCAGGCTGAGACTTCACGCCAAATGCTCATCGACGACCACTTCGATGCCTGCTTTGCCAGGTTTCTTCTTCATCATCATCATCACCTTCTATTGCTTATTGCAATTTCTAGTTATTATGAGTATTTTGAATTTTCTTCCTTCTGTTCTTTGTTGTTCTAATAATGTGTAGTCCTTTGGCTCGATCCAAGAGAACCGCTGAAATCATTTGGGGACCTCGCCAGGAACCCATCATTCCCGACTTTGATTTGAGGGAAATCGATTTGTACTCCTTTCAAGTATGCTATGCTCCACTCTAACATGATTATCATTTTTTGTTTTCGTTTGATTTCTATTTAATTACTGTGTAACAACTTTTATAGTCAGTGTTGACCAATTATAAATCATGCTAACTATGATTTTTAAAGTCATCATTATAAGAGCTAATATACATGTCAATTTGTGATTAGTTGTCGATATAAGAGCATATTCTATTTTCTCTCTTTATTTTCACTGGTAATTAACAAATAAATGAACTTAATTAGAATACACTCAAATGTGATGGGTTGGTTTAGTGGTTACGCCTCATACATATTGATCAAAGACTCTGTGCTCATACATTCTAGGGATGATTCATGTAGTCGATAATCCTTGTTTGATCTCCGTCGTGTGTGAAGACTAGTTGGTCCAACGATATTATTCTCTGGGTCATTACAATGGGCTGGAGGAAAATAGAATAACTATTTAAGTAAACATTTTGTTTTGTTGCTTTTCACATGTAGTTATAAAAAATGTCACGTTTTCATGATGTCAAAGATTTATATAGGAAATGGTTTCACTATTTGTAGTACAAAATCTTTGAAAGTAAGTGTAGATAAGTTGACAATTTTATGATTATGAAAGATCAAGTTATTTCCAAGGTAACTTTAAGAAAGTTACTCTTGTTATATGATTCCACCCAAAACCTAAGATTATTGGTTCCAAGTTATCTTGAACTCTATCAACTCTTTATCTTTTTTCCATCTTTGATTGTTAGCTAAGAGAAAAGAATGATAAGAACTAGGAGTTATTCTTAGAACAGGTTGATTCCTTCTCTTTACTTATCATTGGTAAAAAATGGAAATAGAAAACTTTTTGTCAAACCAAATAGACATTTATTGACACTATTTTTTCATACAGTATATTTGAAAAGATGAACACAAAAATAAGGATACATTTTTTTAATTATTAATGAAAATTGGAAATGAGAATCACAAATATTTTCCCAAACCAAGCAAGCACTTAACCAATGTTTGTCGGTTTGAGAGACAAAGAACTTGGTTTTCCTTAAGAAAAAATTTGGGTTCGAATCTTATGTATGAGAAAAATAAGCATTAGCAAAGATTTATGTTCTTAAGTGGGTTCACAAAGCTCAACTTAGAGTAGTCAAGATTTAAAGTGACTTCCGGATAATGAGGGTCTAAGGCCTGGAAAAAAGAAGAAGTCATTAACTTTCTACTCCACGTCTTACCGTTGTTATTTTGGCTGGAAGATTGAAATATTGAGAATTTGAACTTTCAGGGATGATATTGGTAAAATTAATCTTTAAGGATGGAATGATGAAAGTATTTAAAGACCTTGAACTTTGAGATATCAATTAATAAAATTAATCTGTAAGGTACCAAATTAAATAAGGTTGTATCATTTTAAGTACTAAAATGGTGTTTGTATTGTACTAAGGTATAGCTTGTGACTTTTTGTGACTGATCTTGTGTTGCTTCAGGGTCTGCTGAAGCATGAGGGGAAAGCAAAATTTGGTTCTGCTTATCGTCAATGGCAGGTGGATGCTGGGAATTTCATCATTGATGGTCATTATCCAGTTAGAGAGTTGTGGGAACGTGCTAGAAGCTGCTGGACTAAAATCTTAGCTCATGATAGCAGGTCTGTTCTTGTGGTTGCTCACAATGCTGTTAATCAGGCTCTTGTTGCCACAGCAATTGGTACCTGTTTCTCCCTCTGCGGAAATTTTGATGATGAAAAGAAAAGATACAAATCAATTTGAATAATATGCTCAGTTTTTGTTCCATTCCTAACTATCAGGTTTGGGGGCCGAGTATTTCAGAACATTACTTCAGAGCAATTGTGGTGTTAGTGTTCTGGATTTCATCCCAAGATCTGAGGGTGGATCTCCTCATATTTGCCTTAACCGCTTAAATCAGGTATATGGTCCATTTACTTGGTAAAGTGCCACAAAGTGGACTAGCTGAGGTTAAATGTGGGATTGGCTTTCTTATCCCCTGGCCACAACTTCAAAGTTGATTTGAATGAAGATTGCGTTATTCCCTCTTTATAAACTAAAAAAAAAATGTTTTTTATTACCATGTGCTCAACAGTTTAAGCTGTTCTACAAACAGAATTGAACTTTAATGCAGACCCCTGGTTCACCTATTGCTGGTGGGAAATCTGGAGGTAGAGAGACAAGTAAGCGGATCATACTTATTTGTAATGGATCGACTCAAGGAAATACAGAGGTATGAAGCAGTGACTAAAATTTATTTGATAAATTTCCAAAAATTGAGTCTTTATTTAATAATCTATTTCGATGAAGTTATAATTGATATGCTGCTGAGGAAACTCTATCCTTTTGAGCTATTTCTTTTCTATATTGGCAGCAAAGTGCATATGAACCTAAGCAATGTTAGTTGAAATACTAAGTAATTTAAGTGTTCTTATGACTCATTCTAATGTCCAATAAGCAAGTTTCGAAATGTTATCTTTATTGTTCAAAGAAATAAAATTTTAAATTTATGGAAGTGATTGTTGTATAAGCAAAATTAATGTTTACTCAAATATCATTTTGATGTGATTCAGGTGCTTTAAATGCTTTGCAATATTTCTATTTTTTTTCCATTATCAAATGCTTATTGCTATTGAAATGAAAATTGTGAGATATAAAACCATATATATGCTTTCACTCAAAAGCTTAAGCTTTTGGAATAGTTGGTTCTTTAATGTGTTCATGATATGATATTATAGCCAGCCACGTGGTTTAGAGTTGTGCTTTCACCAAGTAAATTAAGCATTTGGGAAAATTGGTTGATTTGATTCATGATTCCAAATGGATTTCTTCACCTACAGGTTCTAAACAAACTACCTTGTGTTAACAGGATGATTTTCCTTTTGCTGGTGATCAACCATTGAACATGCTTGGTGTCATACAGGTATTGCATCCAATCATCAGAAATAAGTGGGCAAAAGTTATTTCATCTGACATTTTGCATGTATAACAGTCCCAGAAATCTGCAGAGCTACTTCTTGATTTGAAAGTGAATTCCATAATTAGCAGTCCTAACAAAGCCTGTGTTGGGACAGCCACGGTAATCTCCCAGGTAGGCTCATTTTTGTACTTTGTCGTTAGTTCCATCATGCCAAATTCCTATTTCTTAGTTTAATATATTCATTGCATCTACTTCTACATATACTATGGTTTTATACACGCACACACACCCCTGTTGAATTGTATGCCTGAACTGGAGAGTTTTAGTTTTCTATCTCTATTCATTGTTTTCTCCTTTAACTAAATTGTTAGATATGAATTTAGGTACAAGAAGCTGCAGATTGCTTGGGTGCTGACTGTGTGCCTCGATATGTTGAGATGAAACAGATGGGGAACCTTGATGTTGAAACTATCTTCAAACAATCTGAAATGGCAAGTAATGTTTGGATGTGGAAACGTGGATCAATCATTTGTTGACATTTTTTTTCCTTTGAAATGGGTTTTAGTTAATGAAGTATTTTCTGTACTGGGATGATCTTGACAACTGTGTCGCTATCAATATGTTCTGTCTAATTTTCATTTATTTATTGCAGGATATATCCAATGTCCCGCCATTTCAACCTGGTTGGTTAAATAGAATTGATGATGGATTCAGAACAATATTATGGGATCAATCTGGAAAAGCCTGGCGATCTCTGATGGATGAAATATCTGATGAATCTAAGCCAGAAGAAGTTATAGTTGCAGTTGCTCATCCTGCAATTCACATAGCACTAATGGGGCACTGCCTTAATTTGACCAAAGAATGGTTGGGATCATTTCATCTTGATGCAGGGAGCGTTAGTGTTCTTGACTTCCCTGATGGAGCTAAGGGAAAAGGTGTCATCAGGTGCATAAATTATACTGCACATTTGGGAAGATGGTCCATACCTATCACAAGATCATCAGAAGACGGTGAAGAGTTTTAAGTGTAAACTTGTGATTTCAAAATGGAATTGGAATGACACCCAGCACTCATTTGTAGAGTTTCAGAGGTTCAACAAGGTCATGATTGTTGAAATTTTAAGGCATGATGATAGTAAAAAAGAAATCTAATAAGGTCTTATTCAGAGGGGGGTGACCTAGGGATGGGACAACACCGTTTTCCCTACCTGCCTCGTAATGTATTTCACTTCAAGATATAGATATTGCTTGGTGTGATATGTGCAGTTCATAACAAAAATAATCCAAGATTACTCTCTCAATTTTGTCCTGTATTTTTCTTTCTAGCAATTCTTATAGACTATTTGGTAATTGCTGACTATTTTCCTGTGTAGAAACAAATCAGAGAGTTGTACTCGTTATTAGCAAATAATGCCACTGGAAGAAATTTCTGACAGGGTTCAAAAGATACAACCAAAAAGGCCATGACTCGTAAGAATTACGTAACTAAAGATGTATTGAATATGTTAGAAAAGCGTTATGTTGTCTAGTACAGTATTTTTGATTCTCCTCTCTTTACAGATAAAAGTAAAGGAAACCGTGTTCTATATTTCCTTTTAATAAATAAATCCAGAAATATGGAAGGGAAAAAGTTTCTGTAATATTAATTAATTTATTGAATACTTTCAGATCCACCAATACGCAGCATCTCACACCTAGTGCAGCTTAAGAAAGATGGTGCCTCCAAAGCTTTGATGGTTATGTTATAATATAAAGATTTTCCTCATTGCTTTGAAATCAGCAAATACCATAGCCATTGTGAAGTGATATACTAGTATAATTGTAGGAAAATAGTGAACTACGAGCACTGCACGTGTTTTGGTAGTTTACTTTTGCTGTCTAATCAAACTTAGTCATTTTAAAAATTTACAGCAACTTTTAATATTGACTTCTTTTATAGACCTCATCCAAAAGATTTATGCCCAGATTAGAGAACAGAGACAATATGGTAGTAGAACAGTAATAAGTCCAGTTACAAGTTTATAAGACCCAATGCATCATAGTGGTGAATCAAAAGTTCTCTAGAGTGCAAAAAGAAGTACTTTAACACCAACTTCAGTATAGATTCAAAGCATGATCTTTGATAAATATAGTCTATAAGTAATGCACAACACAAATCACAAAATTCACACAATGTGTTTTTCATGCTACATCTTATGATAAATACCACCACACTCTATAGAAGAACGACACAGTTAAGGTATAGAGATCTTAGCCTCTAACTTTTAAACTCAGCTTCTATCTGTCGATATGACTTAGACTCCTTGTCGGAACATTGCTAGAGTTTTGTTTGTGCATGTTAGAGGAAACTCTATCCAAATATTCCATTTCTTGCATGGGTGTCAAGCAACTTTATTTAGCAGATTATTCTGGTAAAATTTTAATGATTAGAGAACAATATCAAAAGCATATATTAGTGTCTTTCATTTCATTTGGTAAAATAACAAAAATATTAATAAAAACAATGATAAAAGTTAATAAAAACAGGTATATTTAATTTGATGAAATAACAGATAAAATAAAACAATCTAAAATGACATATATATGCTTTAAAACGTGAGAATAATACGTTAGGCGATCTTTAACTATCACCCATTGTCCCAATGTTAAGGTGAACAGTGTTACAAACAGTAACAATTGGGTGTTGTTTTAAATAATGTAGTTGAGGCGTATTAATGTGTAGTGCTGTTTGTCTATTTCTCCAGCTGCATAAATTTGTATAATTTTTTATAGCAAATTTTGTTAAATTTTGCAATTAGATGGTGAGTTTTAGATTTAAAATTGAATTTGTCACAGTGAAATTTTCTCCTTTACGCTGCCATAGATCATGACTCTTGATATGATTACACAAATTGCTGAGATACAAATATCAGTCACGAAAACTCTTAAATAGTTGCCACTTTTGTTCAATTTTAACTGGAAGAGATCTAGAATTTCACAATTTCAAAACTCTCTGATATGATTCCATGTTTAAACTTACATTATTCAAATTCAATGATTGAGTATATCATTTGATCCGTCCCATCACACGGAACTAGTTGTTGATTTTGCCGACACTGTCAGATATGATATATAGATTATCTTTTATGTTCAAAGAAGATTTTAAGAAAAAAAAAGGTACTGCAGAATTTGAAGAGTCACTTTCATCAATCAAATTAGCTAAACTTTTTTGTTAATAAGAAAATAAACCCTTAACCAAACTTCCCAAAAACAACACAAAGTCCCATGTAAAGAAGATCTTTTTTCTTAATTGTCTTTGCAACAAAGATTCATTGATTACTTTTAGGTGCCATATTGCTGTTTTTTACTCATCTCTGGTGGATATTGACGTAGGACTAATTGGCACATGCTTATGTAGATGAAGTGTTGTTTTAGTTTAGATTACTAATTGCTGGTTATATAGAATTTTTAATGAAACTCAAGAACATTGACAAAAGCTACCAATGTTAGGAAGAGCCATTATACTATAATCAAGCTGTTTCAAACAACTCTTTCAAAGCTAAATTTATATTAGAACATGTAAATGATACTAAAAGAAATGAAAAAAAATAGTTAATTTAAAAAATAAATATTTATCAGTGTATCAACAGTTAAACTCATACATTGTGTTTATAATTAAAACTTTGATGGTAGAGTGTGAACAAAATTTAGATAATAATATTTTTAAATGATAATAATTAAATGATAAAACATATAATTAAATCTAGAATATTTTTTTAAAAAATAACACTGTATTATATTACCCAAAATAACACTATATTAAAAATTTCAGGGGAACCTACAATATAATGGATCTAGGTTAGGAAGATCTAAACTAAAAATGCAAAATAAATTGAAAATTTCAGTTTACAATCCTGGTCCATTGACTTTATACTTAAATATGATTTTTATATAATAGGACAGTTTTCTTTCTTCTGCATGTTCCCTTAAAATATTTCAACAAAAGAAAGAAAAGGGCAAAAAATATTTTCATTCAATTCAATTGCTGGTTGGTTTCTTGTCGTGATAACCAAAACCAATTGTTATAACACAATTTTAATAAGAATAAAGTCAATTGTCTGTTATTCTAAATAAAGGAATAACATAAATAAACAAACATGTGTTTAATTTAATGCAGAAGAATGCTCTGATTCCCTTTATTAGTTTACAACCAATTGATTTTGCTTTTCAAGTTTCTCTCAGAAATCATAGCTAGCACCCAAATTATGTTTGCAATATCCTTCAGACAAACGTGTAACTGAAGAAAGTGTTCTACAAAACTTTTCTTTTGTGTAACATAAACATCAACATCATCATCATCATCATCATCATATATACAGATACATTTTAAAAGTTTTGATATACCCTTCAAATAATTCTCACAAGTTAATCAAGCATTAATGAAAGAGTGCACATTGAATATTTTAAACACTGGTTTTAGTTAAACATTCACCTGTATCATTGAATACCATTTGTACAAAGTCCATGTGATTTAAGACATTAATAATCCATGACTTTTGAATACCCAATATTGGACTATTCAGTGTATTATTGTACCATCCAGGAAACAACTTTATCCTCTAATGGTTTTTACAAGACAGCTAGTTCAAGATATGTTGGAATAAACAAACATAACTTCAATAGCTAAAATATTTGTGAATAAAACACACTTTCAAGTTGTTTACATTAACACCCCCATCAAGTTTATTAATTATGTTTATATGCAACATTCTTGTACCTCAACTGTAATAACTCTAGGAAAGAGAAACATAGAATGAACAAAACTGAAGTAGGGTCACTAAATCAGTCATAGCTTAAAGTATAAGTACAGACATGCAGTGTTTTGTTTGTCTAAAACCAACTCGAGTTTCATGTTTTGATTGAGTGATGATTAGGTGAGATCGGTAAGGATTTGTGAGCAGAGTGCATTTTTTGGCTTAAGTAATGTTTTGACAGTTTTTAAAAAGTAGAGTAAAAGTATTATTAGAGAAAGAATAGCATATTTATCAGATGTAAAAGATTCATATGAATATTAGTTCATAAGTAAAAATGAAACTTCCTTACCTTTATAAGTTGATTAATGTCAACTTATTAAAAGGGTCTATAATAATTGACTACAAATATAATATTTCTAAAGAAGTTGAATAATATAAAACACAAATATACAAAATGTTCTGTACTCTTTGGTTAGCAGAGATTTTGCAGAATGTGTTCAATAATGGAGAGAAACATGTTGCCTAGGGCAGGGAGAGTTTCCCTAGCTTGATCATTCTCATCAGTTTCAAATTGTTGTCTGCATACATTCAGTTACACCATAATATTAATATTCCTTTTGGAAGAAAAAAGAAAAGTATAACACGGTTTTGATTTTGAAGTTTGAATTGGCCTTAGGAAGGAACCACATAAAAAGTGGGGAAAAAGGTTATGGCTGGCCCAATTGATTTATTAATTCCCAATATTCCCGCAGATAGGTAACAGCTTCCTTCAAGTTTCATCAACAACTTTGGATAATGTCTAAGATCTATTGGTACCAAGTGTGCATTATTATGTGTCAAAAGAAATTCAAATTCAACTTTGCCAGGAAAAAAGATGTTTGGTTGAAGAGAATTTTCTCGGTTTTACATAAGGCCAAGGCACAATAATTTCCTTTTCAGTAGGATTCCATTCTGCCCCCTTTTGAATTGTCACCCTCACCTTGAGCTTAATTATATGCATCATTATATTCATCACCCTTTGGAATCTTAATCTAACTAATCTTTATCACCAAAAGGGAAAGAAGAAAACATTGGGATCCAACTAGTCTTCCAAGCTACAATGAAATTTCTCTAGAAAAAGAGTAGAGTGCATGAGGGTCAC
This sequence comes from Macrotyloma uniflorum, assembly GCA_016859785.1. NCBI lineage: Eukaryota > Viridiplantae > Streptophyta > Magnoliopsida > Fabales > Fabaceae > Macrotyloma > Macrotyloma uniflorum. The sequence continues at coordinate 382,522 of BDMB01000029.1, forward strand.
ATTACTAATTATTGTTTTACAAAGGTATATATGTGTCTGTGCACATGGATTATAATTGGTTAATCATAACACATGGATTTGATTCATCTGCCCCTACCATGTATCTCTAGTGTCTATTACAATTACCAACTATGTGCTACTATGAACTTTTCAAAAGTAAAGCCTAACTAGATGGAATAGGATAAGTTAGCTATGTGGCCTACTAGTTCTAACTAAACAAAAAGACTCAAGGAATTTCAAGGTTTCTAAGTGAAGAGTATATACATATGTATGTATGTATCTACCTTTTCTCAGCTAGCTTTCTGGGCAAGCTGAAATACAATGCTTCTCTTATTTAATTCATGGATTTGCACATTCACAATGCTAGTTGTAACTAGCTATTGATTTGTTGAGAGAAACATATGGTTTGTAAGGAATCTGGTTATTCCACTTTGTTGGGAAAAGTTCAAAATGTAGATGAAAAGAAAAAGAAAAGTTAACATGCCTTCTTTATAAACCAGGAACCTCACAAGAAGCATGCATTCTCATTCACCTTTTTGTAGCTTCTCCTTTCCCCACTTAAATAACAACTACAATTTTTGTATATATGAACCCCAACCTCCTCACAAAATCCAGCTCCATGTTCTTTAATACTGCATATATAGTTGCAACTGTAGTTGATAAATGTTTAAGACCCTTAAATATGTTGAAAAATGTTTAATTTCTAGCTTTATCAATGAACAATCCTTGTTAAGAGATTATATCGACTTTGGTGAAGTTGAGGTGTGCCTAGTCAAAATTAAGAAACTAATTATCCAAGTTACTGAAAATCATTTGAGTTGATCTCTCTGTATATATGATCTTTTTCACATTTAAGTTTGAAGATTTCACATACAGCATTTCAAGACATGTTTAAGATATGCAATTAATAGTAGTTATAAGAGATAATTATCTATCAGCAGCCATATCACATGTTATATTATATCTCATGTCTAGTTTTAAACTTCAAAATTGGTGATTCTCCACCTAAAAAAAGTGGTCTAGTTGTCCACTGAGGAATACCCTTAATGCACACCAATAACTTCTCCATATTTCCCCCTCTTTCCAATATTTTGCATCACACTTTACAGTGTGATTTGTAGATGCAGTTACATATAAAGAATCCTTACGTTTACCATAAGCAAATTTGAATGTTTGATTCATAATGAGGAAGCCAGAACATCCCCCAGCAGGACCAGAGTTTCTGGGGTCCATTGCCCAAAACAACATGCCCTCACTCTTGTACCTCAACAAGAGAAAGTAATGATGCCCCTTATGCGCTGTTTCATATTGTTTGTGACAGATTCCACCATCCCCTATTCATTCTTTCTCACTCACTTCTCTTTTACCTCTTCAAACTTACAATGATTCAATCACAACATTACATACATAACACCTACATGAAATGTTCTTCTTTTTCTCACTCGAGTGATGCATGAAGTTGTGCCCCCCCATCTTACTTCACAAACTCATCATAATGTATCATTGGTTGGAGAAAACTTCCCAAAAAGGGTAGATTGAGGGCATAGAAAATGGATCATCAGTTATGCTTTAATGCTTCATGTGCGTGTGTTCATTCAAATGCTTTCTTTCCCAACCGCAACCACATGATACTTTGTATTATACTATGATGTAGCAGTTATCAGATCATACTAATTAACTTAGTCACACTCCTTTAATTTGACATCAAACACTTTAATCTGAATTTAATCACTCAGAAAGCTATTATTCTATAACTCTGTTCATGCATGGCTTCTTAAATATTTCTCATTGATGATGAGTTTGCATTGGGGTGAGTTCAGAGGCCTAATTTATTTTGTGGGACCAACATTCACTATCTCATATTCATGGCATCCCCACTGCACTATTCATCTTGTTGGTCTGTTGCAAGAAAGAGATAAATAGTATTTTTGGCAGCAAAAAGAAAGAAACAGGAACACATTTTTATACCATCAACCTTCTGCTTCAATGGTCCCCTAAGAAAAATATTAACCAATCTTCTAATAGTACTGATTAAAGAATCATAAAAGAAAACTATTTTTATTGAGATGCTGAATTTTTTCATTTTTTTTTACAATTTTTTTAACTCTTTTTCTCATATGTTTTTAATATGACAACTTTTATATTGAGCATCGTATTTTATTTCTAGCATGATTTCAGTTAAATTTTATTTTAAATTGTTAGTATGCTGCATTAAATTAAAAATATCCCAATTTTTAAATAAAAGGGTTTTATGATTATTATACTCTTACCCAATTATAATTTAAATTTGGTTTTAAAATTTGAATTTGACATATAAAATTAAATTAATAAATATAGAGATGAAGTGTCTCAATTTGATTAGTTTATTATAAAAAATTTTATTCCTTAAACTATTTTTCTTATGAAATAGAATATACATTATCATTGATGATAATGATACTTTTATATGTAGATGTTTTCAATTTTATTTAAACTTAAAAATGCTCATAGAATTATATTTTTCTGTAATTTTAATACAAATATTAATTATTTGATTAACTTATGTCCATTCAATAATAGATAGTAAAATATAAACAAAATTCTATATATATATATATATA